>JAEOAD010000011.1:13087500-13452500 GCA_036365145.1 Orientallactaga sibirica
TAAACAGCAGAACCTGAGGGGGAAAGTAGGCAGTGGTACACTGGGGCTGCAGGGTCACTGAGAAATCCTGCTAGAGCTGAGCTGAAAGCCTCCTCCATGTGGACCAGCTGACAGAAAGCTGGAAAAAGCTACACTGCATGCAGTGGGAAAGAGAGAAAACACCAATGAAGGTACTCAACAGTGAATACTGCAAGCTTTAAATTTGGCCAGCCAGGCCAAATGAGCCAATGGGTGCAATAGTGGCATGTCTGTTATGGGGGAAACCAACTGCTCTCTAATTGGACTGAAGGCACACTCCATGGGAGGGAATACATCCCTGACACTGAAAACCTACAACAGAGGTAGTCATGAGCCCTAAGGGTGTAATGTCTGCTGGCATCTGGCTAAATGTATATGCTATGCTCACCAAACTGCCCAGTAAGCACTTCTCTTAATGTCCACACCCATATATTAATGCTACTCTCACTTTTAGTTAGAAAATCTTCTCTTTTCAGATGGCCTTGGGATGACTCAGAAGGCACCATGGTGCTGAGAAGAAGTGACAGAGGAGTGCTCAGCACTGAAACATCTCAAACCCACCTTCCAAGGCTCAGGGTCCATTGCGGAAGAGGTGGTGGAAAGAATGTAAGAGCCAAAGGAAGAGTAGGACTCCTTACAACATGCTCCTCCAGACACAAAATGGCCTGGATATCCATGACCTCACAGTGCCTGACACTACCTACACAAGACCATCATAATAGGAGGAAAAGATGATGACATCAAAATAAAAGAAAGACTGATTGAGAGAGGGAAAGGGTATGATGGGAAGTGGAGTTTCAAAGGGGAAAGTGGGGGGAGGGAGGGAAGTACCATGGGATACTGTCTACAGTTAAGGAAGTTGTCTATAATTTAAAATTTTTTAATTTAAAAAAAGATGAATTAAAAAAAAAAGTAGGCAGTGGCTACCCTGACTCGGCAGGACTAGAGGATAGTCACCCAGCCTCCAGGTGATCTCTGGCTGGTCCCACCTTGAGCCACTAAGACCCTGCTGTGTATGGGAGCTGTGTGGGCCCCAGGGCTGCAGAGACTCAGAGGCACCCTCTGTCCAGCCCTCAGGGGATGAAACGAGACTTCACAATAGGGACGTCTCAGATGACGCTTAAAAGCCAGCCAGGAAGGTAACTGGGAAAGGAAGGAGGATGCTGGGGAGGTAGGCCTATAAGAAGCAAGGCAGGCTGGGTCTAGCAGGATGCCTGATGAGGCCAGGGTGCTGTAAGGTCAGCCAGGAGACAACTAAATAGAGGCCGGGCAGCTGGAAGCAATTTCTGTGGTCCTGGGGAAGCAGAGTGGGCCTGACCTGGGTCAGAGCAGCGAGGGACCAGAGGGAGGCTCTGCGCGTGCTTGAGCTACACCTCCATCACTCACCCCATTCAGCTGGAAGAGGGCTACAGGAGTCCCTTGGGGGACAGAGGACAACACATGGATGGTGGCTGGGATGGACACCGTGGCTTTCTTGCTCTGCAATGTGACCGTGGGTGCTTTGGTCACCTGCAGTGAGAGTAGGAGGTTCTGACCGGGGGGCAGCTTCCCCAGGGCCTGAAAGACACAGGAGTGGGGGGACAGGGGCATTAGAGTGTCTGCTGTGTTTCAGGCATTTGTGATGCTGATCAAGGTTACAGCTTGATCCAGACTAGAATGGACTCTGCCTGACACGAGCGGTGCCCAGATGGTGAGATTCTCACCTCCAAAGCCACCAAATCAGATTCTGTCTCGTGCAGAGGCGAATTCCCCCCAAGCAATCTGGCATGATGGTGCATACCTGTAATCCTAGCTCTCAGGAGGTGGAGGCAGGAGGATCAGGAAGACTTCAAGGCTAGCCTCGGCTACATAGGAAGCTGCCCCACACTGGAGTAACTCAGGTCAGGGGCCTCCTGCCCTCAGGCAGTTCACCTCAGGCTCCCTCCTTCCCTGAGCTTTCTCTGCCCTTCAGCCCAGGGATTCAGAAGTGTTAGCCCTGCCTGGCTCCCCGAGGCTTCTTTGAGTCACCCCTCCATGGACTCACAGGGTTGTCCCCCTCCCCCCCCCCCACCGCACCACAAACCTGCTGCCACCTCCATTCTCTGTCCCTCTCTCCAACCTCTCTCAGACTCTGCTGCTCTGGGAGAACCCCGCAGGACTCATCTCGACTCATGATGAATTCCGAGTCTCACCACCAGACAGTGGCAGGTCTTGCCCCGGTGGAGTGACTGGGAAGCTACAGCCAGGCTCTGGGATCAAGTATTCATGCCCACTAGTTCTAGCTGCTTGTCTCTCCAGGGACAGAGAATACCAACAGCAAGGTGACATAAGGCAGATGGAGGGATTGCAGGATTCAGTAGCCTGCGAGGCCTCTCCTATTCTCTGCCCACTAGGCAGAAGTGGCCATAGAACCAATGGCCAAGTGGCTTCGGGGGCACTCTGGTTCTGTAAGCCAATTCTGCTATCTGGAAAGGACATAGTACATAGCATTAGACTCTCAGACTTTAGTATAAACCTGGCTTCAACATCAATCACTGGTGCCTAGAGAGCTGTACCAAGAACGATGTTCTAGGGCTGCAGAGATGGCTCAGTGGTTAAGGCACTTGCCTGCAAGCCTAAGGACCCAGGTTCAATTCCCCAGTGCCCATGAAGACAGATGTACAAGGTGGTGCATGTGTCTGGAGTTCATTTGCAGTGGCTGGAGGCCCTGGTGTACCTATTCTCTCTCTGTCTTCCTCTCTCTTAAATAAATAAAATATTTTTAAAATGATGTTGGAGCCTTTTCAGGTTGATGGGGAAGGAACCACAGTGATCAAAACCCATGACAGGACCACTCACCTCGGGGGCCAAAGCTGCCAGGTAGGAAGTTGTCAGTGGTATATTGCTGGGAACCTAGGAGTGAGAGTAAATGGAAGGAGGTGGTGAATGTGGAAGGAGATGAATCCTTGAGATGCACAGAGTGAAGATGGCATGTCCCTCCAGCTTCTATCCTGCCTTTGCAGACCTGCCCTCCTCGAACTGAGCCTGGCCATGCACTGGGAATGTTTTAAGGCAGCTGAGAGGCAGGGTTACGACTGCCATCACTTTACACTCAGGACACTAAGACTCTTCCCAGAATCACAGCACAGGCTAATGGTGGCCCAGGCTGTGCAGGTAGGGTGTCTAGTGTCAGACCCATCCCCATACTGCCAGAGCCACTCAGACGTGCAAGGGTCCAGCCCTGGGAATCCCACCTTTCACCCCAGCAGTGAAGAACACTGTATTTACAAGACAATTTTGGTTTAACGTAAACTTGCCGGTTTCTGTCTAAAACACTAGAAAATATAGTCTCATTGGGCTCAAGCCCCTTCCCCTTGGGACAGCTGGGTAGCAGTCCATGTTCCTACCAGGTTGCCAAGCAAAGGTGGTTCCACGTGACTATATGCACCCTCTTGTCATTACAGACATGTCCATACACTCTGTGATAGTTTGAATAGATGGCCCCCAATATATTCAGTGTTTTATTAGTTTATAGTTTGCATCTGCAGCCACCTTGCTGGAGGCAATGTCACTGGGCGGATCTTAAGGTGTCGGTGGTAGGTTTGAGATTTCAATCTAAAGATATGCAAAGTGTGCCTAGTGGGAGTTCCTGAAGTGTGCTGTGCTGTGTGGCTGGTTGGCTTTGTTCTCTCTGCCTGGTCCTGTAATAGCAGGCCACTTCTCCTGCCATTCTGAAACTTCCCCTGGATCTGGAAGCTTCAATAAATAATATCTCTTCCTCCATAACTGTGCCTGGTCTGGAAGTTCATCTCAGCAAACCTGATGCTGTCTGCTGCACACTCTGTCCCCAGGGCCGGAGCACTCCCAGACTCAGCCAACCTATCCTGATGGCCACAAAAGCAGGTGTGGCCTCCAATGACCCATTCTCATTCCAATCCCCCACACCCACGGCCATGATCACAGGCCACCTCGTGTCCAACTCACCAGCTTGGGTTTGATGTCTAGATCAAGGGCGCCATTACTCTGCAGAAGCCCAAACACAGTGCTGAAGAGGTAGAGTGGCACTGTCACCTGGGAGGTGTGGTCCTTCTTGGGGGGCACCTTGACTGGGAGGCGTGGCTTGGGGAAATCAATGACACTACCAGCTACGCTCTTCACAATGGGCTGTGTGGCAAGACATGAACGCAAGAAAGTCTGCAGCTGCCCAGCCACCTGGCACCTCCATGCCCTCAAACCCCACAACCCCATGACCCCGCCCCCACCACCACTACCCGAGCCTCTAGAACACTCACGTTGATGTCCAGCTCTATGTACTGGTTGGAGATGAGAGGCAGTGTAGCCAAAGTGAACTCCACAGACCCCAGAGTCCTAAGGGGCACCAAGCCTGCAGGACAGAAAACATGCAAGAAGGGCTGGAGAGATGGCTTAGCGCTTAAGGCGTTTGCCTGAGAAGCCCAAGGACCCATTTTGACTCTCCAGGTCCCATATTAGCCAGACACACAAAGGTGAGGCAAGCACAAGGTCACACATGCCCACTAGGTGGCACAAGCTGAGTTTGATCTCAGAGGCTGAGGCCCTGGCATGCCCTAATTCTCTCTCTCTCTCTCTCTCTCTCTCTCTCTCTCTCTCTCTCTCTCTCTCTCTCTCTCTCTGTATGTGTCTCTATCTCTCTGTTGTCTCTAAGAAAAATAAAAAGAAAACATGCAAGAAGACCCCTGAGCCCAGCCCTCAGTGACAGCCCCCATTGGTATTTATTGAGTGCCTGCTACATGCCTCACCTTCTACTTGGCATTCACTTGGGTACTGCCATTACCCCAATCTACAGAGCTGACATCTGACACTCAGAGTGAGCTTACAGCCCCAAGGTCACACAGCCAAAGTCCAGGTTCCAATTTTCAGGGCTGGCATGGCTGACTTATGCTTGCCCCTGCCTTTTTCCCAGCCTCCCAGTCACAGGGGCATCCTTCTTCTGCTGTGCATGGGGACACACTTCCTTGTGAATCGAGGCCCTGCGTCTCCATAAGGCAGGGAGATGGGTCTGCCTCAGCTACCTTACTGAAGCCCTCTGGGCCTACAGTTTCTGCCCCCGAGCAAACAATAACCTTTTCCTTCTTCTTCTGACCCTGAGTGCTCAATAAGTGTCGTTCTATAGCAGTCAGCATGGAGAGACCTCAGCTGTGGACATTGTGAATCTCCTCACCCAGAGGGCTCCACAGGTTGGAGGGGAAAGGTAAGGTGCAATGGTTAGCTCTCTAGACTCTGAGGAGAAAGTGGAAGGCCCATCCCCACCACTTTCCCCCATGCACACTGTGCCTTGATGGCTAGGTAGGAGAGAGGGCAGGAGAAGGGACAAAGAAGAAAAGCTTACTCAGGCCAGTTCCCAGGAGCTCATTCACGACGTTCAGTACGCTGTCCACCATGGGGCAGAGCTGCGGGGGGGGGGGGGAAGGAGACGGATATCGCAGCAGAGATAAGAGTGCACTCTGATTTGGGTAAGAGACAGCTGCCCTTCCCCTAAGCGGCTGGCTCTTTGGTGCTGGGGTCTCAGATGTGACAGAGTGTGTAGACAGGTGGGGAAGACATGGGGGAAAAGGAAGGGGCTGAGTGGGCACCCAAGCCCACCTTTCTTTTACATTTTCTCCATCAGGAAACCCCAAAGGTTGCTGTGGAGTGAAGAAGATTCTGTAGAGGCCAATGGGAGTCTAAGGACATGGGCAAGGTGGCTGCTGTTCCCTGAGGTCACGTGTTTGTCCTGCCACCCCCGCCCCCAGCTGGAGTCCCGTGTTCCTCCACTCCTCTGCTTCTCAGGCTGCAATAAGATGCCTGATATCACTGAACCCCATGCTCTAGACACAGCGGAGTAAACCAGCCCAGTGCCTTGTTCCACAGTGGGAGCTAGAGATGAAAGGCCACCCACCCCAAATCAGAGTTGTATGTAGACACACAAGACCAGGCTACGGCAAGCCTGGGACCCCCTCCCCAACTCCAGGCCTCTGGGGTCAGGCAATAGGAGGAGAGCAGTGCTGGAGGTGGGGCACCAGGCAGTCCGTGAGGACCACAGAGGGAAACCACAGTGAGAAGTCTAGAGCAATCTCTATCTTAAAACTTCTCAGGGCTGGAGAAATGGCTTAGCCATGAAGGCACATGCCTGTGAAGCCTAAGGACCCAGGTTCAATTCTTCAGGTCCCTCGTAAGCCAGACGCACATAGTGGCACATGCATCTGGAGTTCATTTGCAGTGGCTAGAGGTCCTGGCATGCCCATTCTCACTCTCTGTCTCTCCCTCTCTCTCTAATAAAATAAATAAATGAAAAATAAAATCTTAAAAAAAAATTCAGGGCTGGAGAGATGGCTTAGTGATTAAGGCATTTGCCTGCAAAGCCAAAGGATCTCAGTTCAACTCTCCAGGACCCATGTAATCCATATGCACAAGGGGGCGCATGCATCTGGAGTTCATTTGCAGTGGCTAGAGGAGCTGGCATGCCCATTCTCTCTCTCTTTCTCTCTCTTTCTCTCTCTGCCTCTTTCTCTCACATATATATATATATATTTTTTTTTTTTAAAAACTCAGGTCACACAAGCCCAGTGAGGGACTGCCTCAAATTCCCCTGCAATGGCCCTGGAGGGGTCCCTGTAGCTGGCTTATCTCCTGCCCTGTGTTGTTTTTGCCACATTGTTTTCTCTGGCTCAGGGCCAAACAGATGACCCCAGGACAGTGTCCTGTGTCACCTACACAGTGCTCTTCATGAGAGACTTGGGTGCCCCAGTGTGCCCCAGAGAACTGCATGGCCTGTGATGGGCCCAGAATACCATCAGTGGGCACGTGTGATATCCCTACCCTATGGGGTTGCCAAGCACAAGCTCTGCTTCCCATCTGGTGACCTGGCTTTAACTTAAATTCCGTCACCATACATGGGGTACAAATAGAGAGGGTAAAGAAAATGACTCAGATTTGGATATAGGGGTATCTCCAGCTCAGGCTGGAGGTTTGAGGAGGCTGTGTCCCACAGCACAGACTAGTAGGGACCCCTGAGACCAAGATGGAAGCATGTGGAAGACAGGGAGGGGGCAGGATCCCCAAAGGAGGCAGGTCCTTCAAGGAGGGGCCAGCCTGGCCCAGCACCACACTCACCACTCCAGGCAGCACCTTGCACAATGTCTGTTCCAGGATCCCGGAGACTGGTGCGGGCAGTAGCCTGGATGGAAGAGACATGTGTGGGTGGATGGTGGGGGCAGGTGATCTTTGGGGCTCTCTGTATTTTCTCCTCCTTTGGTGGGGCTGGCTGAGACTTTGAGAACCTGGGTTTAAACCCTTATCCTGCCTCACCATAGGCCCCAGGACCAGCTTTAGTTTACTGGTCTAGCATCCCACCCTAGCCAGTGCTGATACTTGCTGGATTAGAAGGGATCGTGCTAGAGAGATGGCTTAGTGGTTAAGGCACTTGCCCGAGAAGCCTAAGAACTCATGTTGGAATCTCCAAGTCCCTCCTAAGCCAGACACACAGTAACACAAGCACACAATGTCGCACATGTGCACAAGGGGGCACACATGTCTGGAGTTTGTTTGTAGCAACTGAAGGCCCTGGCACATCCATTCTCTCTCTCTCTCTTTCTCTTTCTCTCTCTCTCTCTCAAATAAATAAATAAATAAATAAATAAATAAATAAATAAATAGGATCCTACATGTGTCTGCTATGCAGCCTGAGTTCCCTAAGCATCTGACCCAATGTTTGTAGACAGCGTCTACAATACTGCTTTGTTCAATGTGGAGTTCAAGTAACTAAGGAATGGATGAATGAACAAATGAATGGGTATCTTGAGAATGAGGGATATCTGAAGGTAGGCTCAGAATGGTTTGGACACCATGGAGTACAGGGTAACACCCCCACAAAGCCCTACCCCCAAGATGGCAGTAGCATTCCCACCAGCCCAGAAGAGAGGATGGAGCCTCTGGGATCTTAGGAGTCCCAAGGCTCCCAGCTACAGTACCCTCCTTGAGGCCTTCTGAACAGAGGAACCCCCACCCTGTTCCTAGAGCTCCCCAGAGCAGGAAAGGTAGGAGGTGCTGAGACTGGGTCAAGGATGTAGGCAGTGCTGGGCAGGCAGGCAGAGGTGGGCTGAGTAAGGGGGGCAAGAGGGGTGAGGGGAGGCAGTTCTGCTGGGGGTGAACCCTCAGAAGAGCCCAGCATATCTCCATCCCCACCTCAGCTCTGTGTACGACTCTGGGTCCTCTCTGGGCTCTATTGTCCTGTGGGAGTAAGATTCTATGCAAGTGTGGACAGGGTACCACGGCCTGAGCTGCCCCACAGGAAGAGATGGATGTGAAGGTATTTCCAGCTCTTTCTATCCCGCCCCTCTTAAACAGATGGAGACAGGCCCAGGCAGGAAGGCAGCAGGGGCAGAGCTGGGTCTCTGAGTGAGCTCAGAGCACAGACAGGGAGCTCAGGTAGGGTCCCAGGGATGGGAGAAGGTTGCCTCTCAGGGGTGGGTGGCTCAAGCTGTAGGTTGGTCCACTTCCGAGGGGGGTCCACACCACCCACTGGCCAGAGGGGTGGGACCATCTCAGGTCCGGCCCAGAGCTCCTGGATGCTAAGAGCTAGAGCTGTCCTCTTTGTGGTGATGGCCTCACAGGCTCCAGGAGCGACTCACCCAGACAGCACACTGGTGTGACCCAGGAGCGTGGTGCAGCGCTTGAGGACCAGGATGGGCGTCCCCCGAGAGCTCATGCTCAGCGCCACCCGCGAAGACACGTTCACTTCAGCAGCCAGTTGCAGGAGGCCTCCCAGGGGTCTGTGTGACAGGCACAAGTGGCCGGAATGCCAAGCCCCAACCATCTGGTCACTCCCACCTCACCCTCTTGGATCCTGAGAATGGGTGGGCAGTAGAGCCCTGCAAACCTTTTCCTCTCTCCCGTTTCAGGCCAGCTTTGGGCAGTGGAGAAGGGTCTAGGGAGTGCAGTGGAAGGGGGTGGGGATGCTGGACACTAGCAAGGGAATAAAGTAGGACCCAGATGAAAGAGTAGTGTGGGAGGATCTGAGGGGAGAGTGGGCTGGGGGGGGGGGTCCCAGGGCACACTCACCCAAAGCCGTGCAGGCCCACCTTGGTGTGCAGGCTCAGCTGCACCCCAAACCCCGGCAGCAGCTTCAGCGACACCTGGGGCAGCGTGAGCTCCTCTACCTTCAGCCTGAGGAGGGAGTGGAGTGGGCGGCTTACTTCCAGAAGTCCGGGAACAAGACCAGGCAGGATGCGGGTACAGTCTATGCCCAGTAAAGTAACTAACACCAGCATTAGAGTTGGGGCCCCGGCTTTATCTGACAGGCTGAGCCCTGGTCCTGCCCCTAATAGTGACATTGTGCCCCACTTGCAGTCTGAGGCTCTCTGGCACACACCCGCCCCGGGGACCTCTCACACAGGCCTCCACCTAGTTCACTGCCCCTATTTCTGCCTGGAGCCCTTCCCCTCCCCCACCCCAGCATCCTCAGTCAGCTGAGTCCTCTGGCTCTCGTGATTTCAGCGGGAAGCCCTTTCTGGGTTCTTGGCAGACATTCTCTGAGTGGCAGCCTGGCCTGAGCTCAGGGGATTGTCACATCAGGCTTTGCTGTAGCTTGTGGCTCCTTGAGACAAGAGGACAGTGTGGGGTGTACTGGGCAGGGGATTCTAGAGATATGGAGTCAAACAGTAGTAGCACTTATTGAGTTTTATTTGGCTGTGCCATACACGTGAACTCTGCCCTGGCATCTACTCCTGGTAGCCCCTCACGATGCAGTCACTCCAACCTGGATGCTTCAGTCCCCACTGTGCCCATCCGACTATGACTGTGGGTGCTGCTGTCGCCGTTGTGCCTCAGCGTCCACATGTGTAAGGTGGAGATGCTGACGGTCTATCTCAGAGTGACACAATGAGGTTGAGTGCCGTCAGCTGACACCAGGCCCCATTTGCAAATGTGGGTGCTGATAGGGACTCTTTACTCCCCCCACCATCTGCTCTTGACCATCCTGACTGTGGACCTTCGATTCACTCTAGTCACAGCCAGGCAGCATGACTTGGGGTCAGACACACAAACACTGTCCCCTCTGCCAGCTGGGTGAGTGTGGGCAGGATCCTTCCCTGCAGAGTCTTCACCAGTCACCTGTGACGAAAGCTGATACTTGTCCCACCTCTGCTTTTGATAGGACGATTCACCAACATTGCTTAAAATTACACAGACACCCCAGATGGCAGCCATTCCGCTAAAAATGTTAGTCATTCGTTTCTTTCATTATTCAGATATCGTTGGAGCATCTAAAAACCCTGTCTATGAAATGATACGTGGCTGAACAGTTCAGATAAAGATTCCACCTCTCCCGGGTGTATAGTCTACCAGGGTGACAAAGATGAACTAGTAACATATACGGTGTGCTGAAAGGAGCATGTCCCTAGAGAGAGGCTAAGGAAGGGCTCATTAGGGCTAGAGTCTTACGCAGCTCCCACCCCAAGTAGGTGAGGGAAGGAACCAGACAGTTATGTGGGATTAGCTCAGAGAAACCAAACAACTTTCCTGGGATCACACTGTGAGTAACTAGAATTGACCCCAGTCTTGGATCCAGGAATGCCCTTCCAGAAATTAGAATCCTTATTTCCACCACCATCCCCATACGACCCTCACTGTTTGTCAGCGTTTTAAGAGCCCCTCTCCCCTCCATTCCCTAAAACGAGTGGGAAAGACCAACCTTCCTATGGGACTTACCCTGAGAGCTGCTGCACCACCCCAAAAATGCCTCCATAGCCCAGCAGACCGCCTCCTCCGAGCAGTCCATCCGCTCCCAGGAGGCCCTGGTTCACAGAGGTCACAGTCCCCAGCACATTCTGCAGAATAGGCCCACCAACCAGCGAGTTCTGGATGGCTGCAGAGAGGGTGGGAAGTAGGAAAATGTTGCAAGCAGTTGCTCCACCTGCAGCACTGTGAAGCTGTCCCCTTCCCGTGAGCTTTGGGAATGCCCTGATTTCACTGGCATTGACCTTGTCTCACTCAAGGGGTGGGAACTGCAATTGCTCCCTCCTCCAACCGAGGGGTCAGGGATCACCCACTGCCTGGCACACAAAGAGTCACCCACCCCCTGAGTGTTCAGAATGAATGAGAGCCCTCCCTGACAGTCCTTTCTTCTACAGATGGATACATGAAGGCACAGAGAGAGGCGGACACTTGCCCCAAGTCACAAAGTAAAATAGGTATGGGGCATTCGTTTAAATCAGGCTGCGGATCCCAGGTTGCCCAGGAGAGCAGAACCAGGGTGGAGGGAGCCTGTGGCTGCTAGGGACTTAGTGGTCATTCAGGAGCAGCCCCGGTCCTCCTAGGGCAGGGCAGCCTGACTCTGTGTGACTCTGTGTGAGAAGGGCAGGGTGAACGGGAGCAAGCCAGGTTGCCTACCTGAAGCGTTTCCTATTTACCCCACCTCTACCCACACCTCTTTGCTTCATCCCTGAGCCCATCACTGGACCCTAGAGCACCAAATGGCAAGCACCCCAGAAATAAGGCAGGGGTATGGCCCAGCTAACACTCCCTTCCACTCCTGTCCCCAGTCCCAGGCATCCCCACGAAACCTCAGCCCCCATGGCACAGTCCTCTGCTTGGGCGGGGGGTGGGGGGGGACTTGGTCAACATCAGGGGAGCTGGGAGCAAACCCAGACCTCCTGAGCCCACTCTTCCCACCCCTCCGGGTTCCCCGCAGCATCTGCTGGCTAAGCACAGAGATGCTTGGTATCTGTCCCCCTCCCAGCCCAGTCATCCACCTTGGGCTCACCTTTGCCCAATTCATCCTTGTCAATCCGGGCAAGTGTGCCTACCGTCTCGAGAAGCCCTTGGCATGGAGTGGCCAGACCCCAGAGCAGAAGCAGGGTGCACACGCCCAGCATGGTCAGCTGCACTCCTAGAGGGGTTGGATTCAACTTGTAGGAGGTCCTGCCCCTGCCCCACATTTCTACCATGCAAGAGCTCAACTTGGCATATGGATGTTCCAGGACGGCCCCGTAGTGTGCTGTAGCATGGTGAGGTCTCAACAAGTAGTTACGTAACATGGTCCTGGTGCCCAAGCCTTCCTCTCCTGTTCTCCATTATTATCACCATTGCCCTGGGCCCCTCCTGCCCACCTGGCATGGGCTTCACTTCCTGGAGAGCATGCTCCAGCCAGCACACAGGACAGTGAGCTACCTAGAATAGCTGCCGATGTGCACCTGTCTTTTCAAGCCCTTGCCTATTAGATCCTACTGTATAGATGGGAATGCTGGGGCCCAGAGCCAACCAACAGCCAGGCCAGAATTCCAGCCCAAATCCACTGACTTAAAAGTTGTAGTGGGGCTGGAGAGATACCTTTAATCCCAGCACTCGGGAGGCAGTAGGAGGAGGAGTTTTGCCTGAGACAAAGCCAAAGGGTCAGCCTGAGTTTGACTCTCCAGGCCCCAGTTGTAGTGGGGCTGGAGAGATGCACAAGAGGGCACTTGCACCTGGAGTTTGTTTGCAGTGGCTGGAGGCACTGGCGTGCCCATTCTCTCCCTCTCCCTCTCTCACTCTCTCATTGTCTCTCAAATAAATAAATAAATAAAATATATATATTTTTTATTTTTATTGACAACTTCTTTAATTGTAGACAATATCCCATGTTGTTTCCCTCCCTCCCCCCAATAAATAAATAAAATATATATTTTTTAAAAAGTTGTAGTGGTAGAGCTGGGGAGATGGTTCAGCGTGTAAGAGCACTTGGTGCACAAGCACGAGGGCCTGACAGGGCACGATTTACCCAGAGTTCAATTTCCCAGCAGCCACTTCCACCACTACCAGTGGCCATACATGCCTGTAACCCAAACCCTGTTGGGACCAGAAGCCAGAGAATTGCTGAAGCTTGTGAGAACAGCAACTCTGGGTTCAGAGAGAGACTCCTCTCAAGGAAATAAGCAATGAGTGACAGAAGAGGACACCAGGCACTCTCTGACTTCTGCAAGCACAGGCGCATAGACGAGGTGCATGCATATACAACACACACACACACCCTACACCACATGAAAAAATAAAAAACAAACGAAAAACAACAATAACCCACGAGCCTGTTGGGATCTGAGAGCCTCAGCCAGGCCCTCTGAACAGCAGAGCCAGAGCCAAAGTTCCAAACTGTTCCCTGCTGGCTCATAAGGCCGTATCAGTGAGGGACACACTACACTTAGATTTAACATGGCCCCCCTGTTGCTGGAAAAGGGTGGGGTTAGAGCCTACCTGATCATAATTCCGAAGAACAAAGGTTCTTTTTCCTTCTGGAGTTCTGGCCACCCATCATATATCCATCTGCCACCTCATACCACCAGGCTGAAACTCTTCAGGGGCTCTCACTGCCTGGGGCATAAAGCCCAGGGTTCCTCATTGTTATCCACAAAGCCTGCCTGCCTCCTTGACCGCCCTGGTTCTGAACATGCAAGTTCTCTCCCACGCCAAGACCTTTGCATACGTTCTTCCTGTCACCAGGAAGGTTCTCACTCTATATCACTGTTGACTCCCCACCCCTCAGGTTCAGCCTAACTGGAAACAAGCACCTTTAACTGCTGAGCCATCTCCTCGACCCCATTCTACCTAAGTGGTATCCTTTGCAAGAGGAGTCTCCCATTACCTTGTCCAGAGGATCCCATCTATCATCAGAATACTTATTTGTGCAAGTGTCAGTGTCCATGCTGGCCATCACTCTATAAGCTGCAGGAGGGAGGCCGTCTAAGGCTCCATGCAGCTCCCGTGTGTGCTGGGGTGTGGGGAGGGGGGGCAGGTTTGAGGATGGAATCCAGGGACCTTTCACTTTCCAAGCCATGTGCCCCGGTGCATGCTGGGTCAGCCCAGGGCAAGCCCAGGGAAGCTATGGGTGTCACATGACCCAGCAGCAATCTTCAGTGTATATTGTGTTTCCTAAGACCTTCCCTGATAAGCCCGTCACGCCGGGGTCTCTAGCAGAAAGTAATACCTCCATGGTGGGAGCCAGTGAGGTCCTACAGCTTCCAGAAAGAAATGGTCCCCTGAACTCAGTCCATGGGGACAATTTTGTCCCCAGCCCACCCATTCCTGACACAACCTTGTGCAAGGACCCCAGATATGCCAAACAGGAATTTTTTTTTCCCTTGTGTAACCCTCCAAGTACTCCCAGACCCTTCCTGGGGCTCATCATCCAAATGGGACAGCGGGGGTCCCAGGGTCTGTGGCATGGCGTCACAATGGGGCCGGACCACTTAAGACAGCCTTACCCCTGTTCCTGCTGCTCCACAGTGGGTGGGTTCCTGGCCTCCTGTCAGCTCCTCTGGGCTCAGGTGTGGCCCTTATATGCCCACAGCAGCTTGGGGACACAAAGGGGCACAGTCGCCAGAAATCCGTCAGAATGTCATGTCAGGAGCAAATTGCGGTTTTCCCTGAAGGCCTAGACTAAGCCTTCCTTCTGCAAGAAGAGCCAGGGGTTGGGGTCAGTGCCCAGGGGAGGGAAGGAAGGTGTGGGGGCGGCAGGGGGGAACCTCTCCCCAACTGGGTGCAGGCAGGTCTCTGCCACCCGGATTCAGTCTCTTTGCAGGCCCCAAGAGCCACACTAAAGGCCCAGGATCCACCCACCCACCTCCTACCTCACCACCCCCGTATGTCCCCCACAAGAAGGCCCTGGAAGGAAGGAAACGACTTAAGGCCACCTAAGCCCACTGATCCAGCCCCAGACAGACCTCTCATGGAGATGACCACTGGCCTGGAGAGAGAGCCTGGGGCTAGCTTGGGGGGAAAGCCACCAACTCCATCTTACTTCCCAAGGCCCAGTGTCCCCAAGACTCCAGAGCAGTCGGGTCCCTCCCCTTTCTGAGGCTGGTGCAGATGACCGTGCAGAGACATTCTGTCAGTCAGTCGGTCAGTCAGTCATGCTACAGCAGGCGTTGTCGGAGCATCCACTGTTTACAAGCTGCTGGGGTAACCTTATAGCAGCTCCTGCCCCGTAGGAAACATGGCACTCCTAAATGTTTCCTGCAGCCACAAGTCGGGAAAACAATTATCCAGGAATAGGAGAAGGGACGATTAATCTTTTTTTTTTTTTTTTAATTTGAGAGAGAGAAAAGAGGAAGAGGCAGAGAAGAATGGGCACACCAGGGCCTTTCAGCCACCGTGCAGCCCCTTGTGCGCATGTGCAACATCGTGTGCTTGCGTCACTTTTGTGCCTGACTATACATGGGACCTGGAGATTTGAACAGGCATTCTTAGGCTTCGCAGGCAGGCGCCTTAGCCGCTAAGCCATCTCTCCAGCCCCCACAATTAATCTTCATAGTGTGACTCATGTCACCCCAGCTAGCTGACATCCTCTCACAAACATATTCATCAGAGCCTGGAGGATGAGGGCTGGAGGGACTTTCTTCTCTTCTCATAGTATGTTTCCCAAGTCCACTTATAGCCCTCGGAAACTTGAACTTGGTAAGTTTCAAGTGGTACTGTTGTGGGGATGCACAACCTTGGAGGGGACATACCACACACACACACACACACACACACACACACACACACACACACACACGCGTGTGCTCAATACAGCCAGCCAGCTGGGGACAGAAATAAAATAAAGCAGGGAAAGGACTGGAGGTGAGGGACGGTGTTCAATATGACAGCATGGAAGAGGGGTGCTGGGTGGGAGCAGGGCAGCCCTAACCTAAAGGGAAACAGGAGGGAATCTGATGGATATTTTGGGAGCAGCCTACCAGACAGAGGCAAATGTAATACAGAGCCCTAGCATGGTTAATACAGGGACAGAAGGGAAGCTAGTTGGAACACTGAGTTCCAGAAGTGATGCAGCTTTGCATGGTACTGTATGTACACAAGGATTTTGGCTTTTTTAAATTTTATTTTAGAGAGAATGAGAGAGACAGAGAGAGAGGACAGATAGAGAATTGGTGTGCAGGGCCTCAGCCACTGCAATCGAACTCCAGACACTTGCGCCACCTAGTGGGCATGTGACCTTGTGCTTGCCTCATCTTTGTGCGTCTGGCTAATGTGGGATCTGGAGAGTCGAACATGGGTCCTTGGGCTTCGCAGACAAGCGCCTTAACAGCTAAGCCATCTCTCCAGCCCAAGATTTTGGCTTTTTGGGGTTTTTTTTCCCAGTGGTTTTATGAGACAGGGTCTTCCCATGTCTCAGCCATGCGCATGAATGCTCCACAATTCACTTTGTTTGTGTGTCCTCCTCTGAAGCTCTGGAACCTTCCAGTGGCTGGCTTTTTTTTTTTTTTTTTTTTTTTTGGCTGGCTATTTTGAATGAAGCTGTAATGAACATTTCTGTCACATCTCTCTGGGGACATGTTTGTAGTTTTCATCCTTGGGACAGGGGTGGATAGTCAGGAGTGGAGCCTGCATGTCCAGCTTTATAGTGATGGCCATAGTACAAAGGGGATCCAAAGGGTCGTGCACACTCTCCCACAGTCCCATTCACGGTCTGTGAATGCCACCACACTGCCCATGACTTGGCCAGCGCCAGATAGCGCCAGTCCTCTGATAGCACTGTGAAGGAGGAGGAAGGATTGCTAGCTGCTAGCACTTATTGAGGACTGGCCATGGACATGACCTCTGATGACCACATCCTGTGCCATCCTGATCCACCTAGGCCAGTACCATCCTCATTCCCTGTTGTCATCCCCAGGCTCCTGGGCTGGACAAAAGGAAGCAGCCCAGGGCCATGTGGAGTCCATCTAACTCCATGCTCACCACCCAGCTGGCCCTGCTCAGCACAGCCTCTTGGAAGGCAGGAAAATGTTAGCAAATTCTGGTCTGGTCTTCCTTCTAAGCCTCATCCCAGAGGCTCTGATCCTACCTATACCCCAAGCATCCCCCACCCCTCATGCAACCATGCCAGGTCAGCAAGAGGATGTGGGAGGAGAGTTTACTAAAATGCTTGCTGGGCTGGAGAGATGGCTTAGCCATTAAGGCGCTTGCCTGCAAAGCCTAAGGACCCATGTTCAACTCTCCAGATCCCACGTAAACCAGACATACAAAGGTGAGGCAAGTGCAAGGTTGCACATGTCCACTAGGTGGCACAAGCATCTGGAGTTCAATTGCAGTGGCTGAGGTGCACCTTTTCTCTCCTTCTCTCTCTCTCTCTCTAAAATAAAATAAAATAAAATCAAAAAATTTTAAGTGCTTACTTGTGGGCTTCACTTTTGGAGTGTGGCGCCCTGCAGGTCTGGTGAGAGTGGTGGGAGCCACAGAAGAGATCAGAGCAAGGGGAGGAGAAAGATCCCCAGGCACTATCTCCTGCTATGAATTTCGGGGGGGGCGGGGTCCCTCATTAGTACGACTTGCTGCATAGCCAGCTTCCCCATCTGCAGGGGTTCTGTTGTGGAAACAGGTTCTAGAAATGGACATGGGGGCAGGGGTGCCAGAGAAGTTCCAGGGAGGAGCCTGAACAGACAGGCAAGATAATTGGTGACTGGAAGGGACACAGGGGTGGGAAGTATTGCAATCTTTTTCCTAGGATGGGCAGCCTGGAAGGTTCCTAGAGGTTGGTAGCTATGACCCAGCATTAAAGAAGCTGGCTCAGCTCACTCCCTCTCTGTCAGCTTGCACCTCAGCTTCCTTAGAGGTGACAGTGCACCCAGCATGATAGACAGTGGAGAGAAGGAATGGGAAAGAAACCTAGACTTGGGCAGACAGGTTTGAGTCCAGCTTCACACACACTGTTGACCCTCAGCCAGGTTTCCTTGTCTCTCGAAACCTCCCCTTCCTCAGCTAGGGGTGGGGGACTCCTGAAAGGTGACAGCACCCAAGGGCACAAAACCTCCATCATGGCTCCCAGAAGCGAGGACAGGGGAGCAAGTCTCCCTTTTGAGCCCAGACACCCACTTTCTACCCAGAGCACATCTGGCATAGTTGATTGACCCTGCAATTCAGACTGGAAGTCAGAGCATCTGACCTATTCCCAGAAGAACGGAGGCCCAGGCAGAAGCTTCAGTGTGCTGAAAGCCACACTGTGTCTAAGGTCTCAGGAGAAGCTAGACATTCCCACTCTAGTAGCATTGTGCCTTGTTTTCCCCAACTACACACTGCTCCAGGGAAGGATGGCAGTATGGCTGTAAGCGGCCGTGTGTGTGCTCTTGGACACACAGGGTAGAATTGGGGGTTGGAGGCGTTTCCAGTATAACCAGGGCCGTGTCAACACCCACAGATTATCCCAATATCTGGACCTGCCAGGCCTGCCTCAAGGCTGCTATTGTCCGGAAACCAGGGGGTAATAGCTAATGGGATTAGGCAATGATGAGGGACAAGGGTATGGCCCCGGCATCCGGGCCTTCCTCTTTTGTGGCTTGGACTCATGTCAGATTAGGACAAGGCCATCTGCCAAGGTTTCACGGGCCCAGGGAGCACTGGCCTCTTTGCCAGACATGGGCTCACCCTCACCCACAGCCCCACATCCACAGAGTCATCCACACAGACACTGACATTATGACACATGTGTGTACACACCAGTATACAGACACGCAGATCTGCAGCCACCAGTTTCTGGGGTTGGAATGGCAACTGTTCATAAGAGGCATTTGATGTACATTTTTCAAAGTGATGGATTGTTTTGTGTGGGGTTCTTTTTGCATATTTTATATTTAATTATTTCTTTGCAAACAGAGAAAGAGAGAGAGAGAGAGAAAAAGTGTGTGTGTGTGTGTGTGTGTGTGTGTGTGTGTGTGTGTGAATGGGCATGCCAGGGCCTTCAGCTGCTGCAGGTAAACTCTGGATACAAATGCCATCTTGTATATCCTGGCTTGATGTGGGTACTAGGGAATCAAACCTGGGTCCTGAGGCTTTGCAGACAAGGACCTTAACCACTAAGCCATCACTCCAGCTCATTTTGTGTGTTTTCTTATTCTAGTAAGTAATATCAGTTTTCATGGTCTACTTAGAGTATGTACTTTTAGCCTGGTTATTTAGATTTAAAAGAGCCAATGTTAGAATCCTAAGGCTAGGGATATAGTTCAGTGGTAGAGTACTTGCTTGGCATGTGTGAGACCCTGGGTTCCATCCCCTGCATTGCAAAAAGTAATTAAATATTTTATTTTATTATTTTAACTGTTAAAAATAATTTGATAATAAATGTTTTTTAAAAAATAACATTGGGGGCTGGAGAGATGGCTTAGCAGTTAAGCATTTGCTTGTGAAACCTAACAACCCTGGTTTGAGGTTTGATTCCCCAGGACCCACATAAACCAGATGAACAAGGTGGCACATGCATTTGGAGTTCGTTTGCAGTGGCTGGAGGCCCTGGTACATTCATTCTCTCTCTCTCTCTCTCTCCCTATTTTTATGTCTGTCCGTTGCTAATAAATAAATAAAAATAAACAAAAATTTTTAAAAAATAATAATATTGGGACTCCCAGGAGAGATGATAGGGACAGATGAGGCAAATATCAGGCGACTGACCTCACATGAATGGGAGGCACAGCAACACTTCGGCCAGACTGCATGTGAGTGAAGAGGTCCATGCAGATACAGGCAGACACTGCAATGCACAGAACTTCTAATGAATGGCCAGCCTCCCTCTATGGCCAGCCCCTCCTGGGTGCTCAGGCTGCCCCAGGCCCACTGCATAGAAACAGACACTCATACACTCCATGAGACATGACCACATCCTGGCCCAGAGGCACCTGCTCACACCTCTCCTGGCCTCAGACACCCACGTGGGCTAACATTTGTGTGCTAAGCACTGTCCATTCATTGAAGCCTCACAGCAGCCTGGCTGAGGTTGGTGCCAGTATCTACCTGTGGTACAGGTGTGCAAAGTGAGGCTCATGTCAGTGACATGTCCTCCCCAGGACATGTGGCAGCAAGGAGGCAGAGCCAAAAGCCCAGGTAAGCTGACTGCAGAGCCACAAGTTCCAATCCCTGACATGTCAGGTAGCCTCGAAGTCAGTGAGACCACTCTGTGTCTCAGTCTGTCTGTCATTGAAAGGGTGACTGCCACCTCCTCAACTACCATGAGGATTAAAGGAGATGACCCTGGGGAATTCATAAGGGCTCCGCATGAATAGAGCCACCTGGAAGTTTCTGAAACCTGGGGACACATGGCTGAGATGGGACGTCCTTGAACAGGCCACCCTGGTTTCTGCCACTTGCTCAGTGAGCAGGCAAAACCTCATCTGTCCTCCCGACATGGTTCTAGATGAGCCAGGGTAAAGGAGGCATAGCGGGTTGCCATTAGCAAGTGCTTGGAACATACCCAGCCCACACCCAAGGCTGGGCCAGCTGCCCTCCAGACCCCAAAGCCCACCAAAGGGGACACAAAACCACATGATTATTTGACTACAAAAAGACAGAAACACTGGACGTTTGTAAAGGTCTTTCCCCTGTTGTTTTATTGTCAGAGTGTAAATGTGCATCGATCCAGGCATGCCCACTCACTCCTGGTCATAGGAAATGGTGCTGGTGGCAGGGGCCAGATCCCCCTGGCCCCAGTTGGAAGATCCTCTTTAAGTGCAGCCTGGCACAGTCAAGGGCAGCTGGCAGTCAGTCCAACCACACAGTCAGTCCAGCTTCAAGTCCAGCACCAGGGCATTCTAGTAGGAGAAAAGGACCCGGGTGGAGAAGGGTCAGGGAGCATCGGGCAGGGGTCACCCAGGCACTAGCATGGGGTGGAACTGGCTGTGGAAAGCATGTGATATGTAAGCAGCAAAGGGTCTTGTCACCCTGCAGAGGTCCCTTTGCTCCTCTGAGAGTCAACTTCTTCCTGCCAAATGGAAATACGCACCCCTACCTCCCAGGGTGGATAGACCAAATGAGAGAAGTGTCCGCTGAGCATTCTATCTCAAATGCAACGTGCAGCTTGTCTTATGCCTTTAGGCGAATTAGCTAATAATCCACATGGACAGCTCCATGAGCCAATGCGTGTGTTCTCACCCCTACTTTAAGGCCAGAAAAACAGAGGCACAAAGGGGTCAAGGTGACGGAACGGAATAAGAGAGTAACAGCATAGGCCCTCCCTCACCTCCGCTATGGCCAGCTCAGCCAAATTGTAGTTGATGGCCAGAACATCCGGGAGTGGGAACCCAACGTGGAGTACATCTGAGAAATATACAGGAAGAGACATCTCAGTCGGAATGCTCGGCAGTTGATTAAGAAGAGCTGGCTGCGTGGAGCTGAGTGGTGGGAAATGGTGCAGCGATTGATTTGTGGTGCCTACCGGCTGTACTGGCCGAGAAAGGCCCGCATCTGCCATGCATTTACAGCAAGTCAAAATCTAAGTCTTGATGGGAGGCTAAGGGTCAGAACCCAAATTGTGGGATGAGCCTTTGTCCCCAGGGAGATGATCTTCAGACTGCATTGTCCTCAATTCAACACTGGCCATGCACACCCTGTTAATCTCACCCATCCGAAGGCCACACAGGTGGGGGCCCTTCCTGCATATAAGACTTCTTGGCTTACAGTGGAGCCTTACCATTCACCACAGGGACATAGGCTTCCTGGAGATAATCCCTGATGAAGCCAGTTAATGCCTTCTCCTGGAGAGAGAAAGAGAACCCCCCCCCCAACACAGCTCAGCACCCCTTTTCAGCCTCCCTTTGCCTAGGGTAGGCAGAGGACATTAGAAATGGCAGAGAGCTTGTCCAGCCAGCATCAGACCTGTGATCTGTGCCCTGCCTCGTTCTTAGTCCCTGTTCAGGTGGCATGCAGGACTTAGTTACAGGAATGGGGACATTCCGGAAACAGGAGGAGATTATGTAGACCCCACTCCTGCTCCAACAGAAAACTCAGCAGCTTGGGTCAGCCCCTCCCCCTGTGAACTTGGAGATGTCCTGGTGAGTACTCATGGTTCCGTGAAGGTTAAAGAGCACCGCGTGGGTCAGGTGCTGCTGCTGCTGCTGTCATTGATAGTACCTGCTTGTGTCGGTTTCTGTGCCAGGCCCCGAGGCTACAGACTAATAGGAATAGCAGCTTGGCCAATCAAGGCCAGCCAGCCCACCACAGCCCATGGGGATGCAGTCAATTCATGGGGATGTCCAGGCTCAATCCAGAAAAGGAAACAAGGACTCAAAGAGGTGAGGGGGCCTCACCAAGGACACGCAGCATGCCAGGAGCCCCAAAGCCCACATGGTCTTGATCTTTTCACTTTGGCTCCATCCCAGGGCCTCATCCCCACAGACTCAAGGGATAATAGGCCTAGTGTTCCCCTCAGTCAGACAGAAACTTTTGGGACACTTACATTGAAGTCACCAATCGAGGAGGACTCTCGGGACAGACTCAATAAGCTGTAGGGGAGGGGGAAGCCAGGTAGAGTTGGGGAGAAAGAAAAGTCAGAGCCCTGGAGAAAGAGACTCCTCAGTCCTCTCATGCACCCTCCTAGAGGTCCCCTCTGCAGTCTGCTTGCATGTGATGGAACAGCAGGCACCTGCCATTATCACCCATTCTGTTTCCATGCTCATGTCCCTAGGCTGCTGTACAGCTTCCTGTGAGCCTTGCTTGTTCTTCCAAACCCTGGACTCCCCAGTCATGTCTGTGGCTCCATTCATAGCCCAACTGGCCAGTCTCAGATCCTTGTGGGACACAGCAGAGCTCCTTTCTCTCCCCCACACTGCTCCAGATGGCATTATGGGCCATATGGACACCAGATCCACTGCCCATCGCAGCAGTGGACCCTGCATCTCTGTTCCCGCTCAGGTCAGCCATGTCAGCAGAGTGCAGTGGTCCTGGCAATGCCTACGGGCCAGGCCCAGATTACCAGAGCATCCCATGTCCCATCACAGGGATTGTCTTCTCCTTGCTCATGTGACCCAAACCAGACCCATGCCTTGGTAATTGTTAGAACTATTGTACTTGTTGAGGTCCCTCTACCCCACCATGGGGAGAGGCTGCCTGAAAACTTTGCCAACAAAATGAGTGGCAAAGGCAAGAGGAGCAGGGAGGCAGGTTCCCGAGGACTTTGTTTGCCTGAGTCCCACCGTCACTACAATTTTCAGTTACATGAGCCAGAAGATTCCCCTCTGGGCTCAAGACCGTTACAGTTGAAACTCTCTCTTGCAACTCAAAGAATCCTGTTGTAATATAAGTCAGATGAATTACTAAAGCAGTACAAGAATCAGTGAGTGCAGTATGTGACAATTCCCCTCCCTCGGAGTGTAAGAAGGAAATCGGATAGTGGATATAACAAAAGTGGCCAGGGGGGCTGGAGAGATGGCTTAGCAGTTAAGGCGTTTGCCTGCAAAGCCAAAGGATCTGGGTTCAATTCTCCAGGACCCACCTAAGCCATATGCACAAGGGGGCACATGCATCTGGAGTTCGTTTGCAGTGGCTGGAGACCCTGGCACACCTATTCTCTCTCTCTCTCTCTCTCTCTCTCTCTCTCTCTCTCTCTCTCTGTGTGTGTGTGTGTGTGTGTGTGTGTCTGCCTCTTTCTCTCTCTCTCAAATAAATAAATAAATAATTTTTTTAAGTGGCCAGGGCCTCACGTAGAGAGAATGCACAGGGTTAAAGACTTCCAGCATTTGAGCTGGACTCTGAATCTCAGATAGCATTTGGGTGGCATGGGCAAAGGTCTATGAATAGAGAAGGGGACCAGAGCTCATGACCAAGAGCTTAGTGAGAGAGTGAGGTTGGAAGCAGAATTTGAGAAAGGTTTTGTGTGACAAGCTAAGATTTCAGATAAGACCACGCAAGCGGTGGAGAGCTATAGAGGGTTTTAGAGCACGGTAGTGTGGGCTATGAACAATGGATCAGATTGAGAGCCTCAAGTAGGAAGCCAAGGGGTGTGGGTCATGGCTGTACAAGGATGCCAACACGGGGGTACTCAGGCTCCCACCTGTTCAGAGAGGTGGTCATCTGCAGCCGGTTCTCGCGCACTGAGTACTGGACTTTCAGACTGAAGTGCTAGTGGTGTGGGTAAGAAGCAGAGGAGGTTGTGGGACACTGGTCCCGCTCCCATTACCCATCCTGCCCTCAGGAGCTGAACCCCGCAGACCCTCCATATGCTTAGCTCACCCTTAGTCTCTCCTTGTCCTGGGCCAGGACATACCTCAAGAAGCAACCTGGGCCCATGGTCGCCAGTCCTCACCTGTGCCTGTGCCTGTGCTATACCTTCTGCTTGGGGTGTCCCTGGGCTCCCCACCATCAATTCCTCCCATGGCCAGCTCTTGTTTAGCCTTCAAACATCGCTTAGCTGGCACTGCTTGGCGTTTTCCCACCCTGGATTTAGGCTCCCATAGTCCCCCTGGTGAAGGTGTTTGTGACTGCCTTTGTGCTGCTAAGGGATGTTGAAGGACCGAGGAAAGGAGAAGAAACCAGAGCCCTTCACAGAGGCGGCAGCAGAGGTCAGGCACCATGGAAAGGAACTAAGATCCCCTCCGTCCTCCATCTATGTCTTGGATCTCAACTAAAATCCTACCGCCCTCCGGCCTGGAGCATCCCCAAGGTGGGAATAAATGGGAAGGGCCCCACTCACAGTCTCCAGGAGAAAGAGGGACACCAGGGACTTGCCGTGCTGCCGCACTGCGAACATCTCCAGGCTCCCATGCAGGTGCAGCAGGCTCTTGCCGGTCTCCATGGTAACCTTGGGGGGCTTGCTGATTCGGACCTTGGTCAGCAAGGGTTTCTTTTTGGGATAAACCTTGGCCACCTGCAGAAACCACAAGCACTTTGGGCCTGTCCTTGGACGGAATCTGAGGGTCCCTCGGGAAGTGGGTAGTTTCTGCACTTGAACATAGGAAGTCCAGCGGGCAGAGGTCTGGCTGTACCTCTTGGGAAATAAAAGGAGCGAAACACAGCATTTAGCTGTTTTCATGACGGACGTTAAATGCACGAAGACTGAGCTATTTTGAGGCTGGAACCTAAAGTGCACTTTACGGAGCTAGAGCTAGAGATGTTTCCGCATTGGACAGGGCCATGAAGTTGACCAGCCACTCCCCAGCCTGTCCCCTTTGCCTGAAGGGTGGGCAGAGGGCAGTGGTCACTCACCTCTGGGATGAAGCCAGCCAATGTCTTAGTGGTTTGTGGGGGCAGCTTGCCAACCTACAAAATCAAAATCAAACCCGTGACTGCGGAAGGCCCTGTCACCCTGACAGCCGCCTCTGTGTTAGTCAGACACGCCCTTGGCGGTTCCTTTCATTGGCACCCACCACACTGAGCTCTACTAGGCAAGGACCCTCTGGGTCTCTGAACATGGCCCACCCACTCCAATGCCTGTGGCTTCTGGACCAAGGTCAAATGCTGAGAAAATGTTGACTGAAAAAGCAGGAAGGGGCTGGAGGGACGGCTTAGCGGTCAAGCCACCAAAGGACCCAGGTTCGATCCCCCAAGACCCATGTAAGCTATGCATCAGGAGTTTGTTTGCAGTGACTGAAGGCCTTGGCATGCCCATTCTCACTTTCTCTATCTCTCTCTCTCTCTCTCTCTCAAATAAATAATAAAAGCAAAACTTTTTAAAAAATTTTAAGAAGAAAAAGCAGGAAGATGGATGAGAGAATGAGCAAGTGTGATGAATAAGCAGGGAAGGGTAGATTCCTACATGAGGAGGTAGATGGATGGGAAAATGGAGGAACAGATGAGTGAGGTATGGGGAGGATGGACAGGTGGGTGACAGGCAGGTGGAGGAATGGGGGAAGGCATGCGGCTGGGTAAGGGGCACTTCTGAACAGCTGAGTGGAAACGCATGTGGATGGATAAATCAATAGGTCAGAGGGTGGGGAAGGGCAGTGGGTGAATAGTGACTGGACAGATGGCAGGACAAGTTGATGGAGCAGTGCAGGACAGACACATAGGCAGGCGCCTGGCAGGGTAAGAGGCAAGATGGATAACGGCAGAGGTGTGTGGCTGGTAAAGGCAGGGGCATAGAGGCACTTATCCAACAGCCTGTGGCTCTGGATGTGGGGTGCATAGTATGAAGGGACAGAGAGATGCGAGGGGGGACTAGAGTGAGGTCATGAACACACAGTGGGTAGATGACGATTGGATAAAAGAATCCAGTGGTGGCTGGTGAGACATGAGAAATGTAGGTTGGTGACTAAATGGTTGGCTGTATGGACAGACAGATGTGCAGATGGGTAGATGCCAGTCCCACAGGCAGAGGAACTGACAGTGGAACCCAAAACCCTGCCTCCAAATCCAAGGTGATTCTCAAATGGACCAACTAGATAAGGCCTGTCACTCCAGGGGCCAGAAGCAGGCAAGGCAGAGCAGGGACAGCTTACCTTCTTATCCTGGATGGTCACGTCTAAAGATTTCTGTAGGAGGGCCAGCTCTGCTGTAAGGAAGGTGGCTGGGAGAATCAGCTGCGAGGAACCCTCAGTTGAGTCCTCCAGGAACTTGGGGTCTCCCCAGCATTGGCAAGAGGGATGGTTTCCCCCTTCTGTTGCTGTACCACGGGCTGGGGGACAGTGGGAGGGACATTATGGTCATTCAGACACTGTGCTTAAAGGAGTCTCAGTCCTCCAACCACTGAGGCTTAGGTCAAACCCAAATCAGAGAGCAATTGCTGGGCCCCTCATGTGTAAACTGAGGTCTGGGAGGACAGCCACCAGCCACCTCCAAGTTTGGCCTAGGAGTGCTCTGTTCCCCTCGGCAGCTCTGGTTCTGACTGTCTGGGCCCTTCAGTGATTCAGAGTATTTATTGGTCCCGCTTCTTTCTCAGCAGCAAGAGAAGAAAGGGGCAGCATGGTGGAAGGAGGACAGTCCAGGGAGGTGCTTTTGTATGCCTTTCCTTCCCATTCCTGCCAAAGGCCTCGCTCCTTGTCACCTGGGCCTTGGAAAGCTGCATGAGGACCCAAATCTGCCACCCACTCACCAAGGGAGCCCTGTCAAGCCCAGCCTCCCCCCTCCCCCACCGTCACCTCAGCGTCCCTATCTACACAATGGTGGGAGACACAAACAACCCTGTAAGAAATGAGAACATGACATCAGAAGCTCCAGGAATTAGCCAGGGTCACAAGGCTCTTGCTTTAAGCAGAGAGAGAGGGCCCAGGGTTCTGGGAAGCCGTCATGGACAGCATCCACCCTCCACAGCCACAGCCCAGCCCCCTGCTGGTGGGAGCAGCCCCATCTAGCCTGAGCCTGGGTCCAGCTCCCCGGAGACCCTTCCTACTTACACTGAAGTCCACTTGGATGTGATTGGCCATGATGGCTGGTAAGGATGTCAGGGCATATTTGACAGTGCCCATCTGACCCACCGGCATGAACTCTGTGGGGAAGAGATTGCACTCACAGAGGGACCGACCCTCGGACCAGCTAGAAAAGCTGGCACCAGCCACTGCTCCTGATCCCATCTCTCATTGTGACCTAGGGCAAACTGCTTAATGTCTGTGGCCCTCAGCAACTACAGCTTCCAAACAGAAGCCCAAGGGGCCCATCGCTTTGCCGACCCAGAGCCTGGGTGTTCTCCAAGGACCATACGGCTTAGATGTCAATGGATTATTATCAGCCATTCACAGCTGAGCAAAGTGACTTTTCCCAGGCCACCCTCAAGGCATCAAGAAGTGGTTTTCTTCAGGCCTACCCATAAGGAATTACTTTCTCCCACCCTGTGGACCCTCAGTGTTGGGAAGAGCAGATCCCCTCAGTGAAGGAGTTAGGAATGCTGCCTGACAGGGTGGCTCATCAGGACTTGAGTTTGGGACTTTCACATAGTGGCAGCTGGAACCCAGGTGGAGAGATGATGGAGCTCAGCATCCTTTGGGGCCTCAGGCTTCCCATCTGGACAATGCAGGGACACTGGGTCCTCAACCTTCGTCTGGCCCCAGGCTAAGCAGGAAGCAGCCACAAGAATGGGGCATGGGTGCTAAAGTCTGGCTGGCCTGATGTTCTGTAGTGCGTGGGCGGGGGGGATCCTTACCAGTCAGATTCGTCCACTTCTTGTTCACATACACCAGGACTGCATCAATGGCTGGACACATCTGCAAGCAAAACAGGCACTGGGCTGAGTGGGTCATACCTGGAGAATGACTCCTTGGGGAACCCTAGCCCTGACATAACTAGGACAGGTGGGGAAACCAGGGTCCAAGCCAATAGCAGAACGTGGACTCCAATCCAGATGACCCCCAGCCTGCAAACTCGGTGAGCACTCGCTCCTCAGGGGCTTGGAAAGCTAGAGCACACATATTGTTGTTGGCTAGTCCCGTGCTCAGGACAGACATCACTAGATCCTTGAGCCAGCCACGGGCTCTGAAGCTCTTCTCAGCCACTATCAACCAATCCAGGTCCAAGCCCAAGAGAAACTATAACAGCCACCCTGGCTGAACCAGTCCCAGCGAGGAAGGGCCTAGGCTTGCTTGGCGCCACTCACCAGGCCAGGGAGGACCTTGTGCAGGGTGCTGTCCAGGAACTTGTTGATTACTTTGGGTAGCATGCTAGACACAGGCCCGGTGGGGTACAGGATGGCAAACAAGTGCACCGATGACAGCAAGTTGAGTGGAGAACACAAGGAGAGCCACGGTTATAGAGGTTCTGTGGCTCAGGGAAGGGATGCTGGTGAGGAGCAGTGGGGCGGGGACACCACCCTCCCTGGCCACAGGACCCCCTCACTTGCTAGGCAGGTTGGTTTTCACGCTGACCAGAATGATCTCACAGCCTTCACTCTTAAACATGGGGGTGCCAGTCTCCTTGTCCTGCAGAAGCCGGTTGGTGGCTGTGATGTTCAGGACCACAATGATCTCCATGTAACCTCCCGTGAAGCTGGAAGACGGGGCAGGCAGGCACTGTGTATATCATTGCTACAGGGTCTACTAGCCCCATCCTCCTTGCTCCTCAACATCTCATAGAACAGAGGAGGGCAGGGACCACCCGGACAGGGTAGAAAAAGGGATGGGGGGCTGGAGAGAGGCTTAGTGGTGAAGGTGCCTGCCTGCCAAGCCTAAGAATGCCCACTCGATTCTCCAGGTCCCACGTTTAGCCAGACGCATGATGCAAGCACGCAATGCCACGTCTGGAGTTCATTCACAGCAGCTGAAATGGCCCTGGCGCACCCATTCTCTCTCTCTCTCTTTGCCTCTTCCTCTCTCTCTCTTATTCTCTCTGTCTCTCTTTCTCAAAAAAAGGGGGGGAGATGGGGCTTCCCTGGATTACACAGACAACCTTTCCCCTCTCTGGCTTTGGTAAACTACTATATATCCTTCCAACTCTTCTCAGCTGTCATCACCTCCGCAAAGCCTTTCCTGACCCCTTCCTCCTTCCTCAGGGCTTCTCCAATATCCCCCAATAGCTTGGCCTTGTCTCGTTCCCATCAAAGTAGGACCCAGATCCTTATCATCTCAGATCCCAGGATGTAGATGGCACACAGTTGGTATACAGTCAATGGGCGTGTAAGGGTGAAGCAGGGAGGCCATTCTCCTCCTCTCCCTCCATCACACTTACCTCTTGCCAGTGATGGTCATACCAGTGGACACACACTGGAAGATGCCCACACCAGGTACAAAGTTCAGTGTGATGACAGGTACCAGGACGTCCTTCACCTTCATACTGGGAGGGGACAGGTGTACACAGGGATGAGGACTGAGCAAAGAAAGCCCAGGTTCTCAACACGCTCCCCCCCCCACCCCGACCACCTTCCTAGGAGGTCGTGGGTAACCTTCCACCTCGTGTCTCATAGAGCCATGGTGAAATGTAACCAGCGTGTGCACAGAAAGCACCTGTCATGCATGAGGTGAGGCACGTGGCTGAGTCATGTGACTTTGGCCTTGGGCTATCCATTTCCCTTCTTTGGGCCTCAGTTTCCCCATCAACAAAGTGGTGAGGTTGGCTTGGATATGACTTTCTCAATAGAGATGCTGCTGGTATTCGGGGTTGGGGCTAGCTTTAAGATACTTGTAAGATTGTAAGATGCTTAGTAGCAGTTCTGACCCAGAGATGCCAGTAACACTGTCTCACTATCCTGCAAATGGTGATAACCAAAGATGTCTTCAGGGATGGGGAGATGGCTCAGTTGGGAAAGTATTTGCCATGCAAGCATGAGGACCTAAATTTGGATGCCCAGAACCCACATAAAAGCCAGGCATGGTGGCATGTGCCTGTACTCCTAGCAGTAGAGAGGAAGAGACAGGAGGATCCCTGGGGCTTTCTGGTTTAGCAAGAGACCTCAAAAACTTAGGCAGAGCCGGTTGGTGGCGCACACCTTTAATCCCAGCACTTGGGAGGCAGAGGTAGGAAGATCACTGTGAGTTTGAAGCCATCCTGAAACTACATAGTGAATTCCAGGTCAGCCTGAGCTAGAGTGAGACCCTACCTTGAAAAATAACAAAAAATAAAAATAAAAAAATTAGGCAGAGAACAAGGAAGACACTCAACACCCACCTCTGATCTCTAAACACACACACACACATTTAAACACATGCCACACACACATATATGCAAATAAATAGTAACATTAAGGTAAATAAAAATGTCTCCTTACATTGCCATTGTCTCCCTTGATTGAGAAACGCCAGTTAAGAGCCAGGATAACAAAAACATGACACACATACCTCCATCTGCCCATCCTGAGCTCTTGACAGACATTGTGAATTGATCACAATTCTATCTTTGCCAAGCCCAGACAGTGCCTCAGAATGCTCCTGAGGACAGCAGTCAAGGCAGTCCTTACTAATCAATAACAGATGGTGCCTCTGAAGGAATGACTACTGATAACTTTCCAGCTCTGCCAGTTGAGATTGTTTGTTTGTTTGTTTGTTTCATTTAATTTCATGCATAGTCAGCTCCTGTCATGTGCAGGGAGTTAGAAATGGGCTCACTTCCTCCTCTGTATGACTCTGGACAAGAGTGATCCCCAAGGGCATGGCTAAGGAATCCCAGGCCAAGGCAGGAAAGGGGACCCCCCCCCGTACCAGGTACTCACCCATATCATACTCTCCACAAGCCCACCACTTACTTGCTGAGGCCTTTGATGGGTTTCCCCCCTGGTCCGCCCTTGCTCGCCTCAGCGGCCATCTTCTCCAGGATATGGCTCTCTTCCATGGCGCTCTGGACCTCTGCAGGGGGTGGGGTGCCCACAGACCCTTAGCTGGGTTCCCACTGCTCTTATGCCAGTCACGTGGGCATCCCAGCCACTTGCAGCCACTGTGCACTGCCCTAGACTGGGCAAAGCCAGGGACTAGAGGTGAGCTCCTGTCACCAAACAGTCACCAGCAAGTGGCAAGTGACAAGAGTCTTAGCATAACAGCACAGGCTAACAGTGTGGGATCCATGGGAGGACTCAGGCCGCGAAGTGAGGGGCTGGGGAAGGCTGCCAGGTGGAGGTGGCATATTAGCTGGTCCTTCAAGGCAGAGCAGCAGGCCGGGCAGAGGGCACAGCAGGAACAAAAGGGAGGGGTGGACCATGCAAGGGGCATGGCAGTGTGAGGGGTGTGTCAGTGTGGGGCAGGGCAATGTGAGGTGGTCAGGTGAAGGCAGAGGATGCTGGGTGAGAGGAAAGGGAGAAACAGCCCTGCTGAGAAATGGGGAGACACACACAGAGGCATATATGACAGAGGCCTTGGCAGCCAAGACAGGGCACTGACTTTTCCGATGAACCAGCCACCCTATACTGGGAAACCATACTGGGAGTTGGCTAACATGAGGTTCCAGGCCTGACTCCAGGCCCTGAGTTTGAGGCCCCAATCCCAACCCCAACAGATGTCCTGCCATCAGAGTCACAGGCTAAGTCCCAGAGAGGGGACAAATACTGAAGGAGCTGGCATCAGCCTCTTGTAGCTGAGCATAACACATTCACAGATCTGCCGGTGAGGTGGAAAATAATTGTAACTGAATAGATCCCTGGGGAAGATGGTAATTTGACATTTTATTTGCTCCTTCCAGGAGAGGACTTTAAATATATATATATAATATTTCTCTACCATTTACAGGTGCACAAATAACACAGAGAAGGCAAACGATTTGCCTGGGGGTCACCTAGGAAGTTGTTGTCAGAACTTGATCTACACATCTGCCTACCCGCGTGACCACCAGGGCCCTGTCAGTGGAACTGAGGAGGGACTTAAAGGGAGCGGGAGATTAAGCTCTGCCTCTAACTTGGGGGAGCAGGGACAAGTGGGTTCCTTTTCTCTGGACCTGCACTCTGCACTCCCCTTCTACAGAACCGGAAACTAGTAAGTAAGTAAGTTAGCTTTGTGAGCACCAGGATGCTCAGGCCTGCAGATGTGAGCAGTCACCACCAAGTCCCTCTGGGTCCCAGCCCATGCACTCACCATGGTTCATGATGTCCATGCCCAACCTCAGCAGAGCCCCAGGGTCAGCTTGGGTGCCGGTCAACAGGCCACAGAGGACCACACAAAGGATCTGCAGCATGGCTCCAACCTGTACCAATGGCCCCGATTGGCTGCTGCCACCTGGTCTGCTTGCCCAGAATCTGGGTCCAGAAGCCCTTGGATTCATTCCAGCCCCACAAACATCAGAGTCACCCTGAGGACTGCACTCCCTCTCTAAACTGCCTTCCCCGTGAGACTGAAGCATGCATGAAGCGCTAACGGGCCTGCACTGTGGGACGTGGGAGGTTCAGCTACGTAGCTGCGTGAGTTCAAGTACACCTCGGCACCCACCGGGGAGGAGGCAAGGAGCTCCCCTTACAGTGTGCACATGCCACCACATTCCCCACGTCCTCCAGCCCAGCCTCACTTCCACATGGAGTCCCAACTCAGTCCCTGGAGATTTCCCTAAGACATAGCCCTACCAGTAGGGAAACTGAGGCACGCGGGAAACCTCATAGTCAGAGAAGAGCAAGTGAAGTAAAACCTTCCCATCCCCGGGGCTGGAGAGATGGCTTAGTGGTTAAGCACTTGCTTGTGAAGCCTAAGGAACCCGGTTCAAGGCTAGATTCCCTGGTACCCATGTAAGCCAGATGCACAAGGTGGCACTTGTGTCTGGAGTTCGTTTGCAGTGGCTGGAGGCCCTGGTGTGCCCATTCTCCTCTCTCTCTCCTCTCTCTCTCTCTCTCTCTCTCTCTGCCTCTTTCTGTCTGTTGCTCTCAAATAAATAAATAAAAATAAACAAAAAAATTTAAAAACAAAACTTCCCATCCCAGTTCCTTTAAGGTGTTCCTTCCATGTTCTCAAGAAAGACCCTCCTCCCCGGCCCCCAAGAATCCTTGCCTCCTACTCACCAGGACTTGAAATTCTCCTACCGGAGGCCAAGTGTGTAGCTCCCTTTTGAGCTTTGGCTGAAAGGAATCCAGGGGGAACCACACAGCCCGCCTGGATCAGCGGAGAGGGACACATGAGGCAGATTTGCCAAGGGGGCTCCTCTCTGGGTCTGCCTTCCCAGCCCAGGCCTTCAGACATCCACTCATCTGTCCATTCACTCAGTCATCCACTCATCATCACTCATCTGATCATATTCATTCGCTCGTTCTAGCTGCCATTATGTCCCATGGCTACAGGGTGCCCCCAGCAGCCGATCCTGTCCCTCTTGAATCTGAAAGTCAGGAGGACAAGGGACACAGTGAGGTTGGGGATAAAATGATCAGGAAGGATGGCTAAGGAGGCTGGAACTAGAGGATAAAGGGGGCCAGAGCTTAAAGACCAGAGAGTTGGAGCCACTGAGTGAAAACGTGGCTACTGAGCTCTTGTCCCATCATTTCTAAATACGTCCGAGCCCGAAAGCTGTCAATCCAGCACCTCCTCAGCCCTTGTGAATCACGCATGCTCGTCCCAGGCACGAGCTCATGACCTGCCCTTCAGGGAAAAGCTCTTTGTAAATCCCCTGGGGCGGGGGGGAAGACTGGGTGGTATGCCAGAGCAACAGACAAAGCTGAGCCCAAGCTCTGGAAGGCTCCTCCAGCTCTGCCCGTCCCACAAATGGTTAGAATGAGCCCCACTCAGCTCCTGTCTCTAGTCCAGAACCAATTCCACATGCTGTCCTTTCCCGCGCAGGGTTTTTACAGTTTAAGAAGGCCTTGCCTTGCCTCGGAGACATAGTGATGCCAAGATTCTGTTCCTGATTGTGTATTTTGCCTGAATTAGTGTCTCTCTTTAATATTTTATTTTTATTTATTTATGAGAGAGAGAGAAAAATTGGTACACTGGGGCCTCCTGACAGTGCAAACGGACTCCAGATGCATACACCATCATGTGCATCTGGCTTATGTGGGTTCTGGGGAGTCGAACGTAGGTCCTTAGGCTTTGCAGGCAAGTGCCTTAATGGCTAAGCCATCTCTCCAGTTCTAGTGTCTCTCTTTTATAAGTCCTGCCTTCTATCCACCCATGACCTATTCACCTTCAAGGCCTTGTATGAGTCTTTGCCTTTCTCACCAGCAAGCCTCCCTTCCATCCCAGCCTTGAAGGTCTAACCAGACCGAAGCCACCCATCATGCTGAGCTGTGCCTACTCCCTGCCTTTGTTCCTGTTTTCCTCCGCCTGGAGTCTTCTTCCCTCTCCTCTGCCCCCCTCCCCGGAGTTCTCCAAGAAACCCAGCGCAGTTCCCAATCCTGTAGCCCAGCCTGGGCTCTCTTCCCTCCCTCCTCCTCCTGGGCCCCAGATGAAGACCACAGAGGTCCGCTGCTTCTGCTGCCTTCTTGGTCTTCCTAAACCCTATGCATCTGAAAATGGTGGTGTTCTGAAGCCACCTATGAGGGGGGAGCAGCAGTGGGTGTGGGGGGGATCAGGACATAGATACAAGTCATCACCCATTAGCTGTGTCACCTCTCTGGGCCTTGGTTTTCTCATTTGTAAAATGACAAGGATGGATGAGACACTTTCAGGGAAGAGCCATAGGTGGGGGGGGGGGGGCTTGTCCTTACCTTGCCAAGCTTGGGGAAATCCTGCAGCTGACTGACCCTGGCCTCCGACCTTATGATGAGGAAGCCCTTATATTCTGGAGCCTGATTAGCTGCTTGGATAATTAAGGGCTTAATAAAAGTGAGATAATTATCTAGCGGTCCAAAGAACAGGAGCCCCAGAGCCCATGTGATGCTTTAGTTTGTTCCAACATAAATAGCACAGAAGACAAGAGTGGCTGGGGAGCCCGGTGGCCACAGCAAAGCTGGGTGTTAGGGAAGGGATGTGACTGTGTCCCATCTCTCTGACTCAGCAGCGCCCCCAAGGCTGAGCTCACAGTAGGTATTACTGATCCCTTCAACCAGCACTTACTGAGCACTTACTGTGTTGCAGGCCTGTGCAGGACACTGGAATGACCACAGTGACCAAAGAAGTTGGAGCTCTTGCCCTGAGAGAAGCACCATGCGAGTGACCCAGCACCATGCCACATCATTGCCGAGGGAGAGGAGGCAGGTGGAAGTCACTAAGCCAGGAGCGAAGGACAGACGGAAGGCAAAGGACTATTATGTGGGCTGGGTGATCTCTCCAGTGGGAGGTTGCTGCTTATGTCTGGGAGCCATGTCGCAGGTGGGCTGGCAGGGGCAGAAATGGGACATGTTAGCTAGACTCATGGGAGTGGTGTCCCTGAGACTCTCTTCCGGGTGCCATGAGGAGATAATGGCCAAGTCGTGTTCTTAGAGGGACTTTTCAAGAGGAGGTGTAGGGACATGGTAAGTATCAGTTTAGGGGGCTTTGTACCCATGCAGGCAGAAGTGACTCCAGGGTCACAGAGCAAGCCAGCCACAGAGCCAGACCTCAGGGGGCCTGGCCTCAGATCTGTTTCCCAGGAACACCTGGGAGGCCTGGCTCAGGGGCATCTCAAAGGTCCCAAAACAGTTCAGGGGGTGGGGGCTTCTGGGACGTCAGAGGCTCCTGTCCCCCCACCAAGGAAACCCACATCCTGGAAGATCAAGGAAGCCACAGTGCCCGTGTGCATATGAAGTATAGTTGACTCAAGACAAGAACAGGCCCCCGGTGGCCTGGCCAGTCTCCACCCTGATCCATGGGGCACAGATAGCATTGCCTTATCCCTGCCTCTCTATTCCACCTCACAGACAGAGGGGCTGGCAGCTCACAGAATCCTGCACCCCAGTGCCTCAGACTATGATCTGCCAGAAAAGTCTCCAAACTGGGGAGGCAGGAATTGGTGGAGGGTGGGAAGGACATAGGCATGGGAAGATGGGAGAAGCCCTTTTGAGGAGTTCAGAGAGCTGAGACCCAACCACAGCCACTCCCCTTCCAAGTCGTGCATCCCTGGCAGTTCCCGCCACCTCTCTGGGCCACCGTTTGCTCCTCTTTAGGGGCAGAGCTTTATGACATACACTGTGATGATCAGACACTTCACCTGAGTTATTTACTTTGCACTAGCTGATTTAATCCTCAACTGTGTGATGAGGTGGGCACTTTGGTGATTTCCCCCATTTCACAGGTAGAAAAACTGAAGCTCAGAAAGATCAAAGCCATTTGCCCAAAAATCACACAGCAAGTGAGTGTCTGTAGAGATTGACTATATCCAGGGCTTACAGAGCCCAGCCAAAACCAGCCAAGGAGTACTCATGGGGATTCTGACTATCTCACTGATGTCCCTTCCCTGTGCTCCTTGCCAGGGACCTTGCCAGGCCTTCTGCCACTGTTCCAAATCCTTCCTGACAGTGGGGCTTCCTTCCTCCTCCAGGGTATCTTTCTGCACCCTCTGCCAGCTCTTGTCTCAGACACGGGATGCGGTCAGGCCTGTGGCTCAGCATCCTCTTTCCTTCTCCTCAGCCCTCAGGGACTCAGCACAGGTGACCCAAGCCCAGGGATCTAGTATTTCACATGTTCCCAGCACAGACCTACGCAAGCTGCTCACCCAGTGTACATTTATCACGTATCTGCTGTGTCCAGGGCTCTGGGAAGTGTCAGAGCAGAGAATCAGGGGAGAATGAAACAAAGAGTGAGGGCAAGGCCTCAGAGGAACTGCACCGGGTCCATGTTGAAGGTTAAGAGTGGACCGCACAGGTGGACCCACAAGGTGGGTATTGGTCAAGGACCCAGATGTGGTTGGGCACAACCTTTTGCCCTCTGCTCCACACAACAATTTGCCACTCCCTGCTGTGAATGTACCCTTCTGTATACATTCTGCACTGAGCTGTGGACTTCTCTATAAAAGAGATGGAAGGCTATTGTGGTTTGAATGAGATGACCCCCATAGCTTCATGCGTTTTAAATACTTGATGCCCAGATGGTAATTTGATAGTTGAAGCCTTCCAGAAGGAGGTGTCTTCCAGGGAGGGGGCACTTAGGAGTGTTAAAGCCCAGCTTCCCCCTTTGGCAGAGCTCAATTTACTCTTGTTGCTTCTTGCGAGATGCTGGGGCAAGATGTGATGTCTGACTTCTGCTCTACCATCCTTTCCCTGCCATGAGGAAGCTTCCCCTCAAGACAATAAGCCAAAATGAGCCCTTTCCTCCCATCAGCTGCTTTTGGTCAGGTGTTTTGTCCCAGCAATGCAAAGGTAACGACAACAGAAAGTCGGTGCTAAGGAGTGGGGCCATAGCTACAACAATCCTGACTGTGTGGTTTTGGACTTTTGGAACTGACTTGTGGGAGCAATGTGGAAGTCTTTTGGAACTTTGAAGCCTTGCAGTGCTGTAAGCAGAGCTTGATGGACCATGCTGGTAAGAGATGAAAGACTTAAAGGTGGAAAGAACTGTGGGCTGTGGAGGCTTTGCTCATGAGGGAAAAGAGAACTTTGTCAGAACTGGGCTAAGAAGCAGCTCATGTGATACTCTGGCTACATTCTGCCTGGGCCCTGAGAGTTTAAGCAAAGTTGAATTTAGAAGTCCTGGGATGGGAAGTGTGAGCCGGTTCAGATCCTGAGCACAGAGACTGCAAGTTTCAGCTGCAATTGTTCAAGAGATTGCCGCCCTTGAGGTTGGGCCAGCTTTTCTGCATTAGGACAGTAGGAGGGGTGTGACCTCTTTTGAAAGGAGGGGGTCTGAAGAAGAAGGCTGAAGGAACATTCTGCTCCCCAAAGTTGGCTTTACACCCTTCTGGATTAACAAATTTTGGCAATGGTTTGGAAAGTATGGAAAATGCAGGAAAGAGAGAGTCGTTGAATTTGCAAAGCAGTTTTGCAGGTGGCCACTCGGCAATGTGAGACAGGGTTGTTGAAGTCCCTGCAAGAGACCCTGTGAGGCCATGGCATGGAGCCTTGAGGATAAACTATGGGTTGCAATGGAGACCTTAGGAATTTAGAGATGCCAGGACTCTGGGAAAGATGCTTACTGTGGTCTGGGTGGATCTGCCTAGAAAGCAAGCAGCAAAGACCAGAGGGGTGGGATTTATACTCAACAGGTTTGGTTGCAGGTCCTAGGGGATGCCACACATGGAGCTGCAGGACTTGATGTTGAGCATATTTAATTTGTGCTTTGATTTTACAAGGCTTCATAATTAAGAGACTTGTCGTGAGTCTTAGAAGAGACTTTGAACTTTGGGCTTTCAAACATGGCTGGGACTGGTGAAATGAGATGTCCCCATAGCCTACTGTATTTTGAATACTTGGTTCCCACCTGGTGGGAGTTTGAGAGTTGGAACCTTCCTGAAGGAGGTCTGTTCTGGGATGGGGCTTAGGAGTGTTATTATAGCCCAGCTGCCCCCCTTTACCAGTTCCCTCTTGCTGCTTCCTGACAGCTGCTGGGGCAAGATGTGATGTTCAGCCTCTGCTCTACCATCCTTTCCCTGCCATGAGGAAGATTTCCCTCAAGACTGTGAGCCAAGATGAACCCTTTCCTCCCATCAGCTGTTTTTGGTCCTGGCAACATGACGGTGACTACAACAGAGGCTGACCTTGTTCCAAAGCAGGCAGTGGAGGGGTAGTGCCCAAAAAGAAGAAAACACAGTTCTCGTAGCTGGGCATGACTGGTAGCAGTATGAAAACCGTGAGTGACAGCTTCTCTAGCCATGGACACAGAATATTCCATCTTCCAAACTTTCCAGCCTTTAGCCTATGGAGGACCCTTCTGCAACCTCTCCCTCATGACACCAGACATAACTCCCTTGTTTCCTTGGCCCATCCACTCTGAAGGCCACTCACCCATGTTGGTGCCAGGATCCTCTCTAAGTCCTCCCATGTGGCCCAGAAAGCCACCACCCTTACCACTGGCCTCACTGCCACCTCCCCCTTGCCACTTGCCTGTGAGGTCTGAAGGCCTCTGTTACCCACTAACTTCCCAGAAGCTCCAGGCGCTCCAACCTGGCAGACTGATCTAGATGGATAAGCAAAGCCTCCTCCAAGAAGATGTGAAGCTTTCTGAATTTTCCCCTTCTTGATGTTTGTGCTCAGGAATTCCCCAAGACCTCCCAGCACTATCTTAGCACAGCAGTAAGGCTTCATGTTAAGGTTACCTGTTGACACTCTGGCTCAATCTCCTGGCTGGACCCATGCAACCACACTGCACCTCTCAGTAGCCAGTGCCCAGCAAGTACCTGGTTGAATACCTGTGTGCTGGCTCTTAGGGATCAGGCCAGCTCATTTGGGGGAGGCCACAGGCTTCTCTCTGGTTGGGAACTTGACTCAGCTGGTTTTATTCCCCTTCTCTCAAAAGAGCATAGAGACTAGGCACATCAAAAAACAAAACCTGGGCTGGAGAGATGGCTCAGCGGTTAAGGCATTTGCCTACAAAGCCTAAGAACCAGGATTTAATTCCCCAGTACCCACATAAAGCCAGATGCACAGAGGCACATGCATCTGGAGTTCGTCTGCAAAAACTGGAAGCCCTATCACACTCATTCTTTCTGTCTCTTGTTTCTCTGTCTCTTTCTGCTTGCAAATGAATAAATTTTTTAAGAGTTTAAAAAAACCTTACTAATTGGAAAAATGATGGAATAAATGGATGTATGGTGGATGAAGATGGGTAGGATAGATTGATGGGTTGACAGGCAGGTAGATGGATGGAAAGATGGGTGAGTCAATGATGGGCTGGATGCATTTGTTAGGCTAGGCAGATGAGTAGATAGGTGTATAGATGGATGGATAGTGAGTGGGGCTAGATGGATGCATGAAATGATTAAGGGAAGAATATGTGAGTTGATACATGGGTGGACAGATGGATAATTATATTAATGGGTGGATAGGCTAGGTGTGATGGCACACAACTGTAATACCAGCACTTGAGGAGGTTAAGGCAGAAGGATGAGTTCAAGACCAGCCTAGACTAAATAGTAAGACCTTGCCTCACAACAACAACAATAAGAACACAGGTGGCTTGCTGGATGAATGAGAGGATGAGTTCATGATGGGGAGGAAGGAAACAGGAAGGAAGGAAGGAAGGAAGGAAGGAAGGAAGGAAGGAAGGAAGGAAGGAAGGAAGGAAGGAAGGAAGGAGGAAGGAAGGGAGGGAGGAAGGAGGAAAGAAGGAAGGAAAGGGGGAAGGGAAGGAAGGGAAGGGAAGGGGGAAGGGAAGGGAAGGGAAGGGGAAGGAAGGAAAGGAAAGGGAAAGGAAGGAAAGGAAAGGAAAGGAAAGGAAAGAAAGGAAAGGAAAGGAAAGGAAAGGAAAGGAAGGGAAGGGAAGGGAAGGGAAGGAAGGGAAGGGAAGGAAGGGGAAGGAAAAAGGAAAGGAAAGGAAAGGAAAGGAAAGGAAAGGAAAGGAAAGGAAAGGAAAGGAAAGGAAAGGAAAGGAAAGGAAAGGAAAGGAAAGGGGAAGGGAGGGAAGGGAAGGGAAGGGAAGGGAAGGGAAGGGAAGGGAAGGGAAGGGAAGGGAAGGGAAGGAAAGGAAAGGAAAGGAAAGGAAAGGAAAGGAAAGGAAAGGAGAAGGGAGGGAAGGGAAGGGAAGGGAAGGGAAGGGAAGGGAAGGGAAGGGAAGGGAAGGGAAGGGAAGGGAAGAGAAGGGAAGGAGACTAGACTGGTTGGATAGTCCTACATACTGAGTTCATAATCTTTCCCGATGTTAGTGACTTCCTTTATGGAACTGGGATATGTATGGTTTGTATGTGAAATATCCTCCATAGGCTCATGTGTTTGAACACATGGTCCCAGTTGGCAGTGCTGGTTTTGACATCACATGGAACCTTTGGGACATGGGGCCTAGCTGGTGGGGAGAGGCAGTGCAGGTAGGGGCAGACCTTGAAGGTTAGACTTGCCTTCAGTTCCCATCTACTCTCTGTTCCCCATCTGGCCCTATTCTCCCACCATGACAGAAGGTCCACCCACCACCATGCCTTATTTGCCATCATGGACTGAAATACCCTCAAATCATGAGCCAGAGTCAACCTTTCCTCATTTATTAATTAATTTATTTTTTTGAGGTAGGGTCTTGCTCTAGCCCAGGCTGACCTGGAACTCATGATGTAGTCTCAGGGTGGCCTCAAACTCACGGCACGGGGATCCTCCTTCCTTTGCCTCCCAAGTGCTGGCATTAAAGGTGTATGCCACCATGTCCAGATAACCTTTCCTCTTTTAATTTGTTTCTGTCAGGTATTTCATCCCAGTGAGGAGAAAAGTGATTTACCCAAGATAAATCTTGGATTTTTTGGGGAGGGGGTCTTTCTAATCTCCAGACCCTGTAGCATATGACTGAACCTATACAATAAAAGTAGGATTAATAAATGACTTAATTAAACAAACCAAATAAATAAAGGCTGTCCTGGGTAAAATCACAAGGTGGGATTTTATAGTCTGCCCCTGCCCCTCTCACTTTCTCAGCACTACCCTGACCTCTTCCCATCGCCAAGACTCTGAACTTGGTCCAGTCCATGCCCCGCCATACGTGAGACTAGCCATGACCCTGTGATCAAGCTTTGCTAAGTGGTGATGAAAATCTAGGCGCCTTCTACTTCCCAAAGGAAACATAGACTATGACCTGGTGTATTCAGGCAGGGAGAAATCCGATCTGTGGCTAAGAGATTAGCCTATCAGGGGTGAAAATCACAAGACTTTGGCTTGTCTGTGCTTGGGTCCCTTGTTCTGCCCAGCCCATGCTATAGCGAATTCTCTCAGAGGGGACAGGAGGGAGATATGGATGGGCAGGGTGACCAGAGAACAGTACCCAGGAAGCAGATCCTTCCTCCTAGAACAAAAAGCTCACTTGTGAGTAAAGAAAATAAAATATGGAGGGCTGGAGAGATGACTTAGTGGTTAAGGTGCTTGCCTGAGAAGCCTAAGAACCCAGGCTCAATTCCCCAGAACCCATGTAAGCCAGGTATGCATAGTGGTGCATGCATCTGGAGTTCATCTGCAGTGGCGAAAGGCCCTGGCACAGCCATTCTCCCTCCCTCTCTCTGTCTCTGTCTTTCTCTAGTTAAAAAATAAAATTAAGGGCTGGAGAGATGGCTTAGCAGTTAAGGCATTTGCCTGAAAAGCCAAAGGATCCCAGTTAGATTCTCCAGGACCCACATAAGCCAGATGCACAAGGGGGCGCATGCATCTGGAGTTCATTTGCAGTGTCTGCAGGTCCTGGCACGCCCATTCTCTCTCTCTCTCTCTTCTCTCTCTCTCTCTCTCTCTTCCTCTTTCTCTCTCAAATAAATAAATTAGTTAATTTAAAAAAAAAAATAAAAATTAAATTAGAAAGAAAGAAAATGGAAGATGGACCCCATAAAGGTGGAGAACTCATCACCTGAAGTTTGTAGCTCAGGGACAAAGTCCAGAGGGGTGGGGTGGGAGCATTTGCAGGTAAATGGAAGAGGGAAGTGGACTTGCTTGCTATTTGGATTCTAGAAACATGGCAGTCTTACACCTGCCATCATCCTGCTCTGGGGTCCCTTCCTCACTGGGCCTTAGTCTTTGCATCCATAAAATGGAATTTAGAGCCTGCCTACCTGACTCTCAGGGGTCACCTGAGTTTCGAGTAACAAGGTGGGGTATGCCACTAGGCAGAGGGCACAGTGTCTGAACACCTTGGTATTGCAATAACTTCCGGCTTGTTCTTTTTACCCTGCAGGGTTTACTTTCAAAATATCAGCCCTCCAGACAAGGAGGAGAGTCAGTGAGCAGGGTAGGTATGCTCAACTCAACTCTTTCTCCTCTCCTGGCAGCTTGGGTGACTCCAGGAACAGCCAGGGAACCAGGGACTGCACACAGGGAACTGGACTCCGTTACACTGAGTCATCTGAGAGTTGCAGCTCAAGAGAAGACATTTAATGCCTGAAGAGGCAGGTCTAAACAGCCTGCAGGCCAGCCAGTGGCCTCCTCTCCAGAAGGGCACAGGAAGTGGGGAGAGGAGACAGGGAAGAAGTGAGGGAAGGATCCAGGTGCCCAGCAAAGATAAAGCAGTCCAGCCAGTCTGGCTTCCTGGTGATGATTCCACATGGCTTTGCCTCAGTTTCCCCAGTAGCTTGAGAAAGGAGGGCCCTTGAGCAGCCAAGCTAGCTCACCGCTAGCCCTCCCCATGGTCCCTCCTCAGCGCTGGTAGGAGAGTCCACTGGATATCACAACATAGCCCTGAAGAGCAGAGAAAAACATGCGTCCAGGTCAGAAGCCTATGGAGACAAAAGGACCCTGCCCCAGCCCAGCCCAGCCACGCCTTTGGCCTGGCTCTGAGTAGGGCTCTCGTCAGGAGAGGCCTTTGCCTCTCTGGCCCTCAGTCTGCTCTTCCCCTCCAATAATGCCAGCCACTTCACAAGGCCATGGGGAGGAAACAAGGGGAAGCACTCAGGAAGAATGGCAGCTTGCGGCTGGTACTTGCTCTGTGCTTGGCGCACAGTGGGTGCCATCACTGTTTTAGGCCAGGAGTACAGAACCACTAGTGTCTTCTCCAAACCGCCCCCCCCACACACACACACACACACACACACACACACACACACACAGCAGAGCCAGGCATCCCCTATGCCTGCCCTGCTCTCCACACTGCACTTTAGAAACATTCTGAAGGGCCACTAGCCATTCATTCATTTATTCAAATTCATTCATTCATCCAACAAGTTTCCATCAAGCATCTACCACATACCAAGCCATGTGGCAAGTGCTGGGGACTCAGAAGACGATAAGCCAGACTTGGTCTCTGGCCCACAGGTATCTCAGAGTCCAGGGCTAGGTGGTGGAATGTGGTGCCAAATGAAATTAATTTAAAAGTTTGGTTTTGTTTGTTTTGGCTTTCTGAGATCGAGTCTCAGGCTGCCCTTCGACTGGCTAGATAGCTGAAGATGGCCTTGAACTCTTGATCCTCCTACCTCTACTTCCCAAGTGCCAGGATTACTGGCATGCCATACCTTGCCCAGCTGATTTTTTTGTTTGTTTGTTTTTGTTTTTCGAGGTAGGGTCTCACTTTTAGTTCAGGCTGACTTGGAATTCAATATGTAGTCTCAGGGTGGCCTCAAACTTATGGCGATCCTCCGACCTCTGCCTCCTGAGTGCTGGGATTAAAGGTGTGCGCCACCACACCAGGCGCAGACACTGCGCGAGCCCCAGTTCAAGTGCTCAACAGCCACATGCGTCCAGGAGGCAGCTTTAGACAGTGCACATTTCTATTGCTGAAGAAGGTTCCATAGCACGAGAAGGTCCAAACACTTTGACTTCTGGCCAGGGGGCTGGGTGAGTGCCAGGGTGGGTCAGCCAAGGGGTGCATCTTGGAGCAATTCATAGCCACAGGCCTGGCTCCTCTGCGTAATGACTGTTTCTCCTTACGAGAATGGACCACCAGGGGTTTGAGGCCTTTGTTCTTAAGGAACATCATCCCTGGAAAGACACTGGCAGCCCGCTCTTGGTGGTACAAAGGACACTGGCCAAGGTGGGTGCCAAGAGGCCTCAAGCTTATTGAGAGTGTTTGCTCTGGATTTCTCAGTGAAGGTAGACTTGGGGTGTCATCTTGCCTGTGTCTGGCTGAATGTTACCCACAATTTCAGACCCAGTGACAGTAATCACAGAGTATTCAGAAAGCTCCCCAAGTTCATCTATCCAGCCTACAGATGTTGCCTACAAGGCTCTGAGGAGTCCCTCTACCAGACAGCTCAGACACCAGAGCACAGAAGCCTGGGACCTGAGGCCCCTGGTGTGATGCGTAATGAGGCGAAAGGAGGGGAGTCCCTCCCACCAGGGTCTCCCATCCTGACTCTTGCACCTCATTGCACTGAAGGCTCACAGCGTGCTCTTGGGCAGATGCAGGGTGAGCTTCCAGATCTGACTGACCGCAACACCTCACTATTTGTGCCAATGGGGTAAAAGAGAAAAAAGGGGATCCTGCCTCCCTGATCCAGAGGCTCCCTGGCCACTGCCAAAGCACTCACCTCACAGACCAAGACCTCAGGGTGGGTGTAGTGCAGGTTGAGCACGCTCGGAAGAGCAATCCCCATGCCCAGGAGAGCTGTGGTGGGAACAGAAGAGTCAAAGTTGGCCAGAAGAGGTAACAGGCTGCGTCTGCAGCCAGCCTTGTGCTGGTGCCCTCAGTGCACCACACCGGGAGTGGGAACTGTCATTGCCCCCATTTTATGGAAGGGAAGCTGAGGCTAGGGCAGGAAAAATCACAGGTTGCTGACTCTGAAGACCATCCTCTTAACCTCTGAGCCCAGGTGAGGGATGGGAAGTGAGACAGGGCATAGAGAAAGGGTCAAGAGGGCACCACAGGGCTCACAGGACAGAGGGCAGGGCTCACCATTCAGGTGGTCCAGCAGGGGCTTCTGGAACACGTTGCCCATGAGTCTGTGCATTTGATCCATCTACAGCCATGGAGCCAGGAAGGAGGGCCGCAGGGCAGCAGGTGAGGAGAGAGGGCAGTTAGACACACAGGTGAAGAAGCAGAGGGAGGAGGGCAGATTGTCCTGATCCCGGGTCAGAAGTCTAGCTGAACCCCTAAGTGGACCAGCCTGGGGAAGTCAGGTAACCACGTAGGGCCTGCCCACAGGGGCAAGGGACCAGCCCTGACCACCAGTTGGGCTGGCTAGTAGACCATCTGACAGCAGATGGCAGACAGTCAGACTGGCCGCTGGATAGAGGGCTGGGACATAACTGACAGGCCATGGGTCCACGAGGACAAACGGATGTGTGCGTGGTAGCCAGGAGCCTGATGACCATGTGACATGATGAACAACTGACAATGACTGTCTCACTGATGGATGGGCTGGGCAGATGGATCCTCATCGGCCAACAGGCAAAGGAACAGGCAGAAAGGTGATGACAGACAAGAGTGGGAAGGATGGGATCGGTGACTGACCTCTGACCCCAAGCACCCCAGAGAAGCCCAATTATGGTAACCCTATAGGCTCATGTCAGCCCACACTCACACACCTCCTCCTCTCCAGACTGGGGAATGCCCTGACCCCTCCCCCACTGCCACTCACATCAATGGTGCCAACGTTGGAGGAGGCTACAGAGAGCTGGACCCCCCTGCAAGAGAAGCGGCAAAGCCTCAGGTGGGGCGAGCTGCAGCTGAGGCTCCCCGTCTCCGTGTCTCAGGGCGGGCTGAGGCTTCTAGGCCCAGGAGTCTCTCTTACCCCAGCACAGACGTGGTCCCCCGAAGCTTCGCCTCAGACACGGACAGCTGGAGGCTCAAGTTCACCACCTGGGTGCGTGGAGAGAGCAGATGAGAGAGCTCAGGCCTCAGGGAGCCCCAGCCCCAGCCCCAGCCCACGCAGGCCACGGGGATTTGCAGAGCTCAGGACTGGGTCTTGCACAGACTCTGGGAACAACAGTGTGAACAGGGCAGGCAGGATTTCTGCCCTGAGAACCCTCCCCAAGTACCCACACACAGAGAATCTTTCCAGGGACCAGAGGTTTGCCATGAAGGCAGGAGGGTGGCATGGACAGTGTGACAGGAACCTTCTTGCTGAGGGTGGCCCAGGAAGGCTTCAACACTAAGGTGAGAAGTGAAAGATGAGGAAGAGCCAGCCATGCCCAAAGCCAGGGGAAGAGAGCCCTAAGATCAGGGCTCTGCGTATGCAAAGGTGTCAAGGCACGAAGGCCCTGGAGGCCCATGTGGCTAGAACAGAGCAAGTGAAGAGAGTATAGCTGTAGGTAGGATGTCAGGGAGGGCCAGCCCCATCCCAGCCAGCCCCACCTGCCTCCCTCCCTCACCACATCCAGGAGAAGAGGGTCTGGAAGGCTGAGTTGGAGGATGCGACCAACACCTCCACAAAAGGCTGTAGCCGCAGGGTAGCGTTGTTGGTGTGGAGTGTGATCACGGGCGTGGCACCCAGCTGTACCTTGAGCACCACGGGCATGGGCTCAGGGAACTGGCTGGCCACCTGAGGCAACAGAGAAGAGGAGAGGAGACCTTGCTGAGCAAGGGCTCTGCTGGCACACACACCCCCCCTTGTCCCTCCTTCGCGCTGACAAGCCACCACAGCTCATTTCTGCACATGCCTGGGCTCAGAAGTGGGTTCAACCCAGGCCCCTCGACCAGCTAGGGGGTTGGACTCCTCTGAGAGGCTCCTTGAGCTGGGTCTTATTTCACAAGGTAAGGTCTTGCTCTATAACCCAGATTGGCCTTAAACTGGCGAGCCTCCTGCCTCTGCCTCCCAAGAGACAGGCTTACAGGAGTATGAGCTAGCCCTGTCTCAGAAAAGTAAGGTGGGGGGCTGGAGAGATGGCTTAGTGGTTAAGGTGCCTGCCTGCGAAGCCTAAGAACGCCCATTTGAATCTCCAGGTCCCAAGTTTAGCCAGACACAAAAGTGATGCAAGCACATACTGTCGATGCAAGTGCATAGTGTCGCACATGTGCACAAGGGGGAACATGCAACTGGAGTTTGTTCACAGCTGCTGAGAGGCCCATTCTCTCTGCCTCTTCCCTCTCTTTCTCTCTCTCAAATTAAAAAAAAAAAAAAGAAGAAGCCGGGCGTGGTGGCGCACACCTTTAATCCCAGCACTCAGGAGGCAGAGGTAGGAGGATCACCATGAGTTCAAGGCCACCCTGAGACTACATAGTTAATTCCAGGTCAGCCTGGGTCAGAGTGAGACCCTACGAAAAAAAAAAAAAAAAAAAAAAAGTAAGGTGGAAAGAAATTGAGAAGACACTTCACACCTGCCTCTGGGTCCATATGCACACAGGTGCCCCCCCACCTCCCGAAGCCCACAGATCACACATATACACCCTACAAAGGGGGCAGGCACTCCCTGGGGGCATATGGAGGATCAGAGACCTCAGCCTGAAACAAGTCACTCACCTCAGGGATGAGTCGGCCCATGACAGAGGTGTTCAGAGTGTTGTCTTCAGAGTTCTGAAATCAGCCCCGAACCATGGCAGGGTTTAAGGCAGCCACCACTTGGATCTCGTGGACAGGAATCTTTACCCATGAGCTCCAGTTAACCCTTCCAACAGCCACCCTTGTCACCTCAAATCTAGCTGCCTCTCCCCTCACCCCCCCCACTGCTCATGATGCCCGATCTGCAGGGTGTTCCCAGACCAGGCCATACATGGAGCATCACAGGCCCTGGGCTACAGGTCCAACCTCACCAGTTGTCCCGTGATGTCCAGGTTGAGAGAGCCAGCCTTCTGCAGGAGCAGGAGGACAGACTCGAACATGTGCTGGGAGAGGCCCACGTTCACCATGGCACTCTTGTTGCCCACGGTCCGAGGCAACATGAAGGGGGAGGCCTCATGAAGGGGAAGGTGGATGGGAATGCCCAGCAGGAAGAGAACAGCCTGGGCAGAGGTGGGGAAGACACAGCAGGGTCTCAGAAACAAATGGCCCATGACAGACCCTTGGCTCCAAAGTGCCACCCCTTAAACTATCGTGCTGCCTGGCCTCACACCTTTGTCTTGTGCTCTACTCCCACCTGAAGCCATCCCAACCCCATCCCTTCATTTCTCTACCCCCTTAGGAACCGTCCAAGGAGCCTGGGCCTTCCCATTCCTTGTCACAGAGCTGATAAGGAGGTGCTTACACTGATGTCTAAGGACATGTAGTCACTGGTGATAGTGGGCATACTGGTCATGGAGTAGCGGATCTGGGACTCAGGACCCACAGGGGTGAGGCCTTCATAAAAGCAGAATGGCATAGTGAGCACTGGTGCCACATCGAGCCAGCCAGTTAAGTTATCTGATGACCTTTGGTGGCCAGACATGGGCCAAGAAGCCAAGACACGGGCCAGCCCTTCAAGGAGACACACACAGCAGATTCTGCCACGCACACAGCCCGTCGACTGGATCTATACATTCTAACGGGTATGTTTTCTATTTTCAACAGTCAAAGATTGTTGACCCCATATTAGAAGAAGAAGAGGAAGAGGAGGAGGAAGAGGAGGAGGAGGAGGAAGAGGAAGGAGAAGAAGAGGAGAATGCCCAATCTTGGCACCATGCTATCTGATGAAGGCAAGAAGGAAAAGAACAAGTTCTCTTTGATCAGCCAGACATGTGACTTACACTGTCACATTCTCTCATCATTGGAGTGTTTAAGTTTTCACACACGTGTGTGTACCCGTGCACACACCCACATACATACACACACAGGGTGGTGAGTTCGGTCAACACTGTCAGTCAGCCTCTAAAGCTATGGCTTCTCCATCTAATCACGCGCCCCCTGCAGGAAATCCAAAGTCATCGCAAGAGCGCAGAAACCACACGGAGCCTCGGGGCAGCTCTCAGGGAGGCACAACTAAGAGCCCAATGCCTGGGACATGACTACTGCAGGGTCAGAACATTCTGCCTGAGAAGGTTGGGGAGGTGAGGCGCTGTGAGCAGCACATCCCTAGAGGTGGCTGCAGGCATGACAGGCCAAGGCTCAGCGTCAGCAAAGCCCAGCTCAGGGACAGCTCCAGCCCCTACCCCGAGTTTTAACTGCAAGTACATGCATATATTGCATACCTATTATCCACTATTGTGAGTATTTTTTATATGCTCGGTATCGTTTTGAACAGTTTGGTTTTATTTAAGGATATTAATACATATTTAATATGTTGTATGAAATATATAATTATAAATACATACTGATTAATACTAAGCATACCAAGTCTATATCTCCATTCAGCATTCTAGTTTTCCATTGTCTCCTCCAGATTTCATGTGTGTGTATTTGTGTGTGTTCATGTGGGCATGTGTTACAATGGCACGTACGTGGAGGTCAGAGGACAACCTCAGGTGTTGGTCCTCGCCTTCCGTCTCATTTGAGGCAGGGTCGCTTATTGTTCACTGTTGCGTATATCAGACTAGCTGGCCCATGAGCTTCCAGGGATTCTACTGTGTCTGCCTCCCATGTCACCATAAGCACACTGGGATTCCAGACATGTGCTCCCAAGTCTTGCTTGACATGGGTTCTGGGGATTTGCTCAGCCCCTTACCCTTCGTGGGAAGCGCTTTACCCACTGAGCCATCTCCACAGCCCTGGAATTCACTTTACGTTCTCTAATCCTTGTGAAAGTGGTGTGATATGATTCCCTCCCTTACATATCAGTGGCTCTCAAAGTTCAGTGGCAGCAGAAGGGATTTAAAGATGACGGAATGTTCTCTGTGCATTTGCCAAAACTCATTATGCTAAAAATGACAAATTGCTCCATGTTTAGAAAATGAATAAAAACATTAAAATTCATGGTAGGCATTTCGAAAATGTAAGAAATGCAAATGTATATGGCTACGAATCTGATTTACTTCTTTCTCTGGAATTTGGAGGTTTCCAGACTCAATAAATAGGTGTGCAGTAGCTCCATGGCTCGGGGAACCCTTGGGTCAGTCCCCTTTATCAGGGCCTCTGTGTTCTCAGGTTAAGTGAAAAGAAAACATTTTATCACTATCAGGAATCGGTAGCCAGCGTTAACAGTCATACAATCCCCACGTCTAGATGGGGCATCTTTGAAGGATCTTGAGACTTAGGTGTAGCCCTCCCCCTGGGCTCCAGGTCTTACCAATTAAGGTGCCCAGGTGAACATTGAGGTCCTGCACCAGGCCAGAGACTAACAGGCATAGCTGTGGCGAGAGAGAGAGAGAGATGAGGCTGTGGTTAGAGCCCCTCGGGGCTGCAGGTGAGATGGGGCTGGCTGCAGAAGCTCTCCAGAGGCCTTCCAGGACTGCACACTGGGACTAGAATCCCTTCCTTCCTTCACCCTGCAGTGACTGGTCTCCAGGCCCTCTGAGCACTGAGCAGACTGGAGAAGCAACCCAAAGGCTAGTGTGTGTGTGGGGGGGGGGGTGGATCACAGACCCACAGGCATGGAGGAAAGGCTGCTGAGATGGCCATAGGCAGTCCGGGAGACTGAGAGAGTTTGCAGTCTCCAGGGGGGCCCAGAGCACTGCTACTAGGGGGATGTGCCCGTGAAGGGACAGGCAGCCATCAGCAGCACAGAGCAGGCTTCAGGTGCAAGTCCGGGGAGATCAAGATTCTCCCCCATCCAGTGGGCAGCCGGATGACAGCAAATGCAAGGAGAGAGGAGACTACAAGGACAGGGACATTCACAGCCTGGGCTAGGCGAGGCCACGCAGAGGAAGACAGACATGAGTCTTCCCTCCATGCACTGTGCCTAAGCCCTGACCCTGCGAAGCCTGCTAGAGGGGCAGAGAGGGGCACAGGCACAGGCTGTACCCATGGGCAAGTCCAAGGTTCTCTTGCAAAGCCTGCAAGCTAGCAAGATGAGCCGTTTCCCTTTCCGTCTCTCAAGCCTCCACTTTTCCATCGTAGAGCAAGAATGTTCCAGTCCACCTCTGGGATGGGCATGGTCCACAGCAGGTAGATTTAGTATATACAGCTGCCTATAGGGGAAGGTGGGCTGCGTGTGATCCAGGCTGAGGAGGGAGACCCTGCTCCCCCAAAGGGGCATGCAGGCTCAGAGGCATCACCTGCCACCAGGTTGGCCGTTTGTGATGACAAGATGCGAAAAGTTCAGCCATCCCAGCACACTGGCACTGTAGCCTCCTGCTCTGAACTCTTCTGTGTCAGCGCCTGCTCTGACTCACAGGTGGCCTGGCAGTGGAGGCTGGCTGAACTTGTCCACTGCACATAGACCGCTGGATCTATCCTGACATCCGGCTCTAGGGCTGGGCCCTTGTTTACTCTCATCCCCCGCCCCCCACAAACCCCTCCAGAAAAAATTGCCTCCACCTCACTTTCTAACACGAAATCAAGACTGCCCTGAGGGGGGTGAGACGTACCCCCCCAACCTCCCAAACAGTCCGTGCTTGGATGGCCTTTCTCCTCCTGTGGATATTATGCCATTCTTTTCCCTGTCCTCATGAGGAAAGTGGAGACTTTCTGTGAAGGGGCTTCTATTTTAAAATAGTGAAGCATGAGTGATAAAGCGCACGCACACACGCGCACGTACACGCACACACTCCAAGCGACCCCTGTCAGTGCTTAAGTCCCACTGTTTGCTCACCAAGCCTTCTAAGTTAAGTGATGTCCCCTCTGGGTCATCTGCCAGAAGTCCCTTACCTTGTTGTTCAGGACTGCTTTGATGTGCTTCTGTGCCAGGGCCAGCTGCACAGGGGAGGTGCTGAGAAAGAGAGTGTCCCTGAGTGTCCTGGGCCTGGCTCTTGACAGAGCCACACCAGCCAAGACAGAAGTCCTGCCCTCTGCAACCTAGAGATCCCCATCCGAGACCCTGCCATGTGCCAGACCCAGCACTGGAATAACGTTCCCCACACCCACAAGGAGGAACCTGAGTCTCAGTTTGGAAATGGCTAAGAAGGTGATAACTGAGGCCAGGCTTGGGCGAGACAGAGATGCGAAAGCCTGATGGAGTGGTGGCCTTGGCCAAATGGATCCGGGGTTACTCAGAGCCCAGTGAGTGTGGGGGCTGGAGCTTGGATCCTGGACCACTTCCTGCTTCTGCTCCACATGTATGTGAGCTGCCTTTATAAACTCCTTAGCTCTGGGCCTCCATTTCCCCTCTCAACAATGGGTGGCTGTAAGTTGGTGGTTCTCAACAGTGGGACCTGTGCCTCCTATGGTGGTTTGCTAAGAAGTTGGTCTCAGCCACAATCCACCTCGCTGAGTCCTCCCGGGACTGGAAGACACTTCTGTGTATTTACAGTGTCAACTCTAGCTTCTGTTTCCCCTTCAACACACAGGAGCTGGCCCTGCCCACAGGAACCTTCAGCGACCCAGTGTGGTTGGATTTCTGTGTATGTACCCCTGGGGAGAAAATCAGGCTTTGTGAAATCAGTGCATTTCTTTTCAGACACCACAGGGCTAGAAAGGGGAAAAGGCTCTCCCAAGAGGTGGGGATAGGCAGACTACCTGGTTTGAATGGTTATGCAGCCTTAGGCAAGTTGCTTCTCGGCTGTGGGGCCTCTTAAAACATGGAGACCCTCGAAGCCGGGCGTGGTGGCGCACGCCTTTAATCCCAGCACTCGGGAGACAGAGGTAGGAGGATCGCTGTGAGTTTGAGGCCACCCTGAGACTACAGAGTGAATTCCAGGTGAGCCTGAGCTGCAGTGAGACCCTACCTCAAAAAACCAAAACAAAAAAGCAAACAAACAAACAAACAAAAAAACATGGAGGCCCTTACACATCCCCTAGTCAAACAATGTGAGGTTCAAGAAGGTGCATCAAGAAATGGCACCACTGGGTGGGGGGGGGAGAGGGAGGGAAACGTCATGGTTTATTGTCTGTAAGTATAGAAGTTGCCAATAAAAAATAAAAATTAAAAAAATGGCTGGAGAGATGGCTTAGCAGTTAAGGCATTTGCCTGCAAAGCCAAAGGACCCAGGTTCAATTCCCCAGGACCCACATAAGCCAGATGCACAAGTGGCTCATGTGTCTGGAGTTTGTTTGCAGTGGCTGGAGGCCCTGGCATGCTCATTCTCTCTCTTTCTCTCTCCCTGTCTTTCTCTGTCAAATACATAAATAAATAAAAATTTAAAAAAATTTTTTTAATTAAAAAATGGCACCACAGAAACCCCTGAGACCAGTGCTCCCCAGGCACCCACCTGTTACTGCCATTCAGCATGCTGGCCAGGCGGAAGCGTGACGAGCAGGTGGTGATACCAAGCACTAGGGTTCCAATGGAGTCTTGGGCCACGTGCACATCGGCCAGCAGGACCACAGGCAGCACCAGCTCCAGGGCCTCCGGGACGCTGCGGGAGGCCAGACCTGAGCCCATTCCGGTAGATGAGACTGTACATCCCCAGGCCCCAGTTGGCCTTCCACTTGACATGGGCACTCAACAGGAGATAGCCCTGCCACGGGGCAGCTCCACAGCCTCCCCAAACTCCTCTCTGAGTCACAGATAGTGCAACAGATATATGTGGCTTTTTTGTGCCCCTCACTGCAGGACCCTGGGCCAGTCAGCCTTGGTCCTCTGGGTCCCCTTAAGTAAAGTGGTTAAATGAGACAGATGGATTCTGCTTCACAGGACTGTGCTGAGCTTTCTAGAAGCTCGCCATGTGAGAGCATCAAGCTCCAAGCCCCGCCAGAGAGCACTCTGATGCCAGGGAGCACCCACCATTTCAGTGCCAGGGAGCACTCACAACAGTACAGCACCAGGGAGGACTCGTAACAACGTAGCGCCAAGACGTATTCAAACCATCGCAGTGCCAGGGCAGAGCGTGACAATAAAGGCTTGCTCAGGATGCCAAGCTCACAGCTTGAACATTAAATACAGTGACATAGACACTGCCTGGCATGCCGAAATAATGCTGGCGGCTGCATTTATTATCTCCTGTGAGCTTTGCATTGTGGATGGAGCCACAAGTCATATGAAAGTAGTGAACCCAGTCAGTGCAACCCGCAGAGCCACCTGCCAAACTCAGCCCATTTCACAGATGAGGAAACCAAGGGCTGGAGAAGAAGGTGGCCCCACCAGCTGCACAGCCATGGATGGGGTGTCCCCAAGATTCTCTCCCTACATCACTCCCCCAGAGGGAGGAAGAAGCTAGGCCCCTTCCCTTACTCTTCCCTGTGAAAGTCCTCAACACTCTTCCCGTTCCTCCCCCAACACACACACAATGAGATTCACTCACCTAAAGACCTGGACTGTGAAATTGGCTGTTGCAGACAAACGTACCCCAAAACCAGCAATGAATTTCAAGAGGAGGTGGGGCACATGCACATCCAGAATCTGGATCCTGCAAGGTAGAAATCCAGATGACAAAGGAACCCCCGCTAAACACAGAATGAACTCTAGGGGAGATTTCCTGAGCCAAACCTACAGGCCGATGTAATAAAGAGGGGCTTTCCGACAAGTGGACCACAGAAGGGAGAGTGGTGGTGGGCTCTCGTCACATGAGGCCTGCAAGACAACCAACTGGTAGGAAGAAAGGCAGATGCTGGCCTCAGGACTTAGTGAGATGACTGGGTTGTACAGGGCTCTGACAGTGGCCTGGGAAATAGGAAGGTGGGGAAAGAGAGGCTTTGAGATCTACCCGAGGCAGAAATCTCTAGCACCGTCTAGCCAAGCCCTTTGGGATTTCTGCCCTCCAGCAATAGGAAATTTCCCTCCCCAGCTCCCTGTTCTGGTTGCTACTCTATGATTTCCTTTTTCCTTAAGTGAAAGGGGATTCAGACTCTACATAATGGCCTGAAGTGTGAAAGGTTACCTCCCACCCACTCTTGAACACCTCTGTTTACCCTTGGGTGATGTGGATCCATGACTGTCCCTGGCACACAGGGTGACCTTCAGCCTGAGCATTCAGCCACAATGTATACCCACAGACCCTCCAGCAACCTCGGGGATGCCGTATGTGGTATGGCCAGACTAGGGGCCACCAGAGTCCTTGCTGGCAGGTACCTGTGCATTTTTCAGGCCTTGGCCATTAGCAACACGCCACAAAGGGCATTCCAGCCCTTCTTCCAGGGTCTCAACTGGTGCCCCCAAGCTGGCTATTTGTCCATGCACTGTTTCTGGGTCTTAGAGTTTTTCAATTAGTTGCCATCATTTAAAATTATGGATGAGGAGCCAGGCATGGTGGCGCACGCCTTTAATCCCAGCACTTGGGAGGCAGAGGTAGGAGGATCGCTGTGAGTTCGAGGCCACCCTGAGACCACATAGCGAATTCCAGGTCAGCTTGAACTAGCATGAGACCCTACCTCGAAAAAAAAATTATGGATGAGGGGTAGAGAGATGGGAATAGTTAAGGTTCTTACCTGCAAAGCCTAATGACCCTAGTTCAATTCACGCCCCTCCCCACAAAAAGCCAGATGTGCAAAAGGCCATATGTATTTGAAGTTTGTTTGCAACAGCTGAAGGCCCTGGTGCAACAATTCTCTCTGTCTATATCTCTTCTCAATCTCTCTTTGCTTGCAAATTAATTAATTTAAAAAATTTTTAAATGGGGCTGGAGAGATGGTTTAGTGGTTAAGGCACATGTCTATGAAGCCTAAGGACCCAGGTTCAATTCTCCAGGTCTCACATAAGCCAGATGCACATGGTGGCATTTGTTTGCAGTGGCTAGAGCCCTGGCATGCCTGTTCTTGCTCTCTTTCTCTCTGTCTCTCCCTCTCTCTGCCTCTAATAAGTAAATAAAAATTAAAAGAAAATCTTAAAAAATGTTAAAATGATAGATGAAAAGCTGGACATGGTGGCACACATCTGCCATCCCAGCACCTTGGAGGCAGAGTCAGGAGGATTGGCAGTTCAAGGCTAGCCTGAAATACACAGTAAGATCCTGTCTCAAAAAAACTTACAAGATCAAAAAAATTACAGAATATTACAGATATAGATATATATATAGAAGATGGATGGATGGATAGATAGATAGATAGATAGATAGAACACTCAGAGCTCTGGCAGTAGCCAGTCTCTGGTCTCACATGGATGGGGACAGTGGCCACTTGAAGTGTCTGAGTTTGGAGTGTCTCCTTCCCTTTGGGACGTTATGCATCAAGAGGGCAGGGAGAGAATTAGACTCAGACTTGTGTTTAATTTTGGTGTCTAGCTTGTGAAGAATGAAGCCATCAATCCTTCCAGCTCCGCAGACCACAGTCTGAGCCCCTGGGGGCAGAAATCTACTGCATTCAGAGGCACGAGGAGGCTCCTGGGTCTTCATCTCAGTCCCATCTGCTAAGTCTTCCTATAATGGCTCACCTGGTGGATGGGATGTCTAACTTGAGAAGGAGCACTGGGTCCACTGGGCAGGAGCACTCCTCTGGGAGGGCACATCTACCTAGCAGGGAGCACTCTTGCAAGGCTCATTCAGAATTTCTTTTTTTCCTTTTTTTTTTTTTTCTTTTGGAAGTAGGGTCTCACTCTAGCTCAGGCTGACCTGGAATTCACTGTGTAGTCTCAGGGTGGCCTCGAACTCTCAGGGATCCTCCTACCTCTGCCTCCCAAGTGCTGGGATTAGAGGCGTGCGCCACCATGCCCGGCTTCAGAATTCCTTTCTTGATGGATCAATGCACCCACTTGAGAAGGAATATTCCAGCTGGCAGCACTTTCTCAGGGGGCGGGGGAGGTACTCACCTGGAGGACTGAAGAACCTCACCATTCCGGTCCAGGAAATGGGGGACAGCCACTTTCAGTGCCCGTTGGAGAGGGGCTTTGCTGATGTCAGACACTGAGGGGCCAAGGCAGGACAAAGTCAAGCTGTTCCTGGAGCCACCAAAGTGAACGACACACCACCTGCCATGTGCCCTGCCCCTGGGGTGACAGCACGCCGATACCAGAAGGGATGGATGGGAGCAGTGCGCAGGGAGGGTGATGGCCCTGCACACCCACACAGAGTGTGCAGCTCACACAGGGCCCTCCATCCCCTGCCGCTACCCCCCTCCCCCTCATCTCATTCCTCAAAGACACAAACTCCAAAGCCTTCTTGAAAGGCTTCAATGGGACCCCACTTGCTCCCAGAGCCTTGCTAGGTTCCCAAGCAGACACAAGGAGATGAGTGTTGGGCCCAGCGGGCAACCTTTGGAAGGGGAGTGGAGAGGTAGGTTCACCCCAATCACGTGTGCATCCCAGCTGCCGGGTGTGAATCCCAGCTCTGCTACTCACTGTTTGTGCGGCTGCCCTGGGCCTCGTTTGCCCCATCTAGAAATTGGCACTGATTTATCATGGTAACTGCCCTCTGGGGCCATTGCAAACAAGAACTTGGCTTGAACTCACTATGACATGGTAAAAAGTCCCTGAGCTCCTGTGGGCCTACGTTTCCCAGACATGGAGCGGAAAGGTGGGTGGTTTCTGCCCATACTAGCCTGACCATCTGTGACTGAGCCAGGCCTCGTACCCTGAGTCTGGACTCTCTCCCAGGTGCTCCCTCCTCTGGGGTTTACAGGGACTTGAAAAGAAGTCCTCACCCCGACTAGGAAGCACAGTGGGCCCCGTGGGCCTGCTGCCAGATACCCACCCACGGAGAACAAACGGGCAGATGAGCTAGGGAGGCCTGGGACAAAGGAGGCTTACACGGGACAAAGCAGAGACCAGGAGGGCCGCCACCAGGGGAGGCTAGCCTCAGGTCCCTGACTCATGCATCCTGACTGTGTGGGAGTCACCCTTGTGTGGATCACTGAGCACTTCCATGGTCTGCCCATCTGCCCACAATGCAAGTCCTGGAGAGCTTCGTGTGCACTAGGGATGGGTGGGGTCCCACCTCCTCCCTAGCTGCTGCTGAGTTTGGTGGCCTGAGAATTAAAAGTCCCTTCTGGGGCTGAAGAGATGGCTCCGTGATTAAAGGAACCTGCTTGCAAAAGCCTGATGGCCCCCGGGTTTAATTTTCCGATGCCCGCGTGAAGGTGGGTACACAGGATAGTGCATGTGTCTGGAGTTCACCTGTGATGGCAGGAGGCCTTGGAGTGCCTACTCAATCTCTCTGTCTCACACACACTCTCCTCTCTGCTTACAATAAAAAATAAATAACAAGCCGGGCGTGGTGGCTCACACCTTTAATCCCAGCACTCGGGAGGCACAGGTAGGAGGATCGCCGTGAGTTTGAGGCCACCCTGAGACTACATAGTGAATTCCAGGTCAGCCTGAGCTAGAGTGAGACCCTACCTCGAAAAACCAAAAATAAATAAATAAATAAATAATAAATATAAATAAATAAATAAATAAATACTAATAAATAAAATAAAATAAATGAAGTCCCTTCTGTCTGGCTGGAGGATCTTGTCTTCAGAGAAACAGCCCCCAAAAAAACACCTCCCTGGGAGGCAGGAATCCTCCCTGTGCTGGGGTCATGATCTTGATGGCTTTGTCCCTCCCTTGGGCCTCAGTTTCCTCATCATGTCTTCCCCAGGGGAGACTTCAAAGAACAGCAAAGCTGTAGGGCAGATCTAACTTCACCATGCTCCCCTCAGCTCTGTGCTTGGCTCTCCTCTCCCAGGCACATGTGTACATGCAAACACCACACATGCACACGTGTACACTCAGCATGCACAGCCATACCTCTGCACACACATTCAGACACAAGGCACAGGTACATATGCTCCCCATGCTCATGTATACAATAGGCACATCTCCCTGAAACACCAAGCTCATAAGAACATGGTACAGGGTCTCACTCTGGTCAGGCTGACCTGGAATTAACTATGTAGTCTCAGGGTGGCCTTGAACATCCTCCTGAGTGCTGGGAACACCAAGCTCATAAGAACATGTACTTTTAAAATAACAGCCACTCAACCCAGCCTAAACCCAGTGGAGGCACATGGCTATAATCCCAGCACTGGGGAGATTGAGGCAGGAGGACTGCCAGTTCCAGACCAGCCTGGGCTACCTAAGGAGACTGTGTCACCAAAAAAAAAGTTTAAAGGGAAGTCATAAAACTGCAGCCTGTGCCCACACAAAGCCCATGCACACAGCTGTGTGTACTTGCATTTGGGCTGCATGACATCTGCTACACACCATGTATTTCCTAAATATCCACTGAGCAGCAGGGACACACTAGCACATAAAAAGTTCTGGTTCTGGGCTGGAGAGATGGCTTAGCAGTTAAGGTGCTTGCCTGTGAGGCCTAAAGACCCAGGTTCGATTCCCCAGAACCCACATAAGCCAGATACACATGGTGGCACATGCATCTGGAGTTCATTTGTTGTGGCTAGAGGCCCTGACATGCCCATTCTCTCTCTCTCCATCTCTCTCTCTCTCTCTCTCTCTCTAATAAATAAATAAAAATAAAATATTTTTTAAAGGTTCTATTTCTCTACTGGGTGTGGTGGCACATACCTATAATCTCTGTGTCACAACCTCAAGGCCAGCCTAGGCAATCCAGGGAAACTCTGTCCCCAAAAGCCAGCAGCTGGAGTGGAGCTCAGTGGCAGAGTGCTCATCTAGCACACACAAGGCCCCAGATGCTACACCTACTGCCACACATGGAAAAAACAAACAACATCCAGGGGCTGGAGAGATGGTTTAGTGGTTAAGGTGCATGCCTGCAAAGCCCAAGGACCCTGGTTCGATTCTCCAGGTCCCATGTAAGCCAGATGCATATGGTGGTTCATGCATCTGGTTTTGTTTGCAGTGGCTAGAGGCCCTGGTGCACTCTTTCTCTCTCTCTCTCTCTCTTTCTCCCTCTCTCTGTCTCTAATAAATAAATGAATAAAATAATTTTTAAAAATCTTAAAAGCAAAAACATGCAGGCTCTTGGGGGCATTTACAGTCACAGATGCACTCTCACTTGTCCACAGGTGGCAGGTTGGCAAAGTCTCTTACCATAATTCAGTGCTGCCTCATTGAGTCTGACTACTGTGCCTGGCAAGGAGGCACCGACCACAGCCAGCAGCAGCAGCAGCACCAGCAGCGAGCCCAGCCTGCATGCTCCCGCCATGGCTGCCTCGGCCACTGTTCCTGGGATCTGTGGGCTGCAATAGAGACAAGCAACAGGGAGTTCGGTGAGAATGGTCCATCCTTGGGTGCTCACACTTCACCCAGCTTGTGTCCCTGCTGACTGGTAGTCCCAGCCCTTGAGCCCTAACATATCCATTTCTGCATTGAACTCCCTTTTTTGCCAAGACCCATGGGGGGAATCTACACTGAAAATGATCCCAAGTTCAAAGAAAGTGTGGCCTTGCCTAAGTGCACTCAGGACTGTTCCAGAAGAGGACGGTGAGACTCTAAGGGGGAGATGGAAGGTACCTGCCTGTCCCAGCTCCCCCACCACTCCAGGGCTGTGTCACCTGAAGCCAGGAGTCCATGCCCCATGTGACAGCTTAGCTGGGGTTCAGCTGCCCAGACCTGCTGGGGAGGACCCAGGGTGGCCCCCATGCCCATCTTATCCTAGTCAGGTGATGAATGTTCTAAAAGTGGCCTCAGGCCCTCTCTGCTTGGCCCCAGCTTAATGGACAGGTCCATTAAGAGGAGAGGAGAGGGGACCCTTCCTAGCTGTGGGGACAAGGGACCAGTACTCCAGTAGGCTAGTTGAATCCCAGTGAGGTGGCACTTGCCCTCATTCCCCTCAAGGCTAGGGACAGGTGAAGCCTCCTGCCAGCTGGATGTGGCATCCCTGCAGACCAGAGGGGAAAGTAGCGACCCCGCCCGTTCCTACCTGAGCAGTTCTTGATGCAGGTGGATGCTCAGCCCTGGACAAGCTCCCCACGATCCAGGCAGGCAGGTGCAGAGGCGGCTTTATGAGGTCCCTGGCTGCAGCCCATGGGCCAGGGGGCAGGAGCCAGGGAGTGGCAGGTTTGCTTGTGGTTACGAGTGTTTTCCCTGCCAACATGGCCTTTGTCTAGTGTCTTGTGTCTTCTCAGAGATGAGTCTGCCACGTCGACAGGCTTTTACCAACTGCCAAGAGACCCTTGAGTCAGCTCGGGGCCTGAAGATCTTTCAAAGAAGGGTTCTTCCCAGGAGCACCCCGACCGGGTCCCAGCCACAGTCCAAGAGCAAGGGCTACCCAAGGGCAGGGAGAGGGCTGTGACGCCCCTCAAGCCTGATGTCATTGAGCTCTTCTGGAAACCTGTTTTAGGAAGGGTAAAATGCTATCTGAGTCCCAATCCTTTCATTGATTGTGCCCTGACCGTGGTCATATACACAGCCTGCTTGACCCAAGAGGGAACAGAAGAAAGCGTGGCTGAGCCAGTGCTGGCTGCTCACACCCACACTCTCTGAACGCACACCATCCACAGTGCCTAACCCCTCCTCTGTCCACCTCAGTAACTCCTGATCCACCTGGGTTACATGAGAAGGGGTCATGTGTGCATGCGAGTTCATGCACGTACAGTTGTGTGGAGAAGATGCCATGTGCGTGAGTATGTGGTTGGAAGCGCACAGTTACATGGACATATGTACATTGTCACAGCCGCTGGTATCAGAGGGAAACGTGTTTGTGTGTGTGTGCACACATGGCACAGCGTGTTGGCATCTTGGTTAATAATGCCATGCACCAGTTAACATGCGCTTCCTGAGTGCAGATGTTATGAGTCCTGTGAACATGTCTATTGAGGGGAGCGTCTGGATTGAGAGGATGTATCTAGGTGCCTGTATGTGTATCAGTGCCAGTGACTGCTTCCTGGGGTTGGGGTGCGTATGTTCATGTGTTTGTTGCAGGAAAAGCCCTTCATTCCTCTGCATGACTTCCCCGGGTCACAGACACAAAAGCTTGTCAAGGGCTTGTGCCACTCCAGAGCCTTTGGTGGCGCCTACTGAACACAGCAGCCCAAATAGCAAGCCTAAAGGCCCGGGTCCACCCGGCTGGATCCCAGTAGTACACACATGAAGCTGAGCCTCCCAGCCAGTGCTCACCACCCCAATCCTAGAGGCAGAAGAAATGATGACTGCCACCTCAGAGCACCCCGACTTCCCACTCCCGGCAGCACTTTGCCCACCGGTGCCCAAGACTAAGGCTGCTGGGTCACTCAAACACGACGGATAGAGTGCAAATATTGACCAAAGCCACTCGCGGTGTTTGCTTTTTGACATGAATACTTCCTCTTCTTCACCATGTCCAGCACCAGGAGATACTTGGGTGACATCCAGGTGACATATAAAGGCAGGATCTTCACCAGCCCCACCCCAGAGCCTGGAGTCTCCCTTCAGCAGTGGCAAGTCCTGTTGACTAAGTCCCTCCTCTGTACTAGGCGCTCTCCCTAACACTCTACCTATACCCCAGGGAGGAGGGTTGGTTCTGTTCAACCTTGCACCCAGTGCCTGTAGTATTCTAGGTGCTTCATAAATGCTTCATTCATAAAAAAACAGTTGAGGGGCTGGAGAGATGGCTTAGCAGTTAAGGCGTTTGCCTGCAAAGCCAAAGGATCCCGGTTCGATTCCCCAGGACCCGTGCACGTAAGCCAGATGCACAGGGGGGCGCATGCGTCTGGAGTTCATTTGCAATTGCTGTGCCCATTCTGTCTCTCTGCCTTTCTCTGTCTCTCTCCATCTCTCTCTTTCTCTCTTTCTGTCTCTCTCTCTCTCACACACACACACACATACACAAATAGATAATAAATAAATAAATAAATGAAATATTTTTTCAAAAAAGACACGGTTGAGGGCTGGAGAGATGGCTTAGTGGTTAAGGTGCCTGCCTGCTAAGCCTAAGAACACCAGTTCCAATATCCAGGTCCCACATTTAGCCAGATGAAAAGTGACGCAAAGGCGCAATGCCGCACTTGACCACAAGGGGGCGCACGCATCTGGATTTCATTCGCAGCAGCTGAGACGCTGCTGGAGTGCCCATCTCTATCTGTCTTCCTCTCCCTTTCTCTCTCTCTCTGTGTCTCTCTCCAAAAATAAATAAATAAATAAATAAATAAATAAATAAATAAATAGAACTTGGGGGGGGGCGCTGGGGAGATTGCTCAGTGGTTAAAGGTACTTGCTTGAAAACCCCACTGGCCCAGGTTCTATTCCCCAGCCACCCACATAAGCCAGCTGCAAAAGACCCTGACACTCTCATTTATTTATTCTCTCTCTCTCTCTAATAAATATTTTTAAATTTCATTAAAACAACGACACATGTGATGGCATTCTGTCCACTGGTGAGCGCAACATTACAAAATCTATTTGCATATAACCTGTGGTGGTATCCCCCGTAAACTTATGTGTTCTGAATGCTTGGTTGCCAACTGATGCCAATTTGGGAAACAAGCCTTGATGGGGGCCGTGTGTTGCTGGGGTGGACCTTGATGGTTCATTAGCCCTAGCTTGTCAGTTAGTTGGCACAGTCTCCTGCTGCTGTTGTCCACTTGCTGTTGGCCAGGAAGTGACATCCAGCCTCTACCCATGCCATGCTTTACCCTGCCATCATAGACTCTTCCCTTGAGTCTGTAAGTCAAAATAAACCCTTTCCTCCCACAAGCTGCTTTTGATTTGGTGCTTTGTGCTCAAACCAAAAGGTAACTGTAACCCAACCTAAGATAAAGCCAGGGAGCTTGGGGACAGCGAGGGGGTTCTCAGGAAAAGAAAACTCTGGCCTGTTAGGGACACCCCAGTTCTCACCCCTGTCTAGCCTCTGGCATGACCATTCCTAGCTTATGGCTTCAATTTTCCCATCTTGGAAAGGAAAAGAGAGTCACGGTGGTGTCCTCTGAAAGGAGGTGGTTATGGAACCTGACTAGACTGGGTGGTCTCCCCGCCCATCTACTCTGTGAGTTCACAGAGCCCACAGTTCCATCTGACCCCAGCACATTCCACATGTCACCTTCCAGGGGATGCTCAGACTTGGCGGCGGCGGCAGCCACTTCCTCCTCATTGACCCCCAGAGTTCTTCACCATCACCCCTTAGTCCTACAAACCGAAATCAATGCCCCGGACTGCAAGAAACCCCGGGGACTCATGTTCCCTACCTGAAGATGTGGCCCAGAGTGTCAGATCCAGGAGGTGAGGCCAGCAACCCCTGCCTTTTCCCAGCCACCTTACAGGTCACAAAGAAAGTGTCCCCCTTGTCCTCTCCTTGGAGAGCAAGCAGGCGTTATCTATGATGCTTATGGATGTAGCAGCTGAGGACAGGCAGGTTGACCAGTGGCTTCCTCAAGATCTCTTGGCTAGGAGCGGCCAGCCTATGGCTGACTGAGCATCTAGTGTGCCAAGCGCCGCCCAGAGGAGCAGGATGTAGTACCACACCAGCCCCATGGGCGCTCGTGCAGCTCTGAGCAGCATCAAGAAACAAATATCTCGACCCTGTTTGTTAGAAGGCACCTGTTGTCGGGTAACAGAAATTCTAACTTAAAATAATGCCAGCATCCAAAGGGGAAAATAAATCAATCCAGTGTTGGGGCGGGGGATGAGGGAAAAATGCTGAAAATGTAAACGTGCATTTTTACTTCTTTGGGTTTTTGTTGTTGTTGTTTGTTTGTTTGTTTTTTTCGATGTAGGATCTCACTCAGTCTCAGGGTGGCCTCAAACTCACAGTGATCCTCCTACCTCAGCCTCCTAAGTGTTTGGATTAAAGGCGTACACCACCACACCTGGCTTAGCTCATCTTTAATTGACACATAGTAATTAGGCACACTTATAAGGCAATGATATGGTCCATGTATTCCACGTATATTGGTGTTAGGAACCTTGAAGCCCCTCTCTTTTAGTTATTTCAGGATATACTAGTCATACCTGCCTGTTTGCTCTGCCAAGTGCATACATACATCTAACACTCAGAAAGGGTAAGTGTTGCGGTTACCGCCTTCTCATTGCTGACCAACACCCGACCAGAAGCAGCTTATGGGAGGAAAGGGTTTATTTCAGGCTTACAGATTCCAGGGGAAGCTTCACCATGGCAGAGGAAGCTGGCTCACTGCATCACACATCCATAGCAGAGAGACAAAAACCAACACCAGCTGGCACAAACAGCCAGAGCTCAAGCTGGCTCTCTACACACCTTAGGGCTGGGCTCAAAATCCTCCCCCAGTGACACACCTCCTTCAGCAGGGCTCTGCCTGCTGAAGACTAAATATGAAACCTAATCAAAAACACCCGAGTCTGTGGGGGACATGCATCTACCCCCAAACCACCACATCAATAATATATTAGCACAATTGTGCTCTTATGTGAGACAGCTTTCTATCACTATAACAAAGTCCCTGTGATAATTAACTTATAAAGAGAAAAGTGTTGTTTTGAATCATGGTTTGGGGGTTTGAGTTTGTGGTCAACTGCCTCATTACTTTTTTGTAATTTTTTTTTTGGGGGGTTGCAAGGTAGGGTCTCACTCTGGTCCAGGCTGACCTGGAATTAACTATGTAGTCTCAGGGTGGCCTCGAACTCTCGGCCATCCTTCTACCTCTGCCTCCCGAGTGCTGGGATTAAAGGTGTGTGCCACCACACCCGGTGACTTTTCTGTAATTTTTTTAAGAGGGAGAGAGAGAGAATGAGAGAGAGAGAGAGAGAGAGAGAAAGAGAGAATTGGTGTGCCAGAGCCTCCACCACTGCAATCAAATTCCAGACATGTGTGCCACCTTGTGTGCATGCTGCATCTTGTATGTCTGGCTTACATGGATTCTGGGGAACCAAACTGGATCCTTATGCTTCACAGGCAAGCCCCTTAACTGCTAAGCCATCTCTCCAGCCCTTATATTTTTTGTTTAAAATATTTTATTTTTTTTTTATTTGCAAACAGAACAAGAAAGAGAGAGACAGACAGAGAGAATGGGTACACCAGGGCTTCTAGCCACTGCAATCAAACTCCAGATGCATACACCATCTTGTGCATCTGCCTTACGTGGGTCTTGGGGAATTGAAGCAGGCTCATTAGACTTTGCAGGCAAGTGCCTTAACCACTGAGCCATTTCTCCAGCCCCAGGACTTTTTAAAATATTTTATTCTTTTTTTAAATTTTTTAAATTTTTTAATTTTATTTCTTTGAGAGAGAGAAAGAGTTAGAGAGAGAGAGAATGGGAGTGCCAGGGCCTTCAGACACTGTAAACAAACTCCAGATACATGCGCCACCTTTGTGGGTCCTGGGGAATTGAACCTGGGTCCTTTGGCTTTTCAGGCAAATGCCTTAACCACTAAGCCGTCTCTCTAGCCCTATTCTTTTTATTTATTTATTTGAGTAAGAGAAAGACATGGGGGAGAGAGAGAAAAAAAATTGGGAGCTCCAGGGCCTCTAGCCGCTCCAAACAAGCTCCAGATGCATGTGCCACCTTGTGCTTCTGGCTTATGTGGGTCCTGGGAAATCAAACTGAGGTCCTTTGGCTCTGTAGGCAAGCGCCTTAACCACTAAGCCATCTCTCCAGCCCCAGCCCCAGGACTTTTTTATGAGAGAGAGAGAGAGAAGTGAAGTGCCAGGGCCTCCAGCCACTGCAGCAGAACTCCAGACACATGCACCACCTTGTGCATATGTGTGACCTTGTGTACTTTCATCACCTTGTGCGTCTGGCTTACGTGGAACCTGGGGAGTCGAACATGGATCAGGCTGACCTGGAATTCACTATGTATTCTCAGGGTGGCCTCAAACTCACCGCAATCCTCCTACTTCTGCCTCCCAAGTACTAGGATTAAAAGCGTGAGCCACCACACCAACTTTTTTTTTTTTAATTCTACAGTTTTCTAATGCCATCCATGACCCAGGTCTTTTAGCATGTTGTACAGTCACAAAGCTACCACAAGTTCAGTGTCATCTAGAAACACGGCTGTCTAGCAAGGAAGGAGAATAGGCACAGGCCCTATTTCAGCAAAAACTTTCCTGCAGTCTCACACCCTCAGAGCCGCCCCAGCCCATCCCACATCTTTCTCAGCCCTGCCCACTCCCCTACCCTTGAGCCAATCACCACGAGGGGAATCAAGGGCCACACCAATCTTTGACCAATCAGCGTCATCTGAGATCCCATGGGGTAGTAGTAGACAAGGGAACAAAACCAGGTTTCTGCCAGCAAGACGAAGCAGGTGGCTTCGGGTGACTCACCCATAATAATCACAGCAGCCAGAGTCCTTACCTTAAAAGAAACCTGGATTTGACACGCCGCTGGCTGGCAAGCCACATGGTCTCAGCAATGGACCCTTCCACTGGCTTCTCAATAGGACACATGGTGACATGCTGTACCGTGTAAGATGTTAAATACAATTGTGAATCTTGTCATTCCCAGGACCAACTCGCGAAGCCGGAACACCCGAAGGATGGCAGAGGTGCCCTCAGAGAACGTGGGTGAGCAAGGAGGAAGTTCTGGGGCCTCGTGGGCACTGAGCTAGGAGCTAAGGAGTCAAGGGCTCAGCGATGCATGCACCAAGCCTGGGGCCCCCAGGTCTCTGTAGCTCGTGTCCCAGAGGCTGGCCTGACTTGTCTGTGCTCTCTGCAGATGGTGCTGTCCTGTTGCCTTTCCGTCCCAACACCCCAGCCCTCAGCCTGACCCAGTTCATGCTGGGATATCTGTGTACGTATATATATATGGAAGAGCCAACTTGAGCACCAAGGGAGAGGGCTCAGCCTCACACCAGGCTCTCCTGGGGCAGCTCCAGCCTGTCCTGGTTGGCAGGGTTTGCAAAGAGCTGCAGGCCTCCCCACCCATTCTAGCGGAGGCCTCCCTGGAGGTTGAAAGGGAAAGTAAGAAGGAAGCTTAAATTGGCCTCTTCTACTCTGGTTTCATCTGTCCACCTAATATTTATTCATTCGTCTGCTCATCCATCCATCCATCCATCCATTGAGCCATTCACCATTTCTCCTATACTTCTATGTGTTAGTATAGACATGCATCCAATTTTCAATTCCCTTGTCCCCTCTATTCATCCATCCGTCCTCTCTCTATCTTCTCACCCATTTTCCTATTCACCCATCTTCTAAGACACCTTCTTCATTTCCTCCTTGCTCCTCCTGTGTCCTCCCACCTTCATGAGCCCCTACTTTTTGCCTTGCTCAATTCTGGGCTCCAGAGTTAAACCTGACAATGACCATACATACCCTCAGCCAGACTCCCAGTCTGGGGACATTAGCACATGCCACCTTTTGTGTTCCTCCATCAGTAGGCTCTGAGATTTCCATACCCACCCATAGGTCTTGAGCTCACTCCAGGTGGGCTGTTACCCACAAGCAGAGTCAGGGGCTATCCTGGGCTCAACAAAAAAGTCCATAGGGTCTCCCAGCTCCACGGGGGACCCCAGACCCTAGGACAGCCAGCAAGTCCTCACAGTCGAACCAAGTGGAGGACGCAACTTCTCTCTGCTCTTCTCTCTCCTCTATAGCCTGGTTCACCTGCCTGGCCTGCTTCCTGAGGACTCAGGCCCAGCAAGTCTTTTTCAGCACCTGCAGGTGAGCAGGAGAGGGTAGGAGGATGGAGCTGGGGACGATGGCAGCTCCCCTCTCCATTGGTTTAGACCTCCCCTGGGTAGCCAGACCTGATGAGACATTGTCCATCTGGCTTTGGTCAGAGCTCCCCCATCTCAGAACAACCGTGACTCCTCACAACTAGTTCTGCTGTCTCCGGAGTCCAGTCCACCCTTCTTTTCCAACCTGCCCTCCTGCCTGCTTCTCACAGTGGACCCACTGGCCTTTCTTTCTTTCTTTTTTTTTTTTTTTTGGCAAGGTAGGGTTTCACTCTAGTCCAGGCTGACCTGGAATTCACTCTGTAGTCACAGGGTGACCTCGAATACCTCTGCCTCCTCAGTGCTGGGATTAAAGACGTGCACCACCATGCCCAGCTTCCACTGGGCCTTTCTATCCATGTAATTTTCTCTGAATTCCTACTAAGGCATCTACCTCATTCGTTCACTCAAACCTTATATTTTTAAAAGATTTTTTTTTTTATTAGATATAGAAAGAGAGGCAGAGAGAGAGAATGGGCAAATGTACTCCAGATGCCTGGGCCACCTTGTGCATCTGGCTTACGTGGGGCCTGGAGAATTGAACAAAGATTCTTAGGCTTCTCAGGCAAGCGCCTTAACCGCCAAACCATCTCTCCAGCCCTCACACCTTAAATTTGGATATTTATTTCCTTAAAGCTTCCACTGGGCCCAGCCTTGCCCCACCACTTGTGGGCTCCAGCCAGGTAGGAGAGTGGTGCCATGCTAGGACTTGAGGGACAAGGAAACTCTGGAGGAGGGGGGTCATTGGAGTAGAACCGTAAAGGACAAGTTCAGCAAGAGTAGCAGGGAGGGGGACAACGGACACGTAGGTGGAACAAGAAGAATCACCTGCCAGGAACTGCGCCAACCTGCCCGTGGCCTCTCTTCTCCCCAGGTGCAAGATGCTCTGTCAGAAGCTCATGGAGAAGACGGGCGTCCTGGTCCTCTGTGTGTTAGGTGCGTCCTCGGGGCCCCGTCCAGAGGAGAGGCAAGGGCTGTGGCCCAAACAAGGCACTGGGCAAGACCCTACCCCCATGCATCTGGTCTAATGGGTGTTGTAGTGAAGCTTAAATGAAATGATGATCCAGAACGCTTTTGAAATTCTGCTTACTTAGGAAATCTAAATTACTCTGTGCCTAGTGAAAGGATTTAGGAACAGTAAAAACTTAACCGAAAATGTTATTATTATACTAGGGCTGGAGATGGCTCAATAGTTAAAGTGCTTGTTTGCAAAGCCTGATGAACTGGGTTCAATCCCCCATTACCCACGTAATGCAAGATGCACAAAGTGGTGCATGCCACTGGAGTTCCTGTGTTTCTTTGCAGTGCCAAGAGGCCCTGGAGTGCCTATTTCTCTCTCTCTCTCTCTCTCTCTCTCTCTCTTTCTCTCTCTATGCAAATAAATAAAAATAGTTTAAAAACTAAAAAGTGTTTTTGCCTGGCGTGGTGGCGAACGCTTTTAATCCCAGCACTTGGGAGGCAGAGGTAGGAGGATTGCCATGAGTTCAAGGCTACCCTAAGACTACATAATGAATTTCAGGTCAGCCTCAGCTAGAGTGAGACCCTACCTTGAAAAATCATTAAAAAAAAAAAAAAAAAAAAAGACCACGAAGAAGCCGGGTGTGGTGGCGCACACCTTTAATCCCAGCACTTGGGAAGCAAAGGTAGGAGGATTGCCATGAGTTCAAGGCTACCCTGAGATGACATAGTGAATCCCAGGTCAGCCTGGGCTGGAGTGAGACCCTACCTTGAAAAAAAAAGAAACAAACAAACAAACAAACATGGGGGCTGGAGAGATGGCTTACTGGTTAAGGCACTTGCCTGCAAAGCCAAAGGACCCAGGTTGGATTCCCCAGGACCCATGTAAGCCAGATGTACAAGGTAGAGCATGCTCCTGGAGTTCGTTTGCAGTGGCTGGATGCCCTGGCAAACTCGCTCGCTCTCTCTCTCTCTCTCTCTCTCATAAATAAATAAATAAATAAATAAATAAATAAATAAATAAATGGGGGCTGGAGAGATGGCTTAGCAGTTAAGGCATTTGCCTGCAAAGCCAAAGGGTCCCGGATCAATTCTCCAGGACCCACATATACCAAATGCACAAGGAGGCGCATGCATCTGGAGTTCGTTTGCAGTGGCTGGAGGCCCTGATGCACCCATTCGCTCTCCTCTCTCTGCCTCTCTCTCTCTCTCTCTCTCTCTCTCTCTCTGCCTTTTTCACTCAAATAAATAAATAAAATATATTAAAAATAAATAAATAAAATGGTGAGATTCCAGCCATATTTGTTCCTAGAATGCAGAAAAGTCCACCCTGCCTTCTCTTTGCTAGGATAGGAGAGTGGAAGGGGACTCATAACATTGAGTTTATGTGACACACATTACATAGATGATAGCACTTGAACATGAAGTGGATATTATAGTTATTCTCATTCTACAGAGGAAGAAACTGAGATTAAGTAACTTCTCCCAAAGTTGCAAAATCTGAACAAACCCACATGCTTTAACTCCAGAGCCTAGACTTTTAACCCAAATGTAAAGTGGTTCATTCTTGCTGTCATGGCCCACAGGATTCTGGATGTGTTCCATGCACTTACCATCAAATGTTGAAGTCTGGCAGGTGAGTATGAGCCTGCTCCATGCCCCTTGGCTGCCTGGGTCCACCTCAATCAGTCCATATTCCTTCCATATTTTCTTCCAGTCTCACCAAATCTGGACCTTGGCCAATTCCTGATTCATCCCAGATCCAAATCTCTGCCTTTGACATGCCACCCACCTAAGACCCATCTCAACCACAACTATGAGTCTCAAAGACCGGGCATCATGGTCCCACCAAAATGTCCTTCCCATCACTCAGCCCCAGCCAGTGACCCATCCCTCTTTCTCAAGAACCCCACCTAAAGTAAGATTGTGAGGATAGAAATCACCTCTTTCTCTCTCTCCTTCAGTGATACACACTTTTTGTTTGTTTTTGTTGTGGTTTTTTGTTGTTGTTGTTTCTAGAAGGGAAGGAAGAAGAAATCAGTGGCCAGAGCTCCCTGCTGAAGGAAGTCTCAGAGGCCGACAGTAATGGGGACCTGAGGGGCCTATCATTCCCCCTTCTCTTTCCCCATATGAGTTCTTTCATGTCAAGATCCAACTGTCAATCACCTCCACCAGAAACACCCAGTCACAGACACTCATCGTCTCCTCTCTCTCCCTCAGTTTTCTATAATCATTATCATCTCTCCTACTATAGTGTCAATTCCTCAAAGAAAATAGATCTGATTCATCCAAGAAATGTCCAGCCAGCTCAGCGCCAGGCACAGGAATGCTATAGATGGCTAATCCCCAGATGGGAGTGTGACCAGAGGGAGGATGGATAAGGACAGTAGATGAGCGGATGGATGGATGTATGAATGGAAGTTGGTCTTAAAGGAGGCAGGGATGAAGGAACTATAGGAGTACAGATGCATATACAAATAAGAGAACCAATGAGCGAGATGATTGATGGGTGGTGGGTGGATGGATGGGAGGATTGGTATATGGAATGGGATTGAAGGATGGTGGTAGGTGAGTAGAGATTGAAGAAGGCTGATGGGGGAGGTTGGGGAGATGGCAGAGCAGATGGGGTAGGGATAGACAAATAAAAAGGAGTTTTGGCCAGGTGTGGTAGTGCATGCCCTTAATCCCAGAACTCAGGAGGCAGAGGAAGTAGGATCACTGAGAGTTCGAGGCCACCCTGAGACTACAGAGTGAATTCCAGGTCAGCCTGGGTTAGAGTGAAACCCTACCTTGAAAAACAAAGAAAAAAAAGTGTGTGGAATTGAAGTAGATGGTAGGTGAGAGGATGGCTGGGAGACCAAACATGAAGGTGGATGCATGGACAGATGTATGGCTGTGGGAGAGTGCAAGATGAAGCTCTGCTGGGCCCAGATTAGGTCATCTAACGGCGATCTGCTTTCTTCAACCAGGATGACAGCATCAGTAGTCCACCAGCCTGAGGTGAAAAGAGCCTGAGGTTAAAATGGAGAAAACTACTTAGATGAATCATCTGGAGTTCTTTTGTTCACCTAAAAACCACAAATATTTAAAAAAAAAAACAAAACCACTAATTTGGGCGTATTGACTAGGAATGTAGACATGGCACTCAGACCAACCTGGACTCAAATCCTAGTTCTCCCCTAAGTCCTACCTGTGTGACGTGATGCAAGTCACTTCATCCCTCTGGGCCTTTGACTCCTCACTGGTGGGATGAGGCCTGACACCTAACTTGTTCTCAGAAATGACAGGCGTTGAAGAAAATGTGGAGTATCTTGAATAGTCATGGCCCATAGTCAGTGCTCAGTGAATAATGCCTGAGAAGAAATTCCAACAAACGAGTCATCACCTGGTGATAGCATTTTTTTTTAAATTTTTATTTTACTTTATTTATTTATTAGAGACAGAGAGAGAGATACAGAAATAGGCAGGTAGAGAGAGAGAGAATGGGCTCACCAGGACCTCCAGCCACTGCAAACGAACTCCAGATGCATGTGCCCCCTTGTACATCTGGTTTACGTGGGACCTGGAGAATTGAAACCTGGGTCCTTTGGCTTCACAGGCAAGAACTTTAACATTACACCATCTCTCCAGCCCTAGTGACAGCATTTTTTTTCTTTTTCTCTTTTTAACTTTTTTTTATTTATTGTTTTTTATTGACTTTTAGAGCCAAAAGAAGCAAAAAAATCCAGATGATATTTCCATCAAGGCCTGCATCCACTTTAGAACTCCAGATCCATGCATCATATGCCATCTCTCTCCATTAGTACTCTTTTTGGGTCCTTTTGATGTCAGGCAAGATCTTTTTTCTTCCATTTCCAGTCCTTTGACAGCATTTTTACAGACAGACTATTCAGGGATATTTGGAAGGATGGAGTTGGGTTTAAGGTTGTTCCAAGCAAAAGGAAGAGGATGGGTAATGTTGCAGAGATGAGAAATTACAGGATGTATCAGGAATGGGCCTAAGAGAATAGAAGAATCTGAAGTTAGTTCTTTGAGGGCTGAGAGGAAAGGGAGATTTGAAAGTAGCAGTACCAGCATTGCAAATTAGTCAGCTCCTGTTTGTCTCCTTCTTGCTAAGATTGTACCAGGAGAAGGTACGACATCACACTGGGGAAATTCAGGACCTCCGCGGTAGCATGAACCAGCTTCTTGCCAAACTCCAGGAGATGGAAGCCATGTCAGATGAGGTGAGATGCTAGCCATTTGACCCTTGACACCTAATGTCTTTGTCTGATGCTCTGTTGCCTCTATCCCAAGTCATCTTTTGAAATAGTATTTTTATTTATTTATTTATTTGCAAGCAGAGAGAGAGAGATTGAGAATAGGCACACCAGGGCCTCCAGCCGCTATGGAAAAAACTCCAGATGCATGTGCCACTTTGCACTTGTGGCTTTACTTGGATACTGGGGAATCAAACTCGGGTCGTTAGATTTTGCAGGTAAGTGCCTTAACTGCTGAGCCATCTCTCCAGCCCCCAAGTCATCTTCCTTGTTTTCATCCCTCATTTTGATGGAGCACACCTGTAGCAGACAGTTTCAGGTCACTGGGATGAACTTCCAGACCAGGCACAGTTATAGAAGAAAGGGATTTATTGAAGCTTACAGATCCAGGGAAAGTTCCATAATGGCAGAAGAAGTTGGCCTGCTTTTTGCAGGTCCAAGCACAGAGAGAGAGAGAGAGAGACCATACCACACAGCACACTTCAGGGACTCTCTGCACTTTGCATATCTTTAGATTGGAATTTCAAATCCACAGCCACACCTTAGGGCTGGACCCTAAGATCCACCCAGTGACACCTCCTCCAGTCGGATGGCTAGAAATCCAACAAGTTTTAATAACCTCTTGAATCTATTGAGGGGGCATTTATTCAAACTACCACAATACCTCCCACGGTGGCTTGAATATAAAATGTCCCCATAGCTTTATGTGTTTGTAATTAAGCCTCATACTTAATCACCAGCCGGTAGAGCCTTTGGAAGGCAGAGCCTTGCTGAAGGAGGTGTGTCACTGGAGGGGGGGTCTTGAGGTTTCTTAGTTCAGCCCCACTGGATGTGTTCATTAGTTCTCTCTCTATACTGCTTCCCTGTTGCTATGGAGATGTGATGGCCCAGTGTCTGCTCTAGTCAAGCTTCCCATGCCATGAAGACACTTCCCCCTTGAAACTTGAAACTATAAGCAGAAATAAACTTTTCCTTCCATAAACTGCTTCTGGTTGGGTGCTTTGGCCCAGCAGTAAGAAGGTCATTGTGGGGGCTGGAGAGATAGCTTAGCAGTTAAGGAATTTGCCTGCAAAGCCAAAGGATCTTGGTTCAACTCTCCAGGACCCACGTAAGCCAGATGCACAAGGAGGTGCATGCATCTAGAGTTCATTTGCAGTGCTGGAGGCCCTGGCATGCCCATTCTCTCCCTCTCTCTCTCTCTCTCTCTCTCTCTCTCTCTCTCTCTCTGCCTCTTTCTCTTAAATAAATAAATAAATAATAAATAAATAAAAAGGCAATTGTGGGGCTGGAGAGATTGTTTAGTGGTTAAGGCAATTGCCTGCAAAGCCAAAGGACCCAGGTTCAATTCCCCAGGACCCATGTAAGCCCATTCTTTCCCTCCCTCTCTCTCTCTCTCTCTCTCTCTCTCTCTCTCCCCTCTCACTCTTTCAAATAAATAAATAGAATATTTTTAAAAAGAAGGTAATTGTTATACCTCCACCAGTAACTTCATGAAAAAGAGGCACACTTTTTATTTTATTTAAAATTTGCATGTTTTAAGACATTCTTATTCTACCCTTGCACTTAATTCATTGTTTTTCTTGGTATTAAGATTTTAGAAAGAGGCTGGGGAGATGGCTCAGTGGTTAAACATGCTTGCTTACAAAGACAGCTGGCCCTGATACAATCCCCAATTACCAACCTAAAATGGGACAGGCATTTGTTTTCAGATGGCTCAGTGGTTAAACAAAAACCCTGGCCCTGATACAATCCCCAATTACCAACCTAAAATGGGACAGGCATTTGTTTTCAGCAGCAAAAACGTGCACACATCCTGCACACATGTGCGCACATACACATACACACACAAGTAACTTCAAAAAAAGCCACAACAAAAATGTTAGAAAGAGAAGTTCCCCTTGAGAAATTTGAAGTCAGTCCACCTTTATGCTCTAAATTTACTTCTGCTACCAAGAATCACACCACTCTTGCCAGGCGTGGTGGCACATGCCTTCAATCCCAGCACTCAAGAGGAAGAGGTAGGAGAATCGCCATGAGTTTGAGGCCACCCTGATATTACATAGTGAATTCCAGGTCAGCCTGAGCTAGAGCAAGACCCTACCAAAAAAAAAAAAATTACACCTCTCTTATCACTGATCTTTTGGGTATAATCTGATTTTCTCTCTGGGACTTATGGAAGATGCTTTATTTATTTATTTATTTATTTATTTATTTATTTATTTATTTAGAAAGGGAGGGAGGGAGGGAGGAAGGAAGGAAGGAAGGAAGGAAGGAAGGAAGGAAGGAAGGAAGGAAGAAAGGAAGGAAGAAAGAAAAAGAGAGAAAGAGAATGGGTGCACCAGGGCCCTCGGTGCCTGTAAATTAACTCCAGACACATGTGCCCCCTTGGGTGCATGTGCAACATTGTGTGCTTACATTAGTGCATCTGGTTTACATGGGACTTGGAGATTCAAATAAGAGTTCTTAGGCTTCACAGGCAAGCCTGTAATAGTTTGACTAGATGGCCCCCAATATATTCAGTGTTTTATTAATTTGTAGTTTACATCTGCAGCCACTTGGCTGGAGGCAGTGTCACTGGGTGGATCTTAAGGTGTGGTGGTGGGTTTGAGATTTCAATCTAAAGATCTGCAAAGTGTGCCTAGCTGGAGTTCCTGATGTGCGCTGTGCTGTGTGGTTTTGGCTTTTGGCTTTTGGCTTCTCTCTCTCTGCTTGGACCTGTGAAGGCAGGCCAGCTTCTTCTGCCATTATGGAACTTCCCCTGGATCTGTAAGCTTCAATACATTATGGAACTTCCCCTGGATCTGTAAGCTTCAATAAATATCCCTTCCTCCATAACTTTGTCTGGTCTAGAAGTTCATCTCAGCAAACCTGAAGCTGTCTGCTACAGTGCCTTAACCACTAAACCATCTCTCCAGCCCTCTTATTTTTATTTATTTGCAAGGAGAGAGAGATTGGGTACTCCAGGACCTCCTGCCACTGCAAACAAACTCCAGATATATGCACTGCTTTGTGCATCTGGCTTTAGGTGGGTACGGGGGAATTGAACCCGGGCTGTCAGGCTTTGCAAGCACTTTAACTGCTGAGCCATTAGGAGATTCTTTTTGTCTCCAAAACAACCTGCCTGAGGGTTTACTAAGTTTATTGAATCTATGAGTTGATATTTTTCTAGAGCTTTTAAAAAGCCTTGGGCTTTAGCTCTTAAAATATTCCTTTGAACCATATTCTCTTTTTTCTATTGGATTCTGATTGTTTTTGCTGGACCTTGAGAGTATGTTTCATGTGATTCCTACTTGATTTGTTATTGTTGCTGATGTTGAGGTTTTCAGTTTTGTTCTATAGGTACTTGAGTTTTGACATTTTGTTCTGAACTTTCTTCAGGCTCATTCATAATTCTATATTCTGTACATTAAATCTACTGTTTATTTTGGGTATTGCATTATTTAATTTTGAAATTCACATTTGATATTTTTTCACAGATTTTAATTCCATAGGGAAATTCTCCCATCATTTTTTTGATGTTTTTGTTTATTTTATTTAAGATACAAATCATTGTTATTGTAAAAATCCTTGCCAGCTAACTCCAAAGTCTGTATTATTTATGGTCTATTTTCTAGGATTTATTGAGTAGCAGCCATTTGGTTTTGTCTCTTAATGTCTAGTAATTTTTTTAAATTTTACTTAGTTACTTATTTGAGAGAGAGGCAGAAAAAGAGAGAGAAAAAATGGGCACATCAGGGACTCTAGCCCCTGCAAAGAAACTCCAGATGCATGCTGCACCTTGTACATCTGGCTTACATGGGTCCTGGGGAATTGAATCTGGGTTCTTTGGCTTTGCAGGCAAATGTTTTAACCACAAAGCCATCTCTCCAGCCCAATGTCTAGTAATTTTTGATGATTTCTTGTCACTGTATATAAAAAGAACTCTATAAGCTTCAAAGTAATTATAACTTTCACCAGGACAGTTCCTCTATTTCCTTTGTAGGAAAGATGAAATAGAAATATTCTTTATTTCTTAACATATTAAGTTGGTTTAGCAGGGTCTCGCTCAAACCCAGGCTAACCTGAAACTCACTCTGAAACTCAGGCTGGCCTCAAACTTATGGCAATCCTCCGACTTCAGCCTCCCAAGTGCTGGGATTAAAGGTGTGCACCACCATGCCTGGCTGATTTCTTTCTTTTTTTTTTAAAAAATTTTTTTTTATTTACTTTCAAGGAAGGATGGAGGAAGAGAGAGAGAGAATGGGAGCACCAGGGCCTCCAGCCACTGCAAATGAACTCCAGATTTGTGTGCCCCTCTGTACATCTGGCTTTACACAGGTTACTAGGGAATAGAATCCAGGTTGTTAGGCTTTGCAGGCAAGCGCCTTAACTGCTGAGCCATCTCCCCAGCCCCTGATGATTGATTTTCTTTTAATGGTACTACTCTTTAACAAATTTAAACAAATTTAATTTTTATTGACAACATCCATACAGATAGACAACATAACATGATCATAATCCCCTCCCACCACCCTTCCTTTCCTCTCCCCTTATCCCCCCTCCACTGAATCCATCCTTCTTTCCAACTAGTCTCTCTTTTATTTTGATGTCATCATTTTCCCCCTCCTATTATGCAGACCTTATGTAGGTAGTATCAGCCACTGTTAGCTGGTGCTACTGTTTTTTTTAATTATTTTTTAATATATTTTATTTATTTATTTGAGAGAGAAGAAGAGGGAGAGAGAGAACGGGTGCACCAGCCACTGCAAACAAACTCCAGATGCATATGCCCCTTTGCGCATCTGGCTTACATGGGTCCTGGAAAATCGAATCAGGAGCCTTTGGCTTTGCAGGCAAACGCCTTAACCGTTAAGCCATCTCTCCAGCCCTGGTGCTACTCTTTTTAATAACCAGGCCTTCCTTGTCCAGTGCTTTCTTTAAACATGCTCCTTTTCTGGACAAACTGTACATTTTTCAAATATTTCTATTCTACTTTTTAAAAATTATTTTTATTTACTTATTTATTTATGAGAGAGAGAGAATGGGCACAAGGCCTCTACCCACTGCAAACAAACTCCAGATGCATGTACCATGTTGTATATCTGGCTTATATGGGTCCTGGGGAATCAAACCTGGGTCCTTAGAATTCTCAGGCAAGTGCCTTAACTGCAAAGCCATCTCTCCAGCCCTCTGTTCTGCTTTTTACTCCCAGTTCTCACTGTAAACCTCACTAAAAGCAGCCAGAAATATATATGCCACAGCCTGAATGCTACGTTGTCTTGAAATTTCCCCCAATAGATGAGTCCATCACATTTAAACTCAGCCTTCCAGAAAGTCTCAGGATAAAGACCAAATACAGACAAGTTCTTTGCCAGCATGTAACAAGAGTGGTGTTTCATCCAAATCCTGGTATTGTCCTCATTCCCGTCTGAAATCTCATGAGCCTGGCCTTCACAGTCCAGATTCTTTTTTTTTGTTTGTTTGTTTTTTGTTTTGCTTTTTGTATTTATTTGCAAGCAGAGAGAGATGGAAGAGAGACAGAGAGAGAATGGGCACACCAGACCCTCCAGCCACTGTAGATGAACTCCAGATGCATGCATCCCTTGTGCATCTGGCTTGCGTGGGTCCTGGGGAATCAAATCTGGGTCCTTTGGCTTTGCAGGCAAATGCCCTAACTGCTAAGCCATCTCTCCAGCCCCATAGTCCAGATTCTTATCAGTGTTGTCTTCTGAGTTCCCACCAGAATCACCCATGTAGCTGCTTATAGATCCTAGGGCTTCTCTAGCCCACATCGACAAACTCTGCCAATTCCTTTCACAAACCAGTCGCAAAGGCCTCAGAACCAAATAGCCAGGTCTTCACAGCCACACCCACTATTCTGGCGCCAGTTTTCTTTGTTAGTTTTATTATCTTTGTGACCAAATTTCTAGCGTAACAGCTTCAAGGGAGGAATCATTTATTTTGGCTCATCGTTTCAGAGGGTTCAGTCAATGGTTTCTTAATACCATGTACTTGATGGCAGTGGAGGTGGGTGGAAGAGGCCTATTCACTTCACATCACATGCTAAGCAGAACGGAGTTAGTAACAGGAAGGGGCCAGGGGAAGATAGAGTCCGGGACACATCCTAGTTACCTACTTGTTCCAAGGATTCCCAACATCTAAACATTCTGGAACATCCCAAAATCGTGCCACCAGTGGAACCAAGTGCTCAACACATGAGCCTGTGGAGGACATTTCCTATTCAAACCAGAGCAGTTATTGATTAGAGCACTCACAGATGGCCCTCATGTATCGCGGCCGCTTCACAACGTGGCAGCTGACTTCCTGGAGGCCCCAGAGATGCAGGCAGCACAGTATCATTCCTTGGGACTCAGCCTCAGAGCATCATTTCTGCCCTAATAATGAGACCAGACTGATGAGTAGGGGGCTTGGATCCCTCTCTCAATGAGATGTCAGTGTCAGGTTGAAAGAAGATCTTTTTGTTTTTTTTTAATTTTAATTTAATTTTATTTATTTGTAAGCAGAGATAGAGAGGAGATAGACAGAAAACGGGCACTCCAGGGCCTCTAGCCACTGCAAATGAACTCCAGATGCATGCACCCCTTTGTGAAGCTGGCCTACATGGGTACTGGGGAATTGAACCTGAGTCCTTTGGCTTTGCAGGCAAGCACCTTAACCACTCAGCCATCTCTCCAGCCTGAAAGAAGATCTTGAAACAGGAGACATTGTTGCAGCCATTATTGGAAATTAGAATTGGCCACAACTGTGAAGAGTCTAATAAAAAAAAAAAAGCTGGGGCTGGGGCTAGGGCTAGAGCTGGGCCTGAGGATGGGGCTGGGGCTGGGGCTGGGGCTGGGAAGATAGCTGGTGGTAAACTGCTTATCTTGCAAGTATGACCTGGTTTTGATCCCCAGTACCCACATAAAATTCTGGGTGTGGAGGCTTGTGCCTGGAATCCTAACACTGGGAAGGTAGAGACAGGAGGTTTTCTAGGTCCTGCTGGCTAGCTATTTGAGTTCACTGTTAGAAAAAACAGTGGGGGGGGGGGAATATCATGTGTTTTTTGTATGTAAGTATAGAAGGTGTCAATAAAAAAATAATAATTAAAAAAAAAGAAAAGAAAAAACAGCTTGTGATGTTTCCGAGAATGACACCTGATGTTGTCCTCTAGCCTCCACACGCATTCGCACACACGTGCTCACACAAGCATGTGCACACATACACACACATGCATTAAAAATAGAACAACTCGGGCTGGAGAGATGGCTTAACAGTTAAAGCACTTGCCTGCAAAGCCTAAGGACCCAGGTTCAATTCTCCAGGTCCCATGTAAACCAGATGCACAAGGGGGCACACACGTCTGGAGTTTTTTTGCAGTGGCTAGAGGCCCTGGAGTGCCCATTCTCACTCTCCCTCTCTTTCTTTTTTTTCTCTTTTTCTTTTCTTTTCTTTTTTTTTTTTTTTTTTTTTTTGTTCTTTGAGGTAGGGTTTCACTCTAGTCCAGGCTGACCTGGATTCACTATGTAGTCCCAGGGTGGCCTTGAACTCATGGAGATCCTCCTACCTCTGCCTCCCGAGTGCTGGGATTAAAGGCGTTCGCCACCACGCCCAGCTTCTCCCTCTCTTTCTTTTCCCCTCTCTGTCTCTAATAAATTAATTAATCTTTTTAAAAAGCAATTAAAAATTAAAAATAAATAAATTTAAAAATAGAACAGCTGGCATTGATTGAGTACTGACTATGCATAGTGCTCTGAGGTCTTCCCCTGGCAGGAGAATGTGATGTCAAGTTGCCTAGAATCCTGAAGCAGGCAGCTGGCTCTGCCTCTTTCTTACCAGCTGTATGATTTTAGACACATTACCCCTTGTGCTTCATTCAGTATCCTCATCTCAAAAATGGGATAATAAGGGCTGGAGAGATGGCTTAGCAGTTAAGGCATTTGCCTGCAAAGCCAAAGGACCCAGGTTCAATTCCCTAGGACCCATGTAAGCCAGATGCACAGGGTGGTGCATGCATCTGGAGTTTGTTTGCAATGGCTGGAGGCCCTGGTGAGCCCATTCTCTCTCTCTGTCTTTCTCTCAAATAAGCAAATAAAAATAAAAAAATATTTTTAAAAAAAGGGATAATAAGCCAGGTGTGGTGGTGTATACCTTTAATCCCAGCACTTGTGAGGCAGAGGTAGGAGGATCACTGTGAGTTCAAGACCAACCAATATAGTGAGTTCCAGGTCAGCTTGGGCTAGAGTGAGACTCTATCTCGAAAAACAACATCGAAAAAGTGGGATGATGATCGTACTTCCTAGGGAGGGTATAGGGGACGAGTGTGAACATGCGGGAGGCTGAAAACAGTCCTGCACATAGACAGGGCTTCATACATCTCCCTAATCCTCTCAACATGGCTCCATAGTCATGGTTCGCGGTAGACAGGGTCACTGCCCCATTTTATAAACAAGAAAATCCAGATTCATGCTGCCCGAGACCTCCCAGCATTAAGGGTCAGCCTGATTCCAGAGCCCTGCCCTTGACTCAATACGAGTCCAAGGACTCTAGATAACATCCAGTCACTATGAACTTGAAAACCCACAGTAGACCCAGTGTCACAAGACCTCCTTATTCCAACACTGGGACAGTAGAGCAGGTATCCTGCAGCTACCTGTCGCCTTCTGTGGGCACACAGTGGGATTCGTGGTCTGTGAGGGCACAACAGGAAACAGCTTGTGTTTTCTGCCTTCTTAGCAAAAAATGGCCCAGAAAATAATGAAGATGATACATGGTGATTACATTGAAAAACCGGACTTTGCCTTGAAGTCCATAGGTAAGTGACTTCCTTCCCTCCCTCCCTCATCGGCCCACTTTGGCCATCCTCACACCCCGCTGCTGAGAAGGTCAGCCTTGGAGCTCTGCTCCTGCAGCTTTCTCACTACAGTGTCATCTTTTCTAACGCCTTCCGGGTTGCGGGGGGGGAGAGGATGGGCAGGGACACATGGCGCTCAATTCTGACCTCACACCTCCCCCATCTCTCACCCCATCATCAAACCTGGGACTGGGCCCACAGAGGTCAGGAGGGCCCCAGAGTAGAGAGACTGACTTCCCAAACAAACCAAGGGGCCCCATGGCAGTCAGGAATTGCCTTTGGAGCAATCAAGCAGGTGGCTGGGAGAGAGGGGATCAGGCAGGAGGACTCCCACCATGGGGAGGGAAGAGCATTTCAAATGAGAAGGAGGAATGTGAAGGATGCCCTTAAGAGCAAGGGTGAGCACAGGGCTGCCTGGGGTGGAGGAGGTGATCCTCCAGGCACTATCAGCTGATCCAGGCACTCCAGGGTTCAGTGAACTATGAGGTCAGAGGCATCCCCCCACACACACACAGAACCATCTTGGGCTTCCCTCTGCCTCTAGGGCAATATTGCACTAATGCAGCTGGGCGTGGTGGTGCACACCTTTAATCCCAGCACTTGGGAGGCAGAATAGAAGGACCACTGTGAGTTCAAGGCCAGCTTGAGACTCCATAGTGAATTCCAGATCAGCCTGGGTTAGAATGAGACCCAACCTTGAAAACTCAAAAACTAATAATAATAATAATAATAATAATTATTGGGTTGGCTGAGCTTAATTGTTAAGGTGCTTGCCTATGAAGACTAAGGACCAGGTTCCATTCCCCAGAATCCATGTAAGCCGTATGCACATGGTGGCACATGCATCTGGAGTCCGTTTGCAGTGGCTGGAGGCCCTGGCGCTCCTCATTCTCTCTTTCTCTCTGTCTTTTCCAATAAATAAATAAATAAATAAATAAATAAATAAACAAACAAACAAACTTGTTAAAAAAGTTTTGCCCTGGAAAAAGAAAAAATAGAATGCACTAATGCAGCTATTCTGCAGGCAGCTGCCTGGTGCTGGGCCATTGGCAGGAAAACACTACTGCATCTGCTTTCACACACGCCCTTGCATGCTGTGCTCATGCTGTTGTTACAATGATGGCCCCATTGCCCAGAAGGGTAGCCAGCCTGTAGCAAGTGCACTGTCAGTGTGGGTCTCCTCCAGCAGAGGCTGAGACATGCCCTCTCCATACAGGGGCCAGTATCGACTTTGAGCACACGTCAGCCACATATAACCACGAAAAGGCTCGCTCCTACTGGAACTGGATCCGGCTATGGAACTATGGGCTGCCTCCGGACGTGATCCTCGAGGCAAGGAGTGGGGCACAGGACAACAGGAGAGAGCCAAGGGCTGGGAACAGAAATTTTAAAGAGGTGGGGTTGGGTTGATTGGAGGCAAGACTGGGATACAGAGGTGGGTCAAAAGCATGGTAATCTACCTCAAAAAAAAAAAAAAAAACAAAACAAAAGCATGGTAAGGGACAATGGGCAGGGTGGAGGCTAGGGGTAGGAGTGAAGGGGCAGGGAGAAAGCACACAGAGGACCAATGTGCAGGAAGGCACAGGGAACCCCACAAAGCCCTGAGACCTCAGGGTCTCAGAACCCTCGGCTACCCTGCAAATGGGCCCTTGATGTGACCATTTTGTAGAGGAGGATGCATGACCAGGGAGCCACGTCACCTGGGTATATGGCATGTGGCAGAGACAGAATTCAAACCTTCACCCCTTGGGAATCTGCCTCGCAAATGAAGAAACTAGCTCAGAGAGGGCGTTCAGGCCTGGCTCAGCCCCAGAGCAACTTCAAACACCCAGAAGGTTTTTTTCATTCTAACAGCCAGCCTTATGCCAAGGCCACAGGCAACTTGTCTTGGGTCCCCACCCTCAAAGAGATGTCAGCACCCAGGTGGGGAATGGCCTCTTGGGCATAGGGAGGTCTCCTGGTGAGATGACCAAGGACAAGCAGAGCTCACTGGGCAGTGAGCAGGCCCACAAGGACCTGGGGCAGAAGGAGAAGGGAGTATAGCTCACAGCAAGCGCTGGCAGGGAGGCAAGTGGTTCAGTCCAGACTAGAGGAGGTCCAGGCCTGGCTGTGCAATGATGGCTGTGGTCAGGCCTAAGGCGTGGTGAGGACAGGCTAGCCAAAACACTGCTGCCTGGACCTTGGCAACTTGAGCCTGAACCACTGGCTCCAGCTCCCCATGCTGTCAGCCCGCCCCACTTGTCCTTGGGCCTTTAACATCCCCTAAGCCTATTCCTAGCTAACACCTAGCCTGCCCTGTCCCAGATCCTACAGGAAGACTTCCCTGACCTGTCCTACACCCTAACATCCCTTCCAGACTCCTTCCATGCACCCTGTCTCCAAGAAGCTCAGTACCCGAAGAATGAATGCTTTTGCTATGTGATTTTTGAGGTTACTCTCCTTTCTTTTCTTTTTAAGAATATTTTTAATTTTTTATTATTTATTTAAGAGAGAGAGAGAATGGGGCGCTCCAGGGCCTCTAGCTGCTGCAAACGAACTCCAGATGTATGCGCCCCCTTGTGCATCTGGCTTATGTGGGTCCTGGGGAATTGAACCTGGGTCTTTTGGCTTTGCAGGCAAGTGCATTAACCACTAAGCCATCTCTCCAGCCAATTTTTTCTCGTTCCCTCTCTGGGCCTCTGTGTCTCACTTTATGGGGCAGAAGATTATGGTGGTTAATGGCGAGCAAGCTCCAGAGCCAAGTTGCCCAACATTCCCTTCAGTTCTGCCTGGTCTTGGACCACTCATTTCCCTGCTCTGTCCCTCTTTTCTCCTCTGTAAAATGGGGAGAGTATGAGTGCCTGAGTCATAGGGTAATTGTGAGAGTGTACAAACGATGATGAGAGGGTTGAACAGGTGCTGGGAGAGACTGGAGACTGGGAGGCCCCATATGTTGCTGGAGCCAAGCTGTGGACAGGAAGGACTGGGCCTCTGGGAGATTGAGGAAGTGTGGGGAGCTGGGAGAGGGTGCTGAGGAACCCCTATCCACCAACCACAACCCTTTTTATGCCTACCTTGTTTTTTTTCAGCCCAATGTGACACCTGGCAACTGTTGGGCCTTTGCTGGTGACCGTGGCCAAGTGACCATCCGATTGGCCCAGAAGGTCTACCTGTCCAATTTGACACTACAGCACATCCCCAAGACCATCTCGCTGTCGGGCAGCCTGGACACGGCACCCAAGGACTTCGTTGTCTATGTGAGTATGCACCATCAGGAAGCCAGAAAGGTCTAAGGAGACCACCCCGAAAGGTGGTGATCCAAACCTTAGAAGAAACATCTACACAGCTTCTGGGGACAGGGGTGTGTGGTATGGCTCAGTTAGGCTTAGGTGGCCAGTCCAGGGCACATCCCAACCTTCGAGGACCAACATAAGCAGCAATTAAGTTCAACCAAGGCTTTTCCAAGATAAGAGAGACCCATTTTGGGCTTTTTTGAGGGGCTCCATTTTGCTGTGAAGATCCAGAGTTATCAGTAGAATGGGGTCCAGAGGAGGGCCAAGAAGCAGCCTGGCCCTTCCCATCAGTGGCAGGTTCGAAGTACACCCCATCTCTGACTCCTCATGCAATGAGCTTTCCCATCTGTCACTGGGCTGCGACAGCATGCTGCCCACATTGGTGAGGAGCCTCCCCACCCCCAGAGGTATGCAAGTCTCAGCTCACTGTATCTGACCCCTCGTTCTCTGGCTCCACAGGGTATGGAGAATCCCCCCAGTGAGGAAGTATTCCTGGGGGCATTCCAGTTTCAGCCAGAAAACACCATTCAGATGTTCTCACTCCAGGTACCTGAGAGGGCTGCCTGTTGGAGCTCCAGCGGGGGGCACCCTGGGTAGATCTGTACCCAGGGCTAGCTACAACCCTGGGACATGCACAGTCATTACTGACCCACTTAGCAGACAAAAAAAAAAAAAATGAGACTCAGAAAGATGGAGCTGCTGCTCAGGATCCATAGGGGGGTGCCAGGGAGCTCTCTCCAGCGCCCAGCAGTCCTCCGTGCTCCCTGATCCTCCCCCCCGCCACACACACACACCACCACCACCACGAAATCGTCTTGCTGCACTTCCTCCCTGAAAAGCAGATATTGAACAAAAGATGCCCATCAGATGGGATTAGAGTCTCCTTCCTGGGAGCCTCCAGTCAGCCCCAATCCAGCCACCAGAGGGAAAATTGTGTGATGTGGGGACACTCCCTTTCTTCTCTAAGCCTTAGTTTTCACTTGTGCAAAGTCAAGGAGGATGAAACAGTGCACAGAAATTATTCTTTTTTTAAATTTTTTAAAATTTTATTTATTTATTTGAGAGAGAAAGAGGCAGAGAGACAGAGAGAGAGAATGGGCATGCCAGGGCCTCTAGTCACTGTAAATGAACTCCAGATACATGTGCTACCTTGTGCATCTCTGGCTTATGTGGGTGGGTACTGGGGAATCGAACCTGGGGCTTAGGCACAGGCAAGCATCTTAACCACTAAGCCATCCTTCCAGACTGAGATGATTCTTTTTGGCAGTACTGGGATCTCACACATACTAGTGCTCTGCCACTAGTGATCTCCTCGGCACTCTTTTTACTTTCTTTAAATTCTGAGGCAATGTCTCACTATGTAGCCCATGCTGGCCTTGAACTTGTGATCCTCCTGCCTCAGCCTTCTGAATACCTGGGATTACAAGCATGCTCCACTGAGATCTTGAAGGCCAAGCCTTCTCCATTTTGGCGGGGGGCGGGGGGTGGGGGTGGAGGGAGTGAGAAGGAGGAGGACTGTGCAAGAAGTGTGATAACACAGGCTCCACCCACCTCTGGAGGTACAGAAAACGGAGGGGGCTGCCCTTTGCAGAGCTGACACCAATGGGCCAGGGGTTGGGGAGCCCCTTAGTCCCAAGATCTCGGTTCATGCCCACAACAGTCCTGGGGAGTAGCTGCTCTCATTCCTGTCTTGCACTTGGGAACCTGCGGCTTAGAGAATCCAGCGGCTTGTTCAGGGTCCCACAACACATACCCGAGCAGGGCTCCAAGACTGGGGTGTTTTCCCTACAGCACTGTCTGTCCTTTGGTTCTCGGCACCTTCTGTCTTGACCTCTGAGTGCTGACTCACTGTGTGGTCTTAGGATAGTCCCCAGCCGTGAAATGTTTCTCCCTAAGGCCCCCTCTACCAGTCAGATGGAGGCCTGTAGGGGAGCTGCCTTTGTCTGGCTCTCTTCCAGAACCAGCCAGCCCGGGCATTTGGTGCAGTCAAGGTGAAGATCTCAAGCAACTGGGGAAACCCACGCTTCACCTGCCTGTACCGCGTGCGTGTGCACGGCTCTGTGACCCTACCCAAAGAGCCACACCTACAGCCCCTGCCCTGAGAGAGAGAGTAAAGTATATATATATATATACACATATATGTGTGTGTGTGTGTTTTTTTAGCTCCAACCAAGTGTGGGTGTCAGTGCGCCCTGATGAGGGGGAGTCATTTGAGGTCAGAAGCCACCTATGAGGAATTCCTGATCACCTGCCAGGTCTGGGTATCTTCTCAACAGCCCCTTCTCCACATGGGGACAGTGACAGCTCAGAACCATCATAGCCAGCAAATGACAGTGCCAGCATTGAAACCCAGACACTGCCCCCTGTTCAGGAGATGCCACTCTGGTTTCATATTCAAGCGGATCTCAGGACACTCCCTGGAGGTCTAGTGGTCAGGATTCCTTGCTCTCAAATGGGTCTCAGCCCCCATCTATAGTTGGTCACCTATTGAATGATGTTTAGCAAGACCTTGGGCCTCGGTCTCCACATCTGTATGAGGAGAGAGTGATGAGGTGGTGGAGCAGAGCTCCCTCCCTTGCTCACCTCACCGTGTTGCAAGATCCTATGGATTATTGGCTGTGTGATGCTGAACAAGAAAGAGACCCACTCTGGATCTCATTCTCTCCAGGTATGAAAGCTCCTGGTCCCCAAACTCCAGATGCCATATATATATATTTCAGAGAGAGAGAATTGGCACGCCAGGGCCTCAGCCACTGTAATCTGGCTCCAGATGCTTGCGCCACCTAGTGGGCATGTGTAACCTTGCACTTGCCTCACCTTTGTGCGTCTGGCTTATGCAGGATCTGGAGAGTCAAACATAGGTCCTTAGGCTTCACAAGGCAAGCGCCTTACCCGCTAAGCCATCTCTCCAGCCCAAGATGCTACATATATATTTTTTAACATTTGACAACTTCCATCCCTATACACAATATACCATGATCATAATCCCCTCCCACCATGCTCCCTTTTCCCCCTTCCTTATAACCCCTTCCACTGAATCCCATCTTTGTTTTTCCAACTAAATTTTTTTCCCTCCTATATGCAGGTCTTGTGTGGATATCATCATCCACTGTGAGGTCATAAGTGCCACAGCCACTCTGAAATCACTGTATTTTATGTCCTTGTCATGACTTGTATTCTGGCTCGTATGCTCTAGCATTTGCTTGACCATGTATAGAAGTGCTAGACACAGTGTCTGTGTCGGGATCAGCCATGACTCAGACCACGCAAGTGCCAGCGCACATCATATGCACAGTGGGTGTTGGGTGGTCATTGAGGTTACTGTCACCCTCTGGCACCAGACAGGCAATAAGAGGTGCAGTCCTCAGGGAAGGAAGGACACTGCCCCTGAGCAGGAAATCCAAAAGGGTAAGAGGGCCTGCAAGGGAGGGAATTCCTGGCAGGCAGATCAGGGAGGTGGAGACAGGCATTAGAAGGGTGGAGAGATAGGAAATGCACCTGTCTCCAGGGAAGGCACCCTGTGCAGGCCCCCAACTGCTGCATAATCTAGCCCTAGGCCCCATGCCAGGCCTCCATCCAGCCCTGGCTTATTCCAGCACCAACCTCAGGGCCCTTGGACAGTCTCTAGGGGGAGAGGGCTTCAGCGAACCACCTCATACTCCTGGACCTCCCAGCAGTTAGCATAGAAGCCCTATATGTTGAGCTTGCCATCATAGCAATAGTTCTTATGTGAACCATTCTTGTTATTTAAAAGCCAACTCAGGGCTGGAGAGATTGATTAGTAGTTAAGGTACTTGCCTGCAAAGCCAAAGGACCCAGGTTCAATTCCCCAGGACCCTTGTAAGCCAGATGCACAAGGTAGCACATGCATCTGGAGTTCATTTGCAGTGGCTGGAGGCCCTGATGTGCCCATATTAAAAAAAAAAAAAAAAAGCCAAATCACACTGATGTTTTGTTAAAAAAATAAAGTAAAACATATCCAGAGAAAGCCCATTTCTATGCAATGCAACCCTGCACAAGTTCTCAGGACACAGGCATGACAACAAGCCTCTCACACAAACTGCTTCTAGCCCAGTCCAGGCAAAGCTCTCTCTCTCACTCTCATAACCAAACCTCACAGTCCACAGTTCTGACTGCATTCAGGTCTTTCAACTCTGACCCAAATGGTCCATCATAATGTACTTACAGCACTGCAAAACACCTCTTAGGCCAAGGTTTCAAATTCTACCACATTCCTCCTGCAAAGCAGTTCCAAAAGTCAAAGTCACAGAATCAGGTTTCTAACAAGAATGATCCCACTTCTAGGTACCAATTTTACTGTTGCAGTCAGGTTCACTTTACTGTCAGAAAACACCCAACAAAGAGCAGCTTGTAAGCCAGGCATGGTGGCGCATGCCTTTAATCCTAGCACTCGGGAGGCAGTGGTAGGAGGATCGCCATGAGTTCGAGGCCACCCTGAGACTCCATAGTGAATTCCAGGTCAACCTGAGCTAGAGTGAGACCCTACCTCAAAAACAACAACAACAACAAAAAGCAGCTTATGGGGGAAAAAGTTTTATTTGGGCTTATAGACTCAAAGGGAAGCTCCATGATGGCAGGGAGAAATGATGGTATAAGCAGAGGGTGGACATCACCTCCTGGCCAACATCAGGTGGACAACAGCAACAGGACAGTGTGCCAAACACTGGCAAGAGGAAGCTGGCTATAACCCCCATAAGCCTGCCCCCAACAATACACTTCCTCCAGGAGGAGTCAATTTCCAAATTGCCATCAGTTGGGGATCTAGCATTCAGAACATTTAAGTTTATGGGGGACACCTGAATCAAGCTACCATAGTGAGGCACACCTTTAATCCCAGAAATCAGGAGGTAGAGGTAGGAGGATTGCTGTGAATTTGAGGCCACCCTGAGACCACAATTCCAGGTCAGCCTGGGCTAGAGCAAGACCCTACTTTGAGAAGCTAAAAAACAAAACAAAAAAATGCCCATAGACACCCTACTTCCTCCCTCAAGTCCCTTCCCTAGTTCATTCCTCCATTATTCTTTTTTCTCTAAGTTATATGTTTTTAACATTGTTCAAACTGTTCTTATTTTTATTTTTATTTTTTTGGTTTTTCAAGGTAGGGTCTCAGTCTAGCCCAGGCTGACCTGGAATTCACTATGTAATCTCAGGCTGGCCTCGAACTCACAGCGATTCTCCTACCTCTGCCTTCCAAGTGCTGGGATTAAAGGTGTGCACCACCACACCCAGCTTCAAACTGTTTTTATTTAGAAAACATTCTATTACCAATGCAGTCATTCCTTTACAGCTTCTCAATTGGGCAAGTTGTCAGGAAGGATGTTCCCCTCACCAAGTGCACAGCAGTAGACTCATATCTTCTCTTGTTCATTTCATTACACACACATACACATGCACATTTGCTGCGTAGTGCAGAAAGACACAAGATTGGGCTGGAGAGATGGCTTGGTGGTTAAGGTGCTTGTCTCAGAGCCTAAGGACTCAGGTTCAATTCCCCAGTACCTAGATGCACAAGGTGACACATGTGTCTGGAGCTTGTTTGCAGTGACTAGAGGCCCTGGTGTGCCCATTCTTTCTCTCTCCCTCTCGCTCTTACTCTCTCACATTAAAAAAAAAAAAAAAAAAAAGGCCAGTCTGTTGGGCTTGCTTCAAAAAGAAAGAAAGAGGGCTGGAGAGATGACTTAGCAGTTAAGGCGTGCCTGCCAGGTCCCACGTTTAGCCAGACATAAAGTGACGCAAGCATGCAATGCCACACTTGCCCACAAGGGGACGCACACATCTGGAATTCATTCACAGTGGCTGAGAGGCAGCTGGCTTGCCCATTCTCTCTCTCTCTCTCTGCCTCTTCCTCTCTGTCTCTGTCTCTCTGAAGGAAGGAAGGAAGGAAGGAAGGAAGGAAGGAAGGAAGGAAGGAAGGAAGGAAGGAAGGAAGGGAAGGAAGGGAAGGGAGAAGGAGGGAGGGAGGGAGGACACAAGAGGAAGGAAGGAAGGGAAGGAAGGGGAATGCATCTGGGAGTGCTGTACATGGTGGAAGGAAGGGAAGGAAATTTTTGACTCAAAGGCCACACCACAGGATGGCACCATAAAGGAAGGATGAAGGAAGGAAGGGGAAGGAAGGGGAATGTGGGTCCCATCTCTCCCGCTTGATGGAGCCCAGTGTCATCCCATACCAACAGGAATGCTCTTTCAGTGAGGAAGCCTCAAAAGGGGAAGTCTGTGAAGGAAGGGAAGGAAGGGAAGGAAGCCCTTTCTTGGCAGTCTCGTTAAGGAGGGAGGAGGGAGGAGAGGGAGGAGGGAGAACTGGGAGGACACAAGATCTCGATGTATTAGAGCTCTTAATGCATCTGGGAGTGCTGTACATGGTGTGAGGTAGGGATCTAATTTTTGACTCAAAGGCCACACCACAATATGGCACCATAAATTCCCAGCCCATGTGTTTCCCTTCTCTCCATTTCTTCAGATTTTCAGCATCCCTTTAGTAAAGGGTCATCCCTTGCTTATATGAATTCTTCACTGGTTTTTTTGCTTTGTTTTGTTTTGTTTCTGCCAGATTGAGTTCTGGATATTTTGACAGTTTAGGGATATTGTAAATAGGGTCTTTACCTTCGGTGACAGTTTTCATGGAAGGGAGTTTCTGCTGTTTGCCATTCATGTGACACTTTCCCCACCATGACTTCCATTCCCCTTGGGTTCGAGTTTATTTTCCGGGCTGTTCTGGGTATACACTCACCCATCACATTTGTTGAATAAATCACTGTGTGTTCACTCCCGTCTCTGCCTCTCCTGCTCTCTATAAGATGGATGTATCCCACAGATAAGGAAACCGAGGCACAGGGAGAAGCAGCAACTTCCCAGAGTCACACAGTGACCATCCAACCCGGGCTTGCCATGCCCCAAAGGTGCTTACTGAGCCCTCCACTCCTCCCCACAGTTATGGAAGATTCCAGGAGGTTTGCATGAACTGACTCTGTGAGGCCATATGTGGACAGCAGAACAGTGGCTCTGCCAAGTCCACCCTGGAGAACTACAGGATGCCTCGTCCTCCTTCCCCTCCTCCTCCTCCTCCTCAGATGGCTGAGACAGGCATGGGCCCCAGCTGGCAGGTGCTCCCCAAACAGTGCTACCATGCATGTGAAATGCGTCCAGTACCGTGGCTCACACCTGCTCTGGCTGTCAGATTCCTTGGTTTCCCATCAGTCCCCTCCCCCTTATGCCCTCTATCTATCAAGCCTGAGGGTCCCCAAGAGAAGAGGTACAAGTCACCATGCATCTGACCAGCCCAGTGAGGGGCAGGGACCTGCTCTATAGAGGGGGAGAGTCTTCATCAAGAGGGCAATGACAGGGCTGGAGGCTTAGTGGTTAAAGTGCTTGCCTGCAAAGCCAAAAGACCCAGGTTCAATTCCCCAGGATCCACGTTAACCAGATGCACAAGAGGGCACATGTCTCTGAAGTTCATTTGCAGTGGCTGGAGGCCCTGGTGCACCCATTTTTTTTCTCTCTCTCTCCCTTTCTGTCAAATAAATAAAAAATATATTTTTTAAAAAGAGGATAGTGATAACCCCTATGATCCCTCCTGTCCATCCCATCCCAGACTCTCAAAGCAAAAGTTGGCTGCCTGCCCGCCATTGGCTTGGACAGAGGCGTGGGCTGCCAGCCAGGGTGAGAGTAATGTATCCCAAGCCACCAAGACGGACCCGGAGGTACAGCATGCCAAGCTACCCCCAAGGCCCCAGAGTGGCGCCGCTGATAAGCTGAGCTCAAGTGCCAGGATTTAGCTAATCCCTTAATCTCTGGAGCCAGGGCATCATGGCTAGGCAGGCTGAGACTCCCAGACCCCTGGACAGATGGCAGGCCATGGTCCCAAGAATGAACACAGCTCCAGTTCCACCTTGCCCTGTGCTCCCTTGCATGCCACTTTAATGTAGCCTCCCTCTGAGTCTCAGTTTCCCCATCTGCCTTAGGAGATGCCAGCCCTCATTGCCTCCCTGCCCTGGGAACTAGGGCCCTGAGTCTGGTGTGCAAGACTACTAGGGTAGTGAGGGAGCTGCTGGGCACACTGGTAAGGAAATGCCATAGTCTTTATCCAAGTCTCAGCCTACATACACCAGGGCTAGAAGGATGTCCCATGGCCATCGTGTCCCAGATCTCTGTTCCCCCCTCCAGGACTCGGGGGACCAGCTCAGGCTGCTGGTTACCTGTCTGTCAGGGTCACACCTGGGAGTTGTTGATCCTCACCATACTCCCTGCCATGGGGCCCAGGGGCTCACAAGAAGTTCAAAATGTGGCGCTGCTGACTCTGCACAGCCTTCCTAGGCCTTTGGTTGCAGGAAATGTGCCTGCCTCTGGCAACATGCAGTGGCTGCTCTGTTTGCCTCTCTTAACACAGCCCTGGGCAGCTCCAGAGCGTCTGGGACCCTAAAGAAGGAGGGGACTGTGTGTGGATCCAGGCAAGTTTTCTGTCCTCTGAGCGCCTCAGACAGAGTCTGGAGCAGGAAGGGAAGGCAGGGGTGTCCTCATTCAGACTCAGACCAGCAGATCTTCCAGTGAACCCTTCCTTCCTCACTAACCAGCGTTTCCATCACCACCACCACCACCACCACCAGGAAGCTGTGTGACCAGATGAGGGCATCACCTCTTAAAGGCCCTCTGGGACATCCCAGGAAGCCAGAGATGTGAGCTTGGCAAGGAGAATGAGCATAGCAAGCACCCTTTGCAGAGGGTTTGCCCTGCAGAGCCAGAGGGAAACAACTCGAGGCTGAGCTGGGTGGACCCCCAGGGCTGGGGGAGGGGCAGGTAGACCAGCAGTGCTGTGTGATGGGAGCCTGGGATCCACAGCCTAAGGAGCAAGGTGGAGGTCCTGGAGCCCCACGGGCTGGCATAACTGCAGTTCTTTCGCCCTTGGGAGAAGCCAAGGGGACTTGGCTGCTATGCCTGGAACTCCCAAGTTGCCCTCCCAGGCAGAGCTGTGCCACAGATGGAGGCAGATGTCCTATCAGACCATCAGGGCTAAGAAAATATCTCTGTCGTTAAAGATGCTTGCTTGCAAAGCCTGTGGGCCCTGGGTGCAATTACACAAAACGTACCATGCAAAGTGACCCATGCGCGTGTGATCGTTCACGGCAGCTAGAAGCCCTGTCTCAAGAAAAGGTGGAGGAGACTGAGTTTGGTGGGGCACACTTTTTTTAAATTTTTTAATTTTTTTGGAGAGAGACCCAGAGAGAGACAGAGAGAGAGGGAGAGGAAGACAGATAGAGATGGACACGCCAGCAGTCTCTCAGCTGCTGCGAATGAAATCCAGATGCGTGCGCCCCCTTGTGGGCAAGTGCAGCATTGTGCCCTTGCGTCACTTTGCATCTGGCTAAATGTGGGACCTGGAGATTGGAACCAGTGTTCTTTAGGCTTAGAAGGCAGGCACCTTAACTGCTAAGCCATCTCTCCAGCCCGTGGGGCACACTTTTAATCCCAGCACTTGGGAGGCAGAGGTAGGAGGATCTCCATGTGTTCAAGGCCACCCTGAGACTACATAGCAAATTCCAGGTCAGCCTGGGCTACAGTGAGACCCTACCTTGAAAAACCAAAAAAAAAAAAAAGAAAAAGAAAAAGAAAAAGAAAAGAAAAGAAAAGAGAAAAGGTAGAGCACAGACAAACCTCAAAGTTGCTTTCTGACTGCCACACATGTGCTGTGGATGAAAAAATAAATAAATAAATAAATAAATAAATAAATAAATAAATTTTAAAAGAAGTGAGTACCATCTAAGAAATGATTTTACATTAACAAAATTGTGGAAGGCCTCTGCCCCAGGAGTGTGTGAGGCCAGATGGATAGGCTGCTGGAAAGCCCAGGATTCTGTGGATTTTCTAACTTGGATCTGAAGTGGTCAACATTCTTCCCCACTGAGTGATTCTTGACCCAAGCAAGGCTGGCTAAGCATACTGCCCATGGAGGATCCCATTTCTTACCTTCTGAATCCTCAGGAAAGGCCGCCTTGCTTTCTGGATGAGGTTCAGAGAGGTTGAACTACCAGCCCAGTGTTACCCAGCCAACGTGATGGGCAGAACCAGAAAGGCAAGCACGGAGTGTTGGGGGTATGTGAAACAGGTTCAGAGTCCTGCTTGGCCTGAAGGGGTTAGTCCCACTGTGGCACCCATGTGATAGCCTGGTTGTCTGTGAGCCTCTGCTCCCTTGAAGAAGTAGAAGGGGAGAGAGGCAGCCCACCTTGCTGGCTCTAATAAGACTTGCTGTGCTCAGAGTCTCAAAACAGCCACCAAGGAACCGGGCGTGACCTCTCCCCTGCCCCAGCACATTCTGTACCTGCCCCATCACCTCTGCACATATCCTCAATGCCCACCTCACCCTCTGCTCCTGGAGCCGCCACTACTGTGCCTGAAAAGACAGAGAACTGGCTGCCCCTTCTCATTGCCCACCAGGGTTGCCCTGAGCAGGCGCGCTTCACTAGTGGGGCCATGCCATGTTGTAGTAGAGTGCCTACATCCCAGGGACTTGCCCTGATGTTTTCACATGCCCATTGGCTGCTACCCAGGACTGTACGGAGAAGGAGCTTGCCAAGGGGTCAGGAGTTGGCGCTGCTCAGGCCTGCTGCTCAGCTCTTGAGAGCTCAGTCCTGAGGGTCCCCATTTATTTAGCTCTCCCCTGCTCCACTAACCTCCCAGACGTTTGTTCACCACCACCACCACCACCCCGTCTGAAGGTCTCTGTGAGTGTCAGTATCTTACTGCCTTGTCAACATTTCCTGCCCTCCCTGCCCCCCAACCCAAGGAGAAGGGCCAAGGATCACCCACATCTCTCTGTCTCCTCTTGCTGGAGGGAGAGGGTAGCAGAAAGGGTTCAAGGGGGTGTGAGGACCCTCAGCAATCCTCCACCTTGTAAAAGAAGCATCAACTTCCTGCACCCAGGCCAGAAGCACAGCGCAAGCCATCCAGATTTATAACTATTATCCCTCCCGCCCCTGCCGTGACACCCCATCTCCCTGGTGAATGGCAGAGGACCACAGCATGGCAATCTCCTGCAAGGATCTGGGGAAGGAGGAGGTAAGTTTTACCTCTAAGTATCTAAGTGATGCTTTTACATTCGGTAATGGGCCAAAATGATGCTTCTTTTAGGGGTTGGGGTGGTCAGGGTCTCACTCTCCATCCCAGGCTGAACTCAAACTGAGGGTCTCCTGCTTCACCCTCAAGAGCTGAGTCATGTGCCATTAGGTATACATACAAACACATAAATCAAACCCACGAACTTCTAGTTTTATGTTTCTAATAAAAATCACTCTGCAACCCGCTTCTTTACTCAACCATGTTAATATGTATACCTCTTTTTTAGTACGCATGTACGTGTGTATATGTGTTTGCATGTATGTGGGCCCATGTGTGTGTGTGTCAGGTGTCCTCAATTAATTTTCCGCCTTAATTATTGAGGCATGGTCTCTCCCTTGAACCCAGAGCTTACCCACTTGGCTAGTCTTACTAGCTTGCTTGCCCCAAGGATTCTCTATCTCCACCTTCTGAGGGTCAGGATTATTGGCAGGCCATCAGGCATATACACGTAGATGCTGGAGATCCGAACTCAGGTCCTGACACGTGTGGTAAGAGTGTTACCAACTGAGCCATCTACCCAGCCTCCAATATATATAACAACTCTTTCTTTTTAAACAAATTTATTTTATTTTATTTATTATTTATTTGAGAGAGAAAAACAGAGAGAGAGAATGGGAACACCAAGGCATCCAGCCATTGCAAACAAACTCCAGACACATGCGCCCCCTTGCACATCTGGCTTATGTGGGTCCTGGAGAATCGAACTGGGATCCTTTGGCTTTGAAGGCAAATGCCTTAACCACAAAGCTGTCTCTCCAACCCTATATAACAACTCTCTCTCTCTCTCTCTCTTTTCTGGTTTTTTGAGGTAGTGTTTCACTCTAATCCAGGCTGACCTGGAATTCACTATGTATTCTCAGGATGGCCTTGAACTCACAGTGATCCTCCTACCTCTGCCCCCCAAGTGCTGGGGTTAAAGGCGTATGCCACCATGCCTGGCATCCTATATAACAACTCTTAATTCAAGGATTGGCTAACTTTTTCTATAAAATCCCCTACATTAAATATGCTAGGTTTGGGGAGCATACTTTCACTGTTATAGCCATTCCATTCTGCTTTTTATATTTGTTTAATATTTTATTTATTTGCAAGAAGAAGAGAGGAGGGGGAGAGAATGGGCAAGCCAGAGCCTCTTGCCACTGCAAATGAACTCAGACACATGTGCCCCTTTGTACATCTGGCTTTAGGGAATCAAATCTGGGTGCTTAGGTTTGGCAGGCAAGTGCCTTAACCACTGAGCCATCTCTCCAGCCCCCACTCTGCTATTTTTGTTGTTATTGTTAATGCAGCCCTAGCTAATGCAAGCAAAGGGTTATAGCTGGGTTTCAGAAAACTCTCATTTATAAGACAGATGTGGGCCAGATTTGGCCCATTGGCTAATCTCCTGTTCTAATGCATTCCTTTTAACTACCAAATAAAATGCACCATGTTTATTTGTCTGTGGCGAGATCTTGCTATGTAGCCCCAGGTTGGCCCCAAACTTAGAATCAGCCTGCCTCAGCTTTCCAAGTACTGGAATTCAGGCTTATACTACCACACCCTGCCATTGCTGACTCTGTAAGAGAACTAGAACCTTCTGTTGAGTTTCTCTGACCACCCCCAGGGACACGGAGGACTCCCTGACAGCTGCCTTTAGAGGGACTGTGATCTGGCCAGTACCTGCGCCTGCTTGCTTGCCAGCCCTCACTAGCCAGGACACTGAGGCACCAGGCTCAGGTTCAGCCCATGGAAGCACTGAAGAGAGCTAACTCATCTCTTCCCCAGGCTGCAGCCACTGCTGATCTGATGGCTCCCACACCCTGCCACTTACTGGCTGCTGGGCTATGCTGGTTCCTAGCAGTGCAAACTGATGCTGCCACCTTCTGGCTGTGTGAGTGAGTTTGCAGTGGCTGGAGGCCCTTGGCTTGCCCATTATCTCTCTTGCTCCTCGCTAGCTCGCTCACTCTCTTTCTCTCTGAGCCTCTCTCTCACTCTCATCCTAGTGTAGATTTGTTTTCCTTAGGAAAGGCCTACTGTATAAACTTTCAGCCAATGTTCTTCTCAGGGGTGCCACACCCTGGAGTGGCCCCCTGGGCACTGGGGCTAGTCAGGAGGCCCCAGGACTTCTTGGTACACCAGTCGGGAGTAGGTTCAGACTTTCATCTCAGTCCCTCCCTTTCATCATCACATCTCCCACACACAAGAGACATACATCCCACACACAAGGCCCAAGGACTCAATGCATCCCACACACAAGAGACATACATCCCACACACAAGACATGCATCCCCCGCAAGACACATAAGACATGCATCCCATACACAAGACATGCATCCCATATCCCACAAAACATGACATCCCACACATAAGACATGCATCCCATACCCATACACAAACAGACATGCATCCCACACACAAGACATACATCCCACACGCAAGACATGCATCCCACACATAAGACATGCATCCCACACACAAGACATGCATCCCACACATAAGACATGCATCCCACACACAAGACATGCATCCCACACACAAGACATGCATCCCACACACAAGACATACATCCCACACACAAGACATACATCCCACACACAAGACATGCATCCCACACACAAGAAGACAGACATCCCACACACAAGAGACATACATAAGACCCACATCCCCACACAGAGACATATATCCCACACAAAACATGCAGGCATGCATTCCCCACACACAAGACAGATAAGACATGAAGCATCCCACATGTAAGCACAAGCTGCATCCACACACAAGAGACATACATCCCACACACAAGGAACAAAGACATGCATCCCACACACAAGACATACATCCCCTGGGATCCCCACATAAGACCCCACACACAAGACATGCATCCCACAAGCCTCCTGGCAACATCCCACACACACAAGGCAGACCCAGCCTGGACCCACATAAGAGCATCCTGTGACTTCCCAACTGTGCTGTTGCTGAGCCTGAAGTCCATTGCCTCTGCTGATGGAACAAGGGCCCTGGGACCCCAGCTCTGCTTCCCAGCCTGAGGACAGCCTGCCTTGGGGTGACTTTGTGCTGGTGAGCCTGATGTCCACATCATGACCAAGGGTGACAGTGATGCCACATCATGACCAAGGCTCTGCCCTGCTCCTGACCGAGATGTTTTGTGTAAGGGCGTGAGTGGTTCAGGTTGGTGGGGCTCTCATGCCTCACAACCTATGAATGGGCTCATTTGTATCCAGAAGTCACTACATGTCTCAGAACAGAGTTGACTTGCTGAAAGGCCCACAGAGGCTGAGCCAAACGCTCCAAAGCCAGGAGTGCCATCTGCTATATACCAGGCCTCTTGCACACAAGACACAGAGCACTGGGCACAGCGTGGAATGCCTGACGGACAAGTAAGACAGGCAGCAAGAACAAAGGACAAACAACCATTGCTAACGGAGACTGCTGCTGAGCCTCACTCTCCTCCAAGGCTGAGCAGGGCTGCTGAGCCAGCCAGCTCCGGCCACACCACACAGAACCACAGAGCTTCTGCCCCAAGGCTCTGCTACAGGCCAGGTATCTGGACTGTCCAGCTGACTGGAAGTAGACTCGCATAGGAGGTAAGTCTCTGAGTATGTCTGTGATTAGACCGAGGTGGGGAGACCCACCCAAAATGTGGGCAGCACTATTTCATGGACTGGGGTCCCAGATGGAATAGAAAAGAGAACGCCGGCTAAGTTTTATTCTCTCTACTTCCTGACTCTGGGGGCAGCGCCACTAGCTGCTTCCTGCTCTGCCACTGTAATGAACAAGACCCTCAAACTGTGAGCCGGAACAGAACCTCCCTCCCTCCCGACCACCTCTCCTCCTTGTCTATCTGCCTGTCTTCCTTCTTTCCCTTCTTCTGAAGCCTTTGTCAGGTATTTTGCTACAACAGTGAGAGAAGTGGCTAATTCAACAGGTCATGTGACCCATCTCGAAGAAGTGAGTACCATCTAAGAAATGATTTTACATTAACAAAATTGTGGAAGGCCTCTGCCCCAGGAGTGTGTGAGGCCAGATGGATAGGCTGCTGGAAAGCCCAGGATTCTGTGGATTTTCTAACTTGGATCTGAAGTGGTCAACATTCTTCCCCACTGAGTGATTCTTGACCCAAGCAAGGCTGGCTAAGCATACTGCCCATGGAGGATCCCATTTCTTACCTTCTGAATCCTCAGGAAAGGCCGCCTTGCTTTCTGGATGAGGTTCAGAGAGGTTGAACTACCAGCCCAGTGTTACCCAGCCAACGTGATGGGCAGAACCAGAAAGGCAAGCACGGAGTGTTGGGGGTATGTGAAACAGGTTCAGAGTCCTGCTTGGCCTGAAGGGGTTAGTCCCACTGTGGCACCCATGTGATAGCCTGGTTGTCTGTGAGCCTCTGCTCCCTTGAAGAAGTAGAAGGGAGAGAGGCAGCCCACCTTGCTGGCTCTAATAAGACTTGCTGTGCTCAGAGTCTCAAAACAGCCACCAAGGAACCGGGCGTGACCTCTCCCCTGCCCCAGCACATTCTGTACCTGCCCCATCACCTCTGCACATATCCTCAATGCCCACCTCACCCTCTGCTCCTGGAGCCGCCACTACTGTGCCTGAAAAGACAGAGAACTGGCTGCCCCTTCTCATTGCCCACCAGGGTTGCCTGAGCAGGGCGCTTCACTAGTGGGGCCATGCCATGTTGTAGTAGAGTGCCTACATCCCGGGGACTTGCCTGATGTTTTCACATGCCCATTGGCTGCTACCCAGGACTGTACGGAGAAGGAGCTTGCCAAGGGGTCAGGAGTTGGCGCTGCTCAGGCCTGCTGCTCAGCTCTTGAGAGCTCAGTCCTGAGGGTCCCCATTTATTTAGCTCTCCCCTGCTCCACTAACCTCCCAGACGTTTGTTCACCACCACCACCACCCCGTCTGAAGGTCTCTGTGAGTGTCAGTATCTTACTGCCTTGTCAACATTTCCTGCCCTCCCCGCCCCCCCAACCCAAGGAGAAGGGCCAAGGATCACCCACATCTCTATGTCTCCTCTTGCTGGAGGGAGAGGGTAGCAGAAAGGGTTCAAGGGGTGTGAGGACCCTCAGCAATCCTCCACCTTGTAAAAAGAAGCATCAACTTCCTGCACCCAGGCCAGAAGCACAGCGCAAGCCATCCAGATTTATAACTATTATCCCTCCCGCCCCTGCCCGTGACACCCCATCTCCCTGGTGAATGGCAGAGGACCACAGCATGGCAATCTCCTGCAAGGATCTGGGGAAGGAGGAGGTAAGTTTTACCTCTAAGTATCTAAGTGATGCTTTTACGTTCGGTAATGGGCCAAAATGATGCTTTTTTTTAGGGGTTGGGGTGGTCAGGGTCTCACTCTCCATCCCAGGCTGAACTCAAACTGAGGGTCTCCTGCTTCACCCTCAAGAGCTGAGTCATGCGCCATTAGATATACATACAAACACATAAATCAAACCCACGAACTTCTAGTTTTATGTTTCTAATAAAAATCACTCTGCAACCCGCTTCTTTACTCAACCATGTTAATATGTATACCTCTTTTTTAGTACGCATGTACGTGTGTATATGTGTTTGCATGTATGTGGGCCCATGTGTGTGTGTGTGTCAGGTGTCCTCAATTACTTTTCCGCCTTAATTATTGAGGCATGGTCTCTCCCTTGAACCCAGAGCTTACCCACTTGGCTAGTCTTACTAGCTTGCTTGCCCCAAGGATTCTCTATCTCCACCTTCTGAGGGTCGGGATTATTGGCAGGCCATCAGGCATATACACATAGATGCTGGAGATCCGAACTCAGGTCCTGACACTTGTGTGGTAAGAGTGTTACCAACTGAGCCATCTACCCAGCCTCCAATATATATAACAACTCTTTCTTTTTAAACAAATTTATTTTATTTTATTTATTATTTATTTGAGAGAGAAAAACAGAGAGAGAGAGAATGGGAACACCAAGGCATCCAGCCATTGCAAACAAACTCCAGACACATGCGCCCCCTTGCACATCTGGCTTATGTGGGTCCTGGAGAATCGAACTGGGATCCTTTGGCTTTGAAAGCAAATGCCTTAACCACAAAGCTGTCTCTCCAACCCTATATAACAACTCTCTCTCTCTCTCTCTTTTCTGGTTTTTTGAGGTAGTGTTTCACTCTAATCCAGGCTGACCTGGAATTCACTATGTATTCTCAGGATGGCCTTGAACTCACAGTGATCCTCCTACCTCTGCCCCCCAAGTGCTGGGGTTAAAGGCGTATGCCACCATGCCTGGCATCCTATATAACAACTCTTAATTCAAGGATTGGCTAACTTTTTCTATAAAATCCCCTACATTAAATATGCTAGGTTTGGGGAGCATACTTTCACTGTTATAGCCATTCCATTCTGCTTTTTTATATTTGTTTAATATTTTATTTATTTGCAAGAAGAGAGAGAGGGAGGGAGAGAATGGGCAAGCCAGAGCCTCTTGCCACTGCAAATGAACTCAGACACATGTGCCCCTTTGTACATCTGGCTTTAGGGAATCAAATCTGGGTGCTTAGGTTTGGCAGGCAAGTGCCTTAACCACTGAGCCATCTCTCCAGCCCCCACTCTGCTATTTTTGTTGTTATTGTTAATGCAGCCCTAGCTAATGCAAGCAAAGGGTTATAGCTGGGTTTCAGAAAACTCTCATTTATAAGACAGATGTGGGCCAGATTTGGCCCATGGGCTAATCTCCTGTTCTAATGCATTCCTTTTAACTACCAAATAAAATGCACCATGTTTATTTGTCTGTGGCGAGATCTTGCTATGTAGCCCCAGGTTGGCCCCAAACTTAGAATCAGCCTGCCTCAGCTTTCCAAGTACTGGAATTCAGGCTTATACTACCACACCCTGCCATTGCTGACTCTGTAAGAGAACTAGAACCTTCTGTTGAGTTTCTCTGACCACCCCAGGGACACGGAGGACTCCCTGACAGCTGCCTTTAGAGGGACTGTGATCTGGCCAGTACCTGCGCCTGCTTGCTTGCCAGCCCTCACTAGCCAGGACACTGAGGCACCAGGCTCAGGTTCAGCGCATGGAAGCACTGAAGAGAGCTAACTCATCTCTTCCCCAGGCTGCAGCCACTGCTGATCTGATGGCTCCCACACCCTGCCACTTACTGGCTGCTGGGCTATGCTGGTTCCTAGCAGTGCAAACTGATGCTGCCACCTTCTGGCTGTGTGAGTGAGTTTGCAGTGGCTGGAGGCCCTTGGCTTGCCCATTATCTCTCTTGCTCCTCGCTAGCTCGCTCACTCTCTTTCTCTCTGAGCCTCTCTCTCACTCTCATCCTAGTGTAGATTTGTTTTCCTTAGGAAAGGCCTACTGTATAAACTTTCAGCCAATGTTCTTCTCAGGGGTGCCACACCCTGGAGTGGCCCCCTGGGCACTGGGGCTAGTCAGGAGGCCCCAGGACTTCTTGGTACACCAGTCGGGAGTAGGTTCAGACTTTCATCTCAGTCCCTCCCTTTCATCACATCTGGCCCAGGACTCAATGCATCCCACACACAAGAGACATACATCCCACACACAAGACATGCATCCCATACACAAGACATGCATCCCATACACAAGACATGCATCCCATACACAAAACATGCATCCCACACATAAGACATGCATCCCACACACAAGACATACATCCCACACACAAGACATGCATCATGCATCCCATACACAAGACATAAGACATGCATCCCACACATAAGACATACATCCCACACGCAAGACATGCATCCCACACATAAGACATGCATCCCATACACAAGACATGCATCCCATACACAAAACATGCATCCCATACACAAAACATGCATCCCACACATAAGACATACATCCCACACGCAAGACATGCATCCCACATAAGACATGCATCCCACACACAAGACATGCATCCCACACATAAGACATACATCCCACACATAAGACATGCATCCCACATGTAAGACATACATCCCACACACAAGACATGCATCCCACACACAAGAGACATACATCCCACACACAAGACAGACATGACATCCCACACACAAATACATCCCACACATAAGACATGACATACATCCCACACATCCCACACACAACACAAGACATACATCCCACACACAAGACATGCATCCCACACACAAGACATGCATCCCACACATAAGACATCCCACATAAGACATGCAAGACATAAGACATACATCCACACACACATGCATCCACACACAAGAGACATACATCCCACACACAAGACATGACATAAGACATGCATCCCACACATAAGACATGCATCCCACACACAAGACATGCATCCCACACACAAGACATGCATCCCACACACAAGAGACATACATCCCACACACAAGAGACATATATCCCACACACAAGACATGCATCCCACACATAAGACATACATCCCACACACATAAGACATACATCCCACACACAAGAGACATATATCCCACACACAAGGCATGCATTCCACACACAAGAGACGTACATGAAGAGCTGCTGTATAGGAACAAAGGGCCCTGGGACCTACGACCCTGCCGGCTCCCAGCCTCCTGGCAACTAGGCAGACCCAGCCTGGACCCCGAGCATCCTGTGACTTCCAACTGTGCTGTTGCTGAGCCTGAAGTCCATTGCCTCTGCTGATGGCAAAAGGGACCCCAGCTCTGCTAGCCTGAGGACAGCTGCCTTGGGGTATTTGGGGTGACCTGATGCCACATCATGACCAAGGGTGAGTATGAGGCTCTGCCCTGCTCCTGACCGAGATGTTTTGTGTAAGGGCGTGAGTGGTTCAGGTTGGTGGGGCTCTCATGCCTCACAACCTATGAATGGGCTCATTTGTATCCAGAAGTCACTACATGTCTCAGAACAGAGTTGACTTGCTGAGAGGCCCACAGAGGCTGAGCCAAACGCTCCAAAGCCAGGAGTGCCATCTGCTATATACCAGGCCTCTTGCACACAAGACACAGAGCACTGGGCACAGCGTGGAATGCCTGATGGACAAGTAAGACAGGCAGCAAGAACAAAGGACACACAACCATTGCTAACGGAGACTGCTGCTGAGCCTCACTCTCCTCCAAGGCTGAGCAGGGCTGCTGAGCCAGCCAGCTCCGGCCACACCACACAGAACCACAGAATTTCTGCCCCAAGGCTCTGCTACAGGCCAGGTATCTGGACTGTCCAGCTGACTGGAAGTAGAATCGCATAGGAGGTAAGTCTCTGAGTATGTCTGTGATTAGACCGAGGTGGGGAGACCCACCCAAAATGTGGGCAGCACTATTTCATGGACTGGGGTCCCAGATGGAATAGAAAAGAGAACGCCGGCTAAGTTTTATTCTCTCTACTTCCTGACTCTGGGGGCAGCGCCACTAGCTGCTTCCTGCTCTGCCACTGTAATGAACAAGACCCTCAAACTGTGAGCCGGAACAGAACCTCCCTCCCTCCCGACCACCTCTCCTCCTTGTCTATCTGCCTGCCTTCCTTCTTTCCCTTCTTCTGAAGCCTTTGTCAGGTATTTTGCTACAACAGTGAGAGAAGTGGCTAATTCAACAGGTCATGTGACCCATCTCGTTGTAGCAGGCACTTAAAGGGGTAAGAAACACAGCCCAAGCCAGGCGTGGTGGTGCACGCCTTTAATCCCAGCACTTGGGAGGCAGAGGTGGGAGGATCGCCATGAGTTCAAGACCACCCTGAGACTACATAGTGAATTCCAGGTCAGCCTGAGCTAGAGTGAGACCCTACCTCAGGGAAAAAAAAAAAAAAGAAAGAAAGAAACTCAGTCCATTGTCATCACCTGTAGGATTCTAACATATGAGAACATTTATTTTCTACACCAAAACTCTCAAAGCCAGAGGGGAATAAAAACAGCTGGACTTCTCCAGAGAGGCAGTGTGGTATGTGGAGGGGGTGGCGGAGGGAGGAGCTAAATGCCATATCCCCTGGGCCTGGCAGAAGACAAGCCAGGGACAACCAGGACCCCATGGGTCCCCCTGCTAGAGGATAAAGAGAAGAATGAACACTTCAGCATGTGATATGAGAGCCCAGTTCACAAAGGACGTGAGGATGACTCCCTTGAGCTGATGGGGCAGCTGGAGGGAGGAAAGAGTGGGGCCGGGGCCCTCTGAACTCTGCGGGACGGACTTGGGGGATGAGGCAGGGTTGAGAAGCTGGACTGGGCCGAGGAGGCTGACCAGGGCCGTAGCAGGGAGAATGAAGATGGGGGCCTCCGGGAGGGAGAGAAGTTGGAGTCCAATCCCTTGGAGGCTGAGGCTGCCAGGGACAAGGATGGGGAAGAGGAGGTAGTGGTGCCGTGTGTGCCAACAGACGCATCCGTGTAGATCTGATCCCGGATAAACTGCAGGTGCCTATGTATGTCACCGGCCTCCCAGTGGATGTGCCGGTCTTGCTGGTCCGGGGTCCTGTGAACCAGGAATTCAGGCTGCTGGATGGGCTTCAGGTCAGAGAACTGCAGGTTTTGGTAGATCTGAGGTGAGATCTGGGGGCAAAGCAGATGGCAGAGAAATGCTGGAGCTGAGCAGGCTCATAGGAAAAGGGAGGTCTCCCCATGTAACTCAAGTCTCTGTGGTGCTGTGGGTGTCCCTAACACCACAGCTCGGGGCCTGCCCACACTTCAAGCAGGCCAGCCTACTAGGCTCCCTTCCTCCACATGCTTGTCTGGTGCTCGTAGCATCCTTGGAAGATGACTCCAGTGCCAAGGGCTCTTGAAGTCTTAAAACAAAGCCATGAGTTGGAGCTGGAGTGGGGCCCAGATGCAGAGAACCCTGTACATGCCCCATCTCTCCCATGAGCCCTCACCAAACTGGGCTCTGAGACTCCTCCAAGACAGGAGAGAGATGACCAGTGAGCCTCTCACAGCAACCTCCCCAGATGAGCAAAGAGAAACCCCGCAGGGGCTGGAGAGATGGCTTAGCTGTTAGCGCTTGCCAGTGAAACCTAAGGATCCAGGTTCAAGGCTCGATGTACCCAGGTAAGCCAGATGCACAAGGGGGCGCATGCATCTGGAGTTCATTTGCAGTGGCAAGAGGCCCTGGTGTGCCCATTCTCTCCCTCCCTCCCTCTCTCTCTCTCTCTCTTTCTGTCTCTCGTCTCTCTGCCTCTTTGTCTGTCACTCTCAAATAAATAAAAATAAAATAAAATAATTTAAAAAAAAAAAAAGAGAAACTCCGCAGGGCTGTGATCTTTGGTGTACTCTCTGCCAGTCCCAACCCTTCCATAGCAAGGTGGGTGCTCCCGTAATACCCTATCACAGACAAGGAGGGGGAAGCCAGTGGGTTCAGCCCAGGCAAGAGATGGGATGGAACTCAACTCTAGTCATTGCCGAGTCCCTTCTCCTCTGCCCAAGGAGAGCTGTCACTCCCCATGTGCTCCATGCCTGCCTTCACACCTGGCACCAAGATAACACCGTGTCTGCTCTTGAGTACTCACGCTTATGGGCATGTGGGCAGTAAATTGTGTGTGTGTGTGTGTGTGTGTGTGTGTGTGTGTGTGTGTGTGTATGCTGAGTCGTTACAGACTACAGTGGAGCTCAGAAGAGTAGACAGGGCCAGGGCCAGGGTGTACCTCCTCCCACAGGCCCAACAGAATGGGTCCCCTAAAGACAAAGTGCCAATGATGTCAAGCATGAAGCCAGCCTTGACAGACCTTGAGCCAGAACCAGGGGACGTATGGTCCCATCACCTGCGATGGAGGCCGGATGGGCACAGAGTGGCTGCTGAGGGCAGGCGTCTACAGGCCTCTGACAGCCCCTGAACCTTAGAGCAGCCACACTACCTTACCTGGTGCTTTGCAGAGTCCAAATGCAATCTGGTGGTGAGGAGCCTGGGGTTCCGCACGTGAGTCCTGGGCTTATACGCTGCTCCCACCACTGTGCTCACCTGCGAGGAGTCGTGGGTGAGAAAAGCAGTGGATACCTGGGACCCTTGCTACCTACCCTCCCTAAACTTGCCCCACCTTCTTGTCCTTGGTTTCCCATTTGTTCCAGGTCTCCTCGATGTCTTCCGGGGATTGGTCTCTAGCCCATGGCGACACCAAGGCCATCTTCTGCAGCCTTTCCCATGCCTGGGCTTCCACGTCCGCCTTTCCTTGCAGGAGGGCCATCAGCGCCGCCTGCTCCCGCCGCTGGTACACCAGGGCATTGGCCAGTTCCTTACTGGAAGAGGTTTCCTTCACAACATGCTCCTTCCACGACTACCCACAAAGAACCCCTTCCTCTCCTCCCACCCTTTGCATGTCTCCCCCAGGCCCCAGTCCTGAGCAAGGGTTCACTAACATGAACAAAACCCAGATATGCTGGCCCCACAAGTCTAGCCTCTCATCCACACCCTGCATGAAGGCCTGGTCTCTCATTTTTGGCCTTACCTGGACCTCCCTGAGTAGAATGTTTAAACAACCTCCCCACCCCAGGAAAGCTCAGCCTTAACTCGTTTTAAATTCCCCTAACAGTACCATCCTCTCAACAAGGTACAGATGTTGCTGGACGCACTGGGGTACAAAGAGTCTAAGGGTATCTGGCACAGTCCTACTTATATGTCAAAACCTATCCAATTTCGTCTCTTATAGAACCTTCTTTACTTAATCCACCCAATCAGGTGGCTTGTCCCCCAAGCAACTCCTATTCTCACTACTGCCAGCACTCATCACTCATCAGATAAAAGTGCATTTCCATCTCCTCATGTGGGCTGTGAGTTCTCTGAGGTAGGACCTATGTATGAAAATGAATAGGATGCCTATATATATATATGAAAGAGTAAGAGAGAGAGAGAAAGAATGGGCACACCAGCAGCCTCTCAGCTGCTGTGAATGAACTCCATCCTGATGCATGCGCCCCCTTGTGGGCAAGTGCAGCATTGCACCCTTGTGTCACTTTGCATCTGGCTAAACGTGGGACCTGGAGAATCAAACGGGCATTCTTAGTGCCTTAACCACTAAGCCATCTCTCCAGTCCCCCAGTAATATTTTTTTCAAGGTAGGGTCTCACTGTAGCCCAGGCTGACCTGGAATTCACTACGTAGTCTCAGGGTGGCCTCAAACTCACAGTGATCCTCCTACCTCTGCATCCTGAGTGCTGGATTAAATGCATGTGTCACCACACCCAGCTAATTATTTTTTAACAGTACTGGGGATGCAACTCAGGGTCTTGTGCATGCTAGGCCAGTACTCACCCATGAGCCACATCTCTAGGTATCAATAAAATTGAATGAAAGCCTGGCGTGGTGGTGCATGCCTTTAATCCCAGCACTCAGGAAGCAGAGGTAGGAGGATTGCCCTGAGTTCAAGGCCACCCTGAGACTACATAGTGAATTCCAGGTCAGACTAGGCTAGAGGAGACCCTACCTCGAAAAAAAAAAAAAGAAAATTGAATGAGGGCTGGATAGATGGCTTAGAGGTTAAGGTGCTTGCCTGTGAAGCCTAAGGACCCAGGTTCAATTCCCCAATAGCCACCTAAGCCAGATGCACAAGGTGGCGTATGTGTCTGGAGTTCGTTTGTAGTGGCTGGAGGCCCTACCAGGCCCATTCTCTCTATATGCCTCTCTATATATGCGTCTCTCTCTCTCTCATAAATAAATAAATAAATAAAACAAAATATTAAAAAAGCAAAATACTTGAATGAACTAAAATCATTTGAAATTTGGTCAAGAATAAGGATGGGATGGATGGGAAGGTGGGGAGAACCATGGGAGTCAACAGTTGACACACTGCTGACTACATAGCCAACTATTCCTTACAACTCAGGGGAATAACACAGACATCTGCTTGGGACCAGAGCCCTGGGCCTGGGCACATCCCTGTTATGGGCCTCTGACCACGTGGAAATGATCTGTAGCCCTGACAACTCTGACTCTGGCTGGGAGGTGGGAGTTCCATTTACGTGCTGGGTTAGTATTTTCTGTCAGGGTTCAGTGCTGCAGATGAGCTGGGCTGGACCTAAGGTTCACCAGCCCTAGTGGTCTCCACTTTGGAGTAAAGAGGCCCATAGGTCATAAGCATCTGCCTTCAAGGATCCTCCCAACCCAGGATGGGGCTTCTGGGAGCTGGGAAGGCTAGCAGCTCCTCTGTAGAATCCCAAAGAGCCCTGGGGCATTGGATAACTCACTGTAGCTCCAAAACGGAGGACTTGAGGGTAGTGCCTGTGAAGTCAGTCTTTTCCTCTGTGCCAACTTTCTGCTTGTCATCTTCATCCATGCTGACAACCTCTAGTGTCTTCCAAATGTTAATGCCAAATGTCCCTGGGATGTGACCAGATGCTGCTCAGAACCAGGACTGGCACACTCCCTCCTCTTCTGAGCATGCTACCCTGAACCCTGAACCCCAAGAATCAGCCAGTGTTACCTTGTGCCCCACCTAACTCACTCACCCAATGACTGAGCGCCCACCATGTGCCAGGCCTTATGTCCGAGTTAGCCAGACACCAGCCTTATGAGAGAGAGACTTGGAGTTCAAGCCCGAAGCGTCCTGCCCCACATGGAGGCTGAGTGGAGAAGAGCACCATGGCAAGAACCAAGTGACCCTCAGCAGGTCCCCAGCAACTCATGTGTGAAGTGACAAGGGCATAAAATGACCAAGAGCCCATCTGTTGAGATGTGGAGGGAGGTGAGAAGGAATGGGGCTAGAGTTGAAAAGAATAGTAGGCATCTTGCTGGGCATAGTGAGTTCTGTGAAAATTATTTTAAAAACTAGGGCTGGAGAGATAGTTTAGCGTAGCGGCTAAGGCACTTGCCTGCAAAGCCAAAGGACCCAGGTTCAATTCCCCAGGACCCAAGTAAACCAGATGCACAAGGGGGCACATACATCTGGAGTTCATTTGCAGTGGCTGGAGGCCCTGAAGCACCCCATCTCTCTCTCTCTCTCTCTCTCCCCTCTTTCTCTGTCAAATAAATAAATAAAAATAAAATATTTTAAAATATTAAAATATAAAATATGAAAAATAAAATATTTTTTAAAAAGAAATAAGACATGGCAGCCTCATATTTTTGAAACATCACAGGGAGCTTTAGAAACAAGTACTAGGTTAACTGTAATGACAGAACAGGAGGTCTGAGAGCTGCTTTCTTCTCTGGACATTCCTGCCCTTGGCCCAGGCTGACCTTAGCCTCCAGAAGGATGCTGCCCCTGAACCCAGCTAAGAGACTGAGTGTCTCAGAGGACTCCTGGGCAGAAGCCACAGCACATGCCACAGCCTTGCCTGGAGACCCCCGAGTCTATCTAAAGCTGTGCTCCAGCCCCTCCAATTCAATTCTGTCCCGATTGGATAAAAGAATAAATGCTCATGGGCTGGGAAGATGGGTCAGTGGTTAAAAGTACTTGCTTGTAGCCAAGCGTGGTGGCGCACGCCCTTAATCCCAGCACTAGGGAGGCAGAGGTAGGAGGATTGCCATGAGTTCAAGGCCACCCTGAGACTACATAGTGAATTCCAGGTCAGCCTGAGCTAGAGCGAGACCCTACCTCGAAAACAAAAAAAAAAAGTACTTGCTTGCAAAGCCTGCTGGTCCAGGTTTGATGCCCCAGTAGCCACAAAAAGCCAGAAAAAAAAGCCGGGCGTGGTGGCGCATGCCTTTAATCCCAGCACTCGGGAGGCAGAGGTAGGAGGATCGCCGTTCGAGGCCACCCTGAGACTACATAGTTAATTCCAGGTCAGCCTGGGCCAGAGTGAGACCCTACCTCAAAAAACCAAAAAAAAAAAAGCCAGAAAAAAAAACTGTAGTGCGTGTATCTGCAGTCCACTTGCAGAACAAGAGGCCCTAGTGTGCACATACTCACTCACTCTGGCTTTCTCTCTCAAATAATTAAAGAATATTTTTTAAAAAAAGAATAAATGCTCTGAGGGGAAGAATATCAACTTCAGTCTTCACAGTTCATTTTCACAAAGTCCAGAAATGTCTCCTTTTGTTTTGTTGACATAGATGACACTCAAAAAGCAGACAAATGTAACCAATAATCAAAAGAAGGAATAGTGGGGTGTGGTGGTGAGTCTATACATTTAAATTATCATATTTAAAGCCGAGCGTGGCAGCGCACACCTTTAATCCCAGCACTCGGGAGGCAGAGGTAGGAGGATCGCCATGAGTTTGAGGCCACAGTGAGACTACATAGAGGATTCCAGGTCAGCCTGGTCTACAGTGAGACCCTACCTCAAAAAAAAAAGAAAAGAAAAGAAGTAGATGTTAGAAGCAGAGCCTTTAAATGATTCAGACACTGGAGTTTTAAAACTTCATGCCAGGACTGGAGAGATGGCTTAGTGGTTAAGGTGCCTGCCTCCTAAGCCTAAGAACACTGGTTCCAATCTCTAGCGGTTCCAATCTCCAGGTCCCACGTTTAGCCAGATGCAAAGTGATGCAAGGGCGCAATGCCGCACTTGACCACAAGGGGGGCGCACACATCTGGATTTCGTTCACAGCAGCTGAGAGGCTGCTGGCGCACCAATCTCCGTCTTCCTCTCTCTCTCTCTCTCTCTTTGTCTCTCTCCAAAAAAATAATAAAAAAATAAAAAATAAAAAGATTAAAAAAAAAACTTCATGCCAGCAGCCCTCACTCAGTAGGTGACACACACTCACACAAGATCAAGGTAGAAGAGGGATTAATTGGGAAGAAGAAAGGGTTCAGTGAGAGGAGGAAAAGAGGGGCTGGAGGGATGGCTTAGCAGTTAAGATGTTTGCCTGCAGAGCCAAAGGACCTAGGTTCAGTTCCTCAGGACCCACGTTAGCCAGATACACAAGGGGGTGCATGTGTCTGGAGTTTGTTTGCAGTGGCTAGAGGCCCTGGTGTGCCCATTCTCTCCCTCTCTCTCCCTCTTTCTGTCAAATAAATAAATAAATAAAAATAAAATATTTTTTTAAAAAAAAGAGAGGAGGAAAAGAGAAGGAAATGGAAGGGGATTATGATCAAAATACATCAAATGCATGTATAAAAAACTGTCACCCAATAAAATCAGATAGAAAAGAGGCAGGGAAGTTTCTCATCCCAGCTTGACTACTTTCTTTTCTTTTCCTTTTTCTGAAGGTCAGGGAAGCTGAGGGTAAGATGTGGACTAGAACCCACAGCATCTCCTCCTAGCATTACTGTGAAGATGAGAAATGGTGTAACCACAGGGCTGGCACTTGCTGGGTCACACGAACAGGCTTCTGGCATACCAGCAAACACGGCCGAGGTGTCCGTCACCACCATCGTTTGCATCTACTCAGTGCTGTGAATTGTTAAACCAGTTGCTGGTCCGCAAGACCTGCTAACTTTGTTCCTTACTTATTCTGTCCTATCTTCTAAGCCAAGCCCGCTCTCCTAATACCTCTTTCCTCATTTTGTTCCATCTTCTCACCCACACCCGCTTGAAACTGACCTTCCCCTTGGCCTCCCTCCCACTGCCCAGATCCTTCCTCCTCTGCTCCACTCCATGGTTGCTGCCATGTAGAATCCACAATGTAGGTCAATATTTACTTGAATGATGAAAAAAAACATGTATAGGGCTGGAGAGATGGCTTAACAGCTAAAGCACTTGCCTGCTAAGCCAAAGGACCTTGGTTCAATTCCCCAGTACCCACAAAAGCCAGCTGCACAAAGTGGTGCATGGATCTGGAGTTCATTCGCAGTGGCTGGAAACCCTGATGTGTCCATTCTCTCTCTTTCTCTCTTCTCTCCCTCTCTCTCTCGCTCTGCTTCTTTCCCACTCTAAAATAAGTAAATAAAAGTAAAATATTTTTTTTAAAATGTATAAATCAAAAAAAGTTCGAAAGTTCGAAATAACTATTATAAATAGTGCCAAATAGGCTGGGGTGCATAGCATGTGCAAGGCCCAAGAGCCAATATTCAGTGCCACATGGATGGATAGCGCAAAATAAAATAATGTATGAGCCAGGCGTGGTGGCGCATGCCTTTAATCCCAGCACTCGGGAGGAACAGGTAGGAGGATTGCCATGAGTTCGAGGCCAACTTGAGACTACATAGTTAATTCCAGGTCAGCCTGGACCAGAGTGAAACTCTGCCTTGAAAAACAAATTAAAAAAAAATAAATAAATAAATAAATAAATAAAATAAAATAATGTATGGAGAAAATAGGATAATTGCAACACAATCCAATCTGTAGGAAAGACTTGAATGGACATTCTAGAACATACATACATATACATATTATATATCTATGATTTTCTCAGTGAAGATCTGAGTTGACAGATTCAACTTAATACCAGAATGTGTACAGAGGAAGAAAATGCACATGAACTGAAAGCAAGTCAGTAAAAATCCACTGAAGGGCTGGAAAGATGGCTCAGCAGTTAAGGTACTTGCCTACGAAGTCTAACAACTCAGATTCGATTCCCCAGTACCCATTTTAAAGCCAGCTGCACAAAGTGGTGCATGGATCTGGAGTTCATTTGCAATAGCTGGAGGTTCTGGCTTGCCCATATTCTCCCTCTCTCTCTCTCTCTCTTTCTCTCACAAATAAATTAATTTAATATTTATTTATTTGAGAGTGGTTTCCTGCCACTGCAAATGAACTCCAGATGCATGCGCCACCTTGTGCATCTGGCTTACGTGGGTCCTGGGGAACCAAACTGAGGTCCTTTGGCTTTGCAGGCAAGTGCCTTAACCACTAAGCCATCTCTCCAGCCCAATTAAATTAAAATTTTTAAAGACAGAGAAAAGAATAGACGATACATGATTTTCAAAAACACTCAAATGCAAACAATGTTGGGTGGACAAGTGAAGGGAGGATGGATGGCTAATAGACAAATGGCCAACTGGACAGACTCCCATCCTATACCACCATTTGAGCAAAAGCAGCTGCTGTGGCCTGAATTCCCTCCCTAAAGGGTGTGATGCTCAGGTTCTATCAGGGACAGGGTTGGAAAAGGCCATGGCATATGGGGATGTTTCAGTAGGACCTGTACCAATGGCATCACCAGACAGTTTCCAAGCCTTGACATCGCGGTCCTGGCCAGCACTGATAATCAGCAGGAAGTCCTCCACATACATTATGTCTGCCACACTTTCCAAATGGCCTTGCCAGGTAATCAGGAGCTTGGGAGGAACCAGAGAAATGGTCTGGCCATCCACAACCTGTAGGAGACAGTAGAAGAAAACTGCTTAGAGTAACACCATCACCCAGACCCATCTAAGGCAATCAGAATCCAGTGGGAAAGCTCTAGAACATGGGCCAATGATTAACCTGCTACTGACCACTGGAAGGTCCCAGCACTTCTCTGTCCCTCAAGGGCCTCTCTTAAAAAAAAAAAAAAAAAAAAAAAAAAAAAGGGTCAGGCATGGTGGAACATGCCTCTAATCCCAGCACTTGGGAGGCCGAGATGATAGGAGGACTGGCATGAGTTCAAGGCCAGCCTGAGACTACATAATGAATTCCAGGTCAGCCTGGGCTGGAGCGAGACCCTACTTGTTGTAGTCAGCTCCACACTGCTGGGATGAATTTCCAAATCAGACACAGTTATGGGAGGAATGGGATTTATTTCAGGCTTACAGATCCAGGGGAAGTTCCATCATGGTGGAAGAAGCTGGCCCCCTTTCACAGATCCACATAGAAGAAAACCACCACCAGCACCACAAGCAAAAGCAAAAGCAAAAACAAAGCTGGCAGCCAAACAGCAGGGAACCCAGGCAGAGAGCTCAAGCACGCTACATGCCTTAGGCTAGGAATCAGATCTGCCCCCAGTAACACCTTAGAACTGAACCCCTGGATCTGCCCCCAGTGACACCTCCTCCAGCCAGGTGACTGGAGACAAGCTTTTATTTATTTTTATGTTTTTTTAGAGAGAGGGAAAAAAGAGAGAGAATGGGCACATCAGGGCCTTCAGCCTGCTGTGAACAAACTCCAGATGCATGTGCCCCTTGTGTGCATGTGCAACATTGCACGCTTGCATCACTGTGCATCTAGCTACATGGGACCTAGAGATTTGAACATGAGTTCTTAGGCTTTATTAGCAAGCGCCTTAATCACCAAGCCATCTCTCCATCCCTGGAGACAAGCTTTTTAATAAAAGCACCTGAGTCTATTGTAAGACATACATTCAAACTACCACACCATGTCTGTATTATTCATAAAGTGCCTCTATAATACAACCTCATTTATTTTCTCTTAACTATTCTAGATCCCTTGCATTTACATATTAATTTTAGGATCATAGCAAGCTCTGGAATCAGTAAGAACTTGGTTGCAAGGAAAAACTGGCAGGTGAGTGATGGAGGGGGTTATCTCATGTTCTCCTCTGCCTACTGCATGTCAACCCACAGATTGCCACAGGAGAGCACATGAGTGCCACATTAGCACATATTCACACATACATGCACATGCAAAAAAAAAAAAAAAAAAAAGAATGCTAGACCTTTCTAAAACACTTTTCTTCTACTTACTGAGTTTATTATGTGGTTTTTTTTAAAAATATATTTTATTTATTTATTTATGTATTTGAGAAAGAGAGAGAGAGAAAGAGATCGAGAATACGCACACCATGGCATGCAGCCACTGCAAACAAACTCCAGATGCATGTGCCCCCTTGTACATCTGGCTGACGTGGGTCCTGGAGGATTGAACTGGGGTTCTTTGGCTTTGCAGGCAAACGCCTTAACCACTAAGCCATCTCTCCAGCCCTATCATGTGGTTTTTATCCTTCATTTTGTTAATGTGATGTATCACTGTTATAGATCTGCATATATATTTTGAGGCAATGCCTCTGGAACTCACTCTGTAGTCTCAGGCTGACCTCAAACTCACCATGATCCTCCTACCTCTGCCTCCCAAGTGCTGGGATTAAAGGTGTATGCCACCACGCCTGGCCCCCAACAGTCTTTCATGATAAAGATGCTCAACAGGGCCGGGCGTAGTGGCACATGCCTTTAATCCCAGCACTTGGGAGGCAGAGGTAAGAGGATCACCATGAGTTCGAGGCCACCCTGAGACTACAGAGTGAATTCCAGGTCAGCCTGAGCTAGAGTGAGACCCTACCTTGGAAAACAAAAAACAAAACAAAATAAAATAAATAAAATAAAATAAAATCAGTCTGATCCTAATACACTTGTGTAGAGACTCAAAAGGCACCTAAGGAGGTAGTATGGTAGCACCGACTAGAAGGCTTAGGCAGGAGAATCACGAGTTCAAAGTCAGCCTAAACTACATAGTAAGACCCTTTCTCAAAAACCAATGCCTGAGGCTACAAGATAGCTAGCAGAATTACAAATGCATGAAGCCCTTTAACTATCCACCCCACTTCCAGGATGCAGATAGGTCTATATATTTGAAATCATATTTACTTTTAAGACTCAATTTTTAAAAATATATTTTATTTATTTATTTGAGAGAGAGAAAGGGGCAGAGAGAGAGAGAATGGGTGCTCCAGGACCTCCAGCCACTGCAAACAAACTCCAGATGCATGCACCTCCTTGTGCATCTGGCTTACGTGGGTCCTGGAAAATCAAACCAGGATCCTTTGGCTTTGCAGGCAAACGCCTTAAGCGCTAAGCCATCTCTCCAGCCCAGACTCTTTTTTTTTTTTTTTTTTTTTTTTTTTGGTTTTGTGAGGTAGGGTCTCACTCTGGTCCAGACTGACCTGGAATTAACTATGTAGTCTCAGGGTGGCCTTGACCTCTCGGCAATCCTCCTACCTCTGCCTCCCGAGTGCTGGGATTAAAGGCATGCACCACCACGCCCGGCCAGACTCAATTTTAAAGTTCAAAATACATTCCCTTTAAAAGGGATTCAATTAATAGGATAGCCTATGGCTCACTGTACAGCTGGAAAACATAACATAGGAATACACAAAGGCCTCCAAGATATATGATGGACTGTGTGTGTACCAGTCAGCTTCAGGTTGCAGGGATAAGCTTTCAAACCAGGCACAGTTATGGAAGAAGGGATATATTGAAGTTTACAGATGTAGGGGAAGTTCCATAATGGCAGAAGAAGTTAGCCTCCCTTTTCACAGGTCCATGATGAGAGAGAAAAGCCATCACCCAAACCAAGAGCAAAAAAAAAAAAAAAAAAAAAAAAACTGGCAGCCAAACTGCAGGGAAACCAGGCAGAACTCAGGTGCCTAGACTGAATTCAGATCCTCCAGCAAGGTAGCGGGAAATGCAAGAAGCTTTACTAAAACTCCTGAATCTATTGGGGGACATCTATTCAAACTACCACGGACTGAGAAAAGCAGGAAGAGCACCAGTAGCTAGATGTGGTGGTGCACACCTTTAATCCCAGCACTTGGAAGGCAGAGGTAGGAGGATCGCTGTGAGTTGGAGGCTACCCTGAGACTACATGGTAAATTCCAGGTCAGCTTGAGCTAGAGTGAGGCACTACCTCGGAAAAACCAAAAAATAAAAATAAAAAATAAAAAAATAATAAGAGGGTTTAAATAACTTCCCATGTTTACATTTACATAAAAATACTAGAATAATCAAAAAATTAATAAAAGTGGCTACGGGGGGGGGCTGGAGAAATGGCTTAGCGGTTAAGGCGTTTGCCTGTGAAGCCAAAGGATCTCGGTTCAATTCTCCAAGACCCATGTAAGCCAGATGCACAAGGGGCACATGCGTCTGGACTTCGTTTGCAGTGGCTAGAGGCCCTGACATGCCCATTCTCTCTCTGTCTGCCTCTCTTCTGTCTCTCTCTCTGTCTCTGCTTGCAAATAAATAAAAATTTTTTTAAAAAGTGGCTACAGGGGAAAACTGTTCTGCAGGAGACAGGAGTGGGCCTCAGACCCTTTGCTGTAAGCCTATCTAGACTGCCTGAGTGTTTTTTCACTTGCATTGAGGTATAATACATGCACAGCAAGTCATATATACACATGGGCTAGAAAGTGTGCTAGGCAGTTAAAGGCACTTGCTTGCAGCAAAGCCTTTCAGCCTGGGTTCAGTTATCCAGTACCCACAGAAAGTCAGATGCAAAAGTAGAGCATGCACCCAGACTTCTCTTGCAGTGACTAGAGGTCCTGGCATCATGCCCATTATCTCTCTCTCTCTCTCTCTCTATCTATCTCTCTCTCTCTCTCTGTATCTCTCTGTCTCTCAGATAAATAAAAATATTTTTAAAGGAAGCTGTACATATGAATAATATATTTAAGCATAAATATACAAATGAAACACAAGTATGTGATGAGGCCAGCTAATGAAACAAAGTTCAGTCAGCCCAGAAGCCCCTCAACATTTCTTCCAGCCACTCCACTCCTCCCACCAAAACAGTCACTTCTAGGAAGACAGGTTCATTTTATCTGGTTTTTTTGTTTATTTGTTTGTTAAAAACGATTTATTTTTATTTATTAGAGACAGAGAGAGAGGGAGAGAGAGATCACAGAGAGAAAGTGAGAATGGGCATGCCAGGGCCTCCAGCCACTGCAAATAAACTCCAGGTGCATGCATCACCATGTGCAACTGGCTTACGTGGGACCTGGAGAATTGAACCGGGGTCCTTAGGCTTCGCAGGCATGCACCTAAACCACTAAGCCATCTCTCCAGCCCTGTTTTTGTTTTTTTACATAAATGGAACTATAAAGCATGCAAGATGCATGCTTTTTTTAAAGAGAGATTGAATGGGTGCACCAGGGCCTCTAGCCATTGCTAACAAATTCCAGATGCATGTGCCACTTTGTGCATCTAGCTTACGTGAGTACTGGGGAATCAAACCTGGGTCCTTAGTCTTCACAGGCAAGAGCCTTAACCTCTAAGCCATCTCTCCAACCCCCCCTTATTTTTTCTATTGTTATTTTTCAAGGTAAAGTCTTGCTCTAGCCCAGGTTGACCTGGAATTCACTACATAGTCTCAGACTGGCCTCAAATTCACAGCAATCCTCCTACCTCTGCCTTCCAAGTGCTGGGATTAAAGGTGTGCACCACCGTGCCCAGCCATACTTTTTTTTTAAGGTTTTTAGTAAACATTTACAATTTTCATGATTATTAAGTCATATTCACTGTTTTAAATTTTATATTTCTTTTTATTTTTATTTTATTTTTATTTATTTATTTTTTTGGAGAGAGACACAGATGGAGACACACAGAGAGAGAGAGAGAGAGAGGGAGGGAGGAAGACAGAGATGGGCGCACCAGCAGTCTCTCAGCTGCTGCGAATGAAACCCAGATGCGTGCGCCCCCTTGTGGTCAAGTGCGGCATTGCGCCCTTGCGTCACTTTGCATCTGGCTAAACGTGGGACCTGGAGATTGGAACCGCTGGAGATTGGAACCAGTGTTCTTAGGCTTAGGAGGCAGGTGCCTTAACCCCTAAGCCATCTCTCCAGCCCAAATTTTATATTTCTTTTTAAATACATCTTAGTTATTTATTTGAGAGAGTATAAGAGAAAGAGGCAGCTAGAGTGAATGGCCATGCCAGGGCCTTTAGCCACTGCAAATGAACTCCAGACTCATGTGCCACCTGTGCATCTGGCTTTACGTGAGTACTGGGGAATCAAACTCAGGTCCTTAGGCTTTGAAGGTAAGTGCCTTAACCACTTAGCCATCTTTCCAGCCCAACATGAATGCTTTTTTTTTTTTTTTTTTTTTGTTTTTCAAGGTAGGGTCTCACTCTAGCTCAGGCTACTCAGGTTGGCCTCCAACTCTTGGCGATCCTCCTACCTCTGCCTCCCAAGTGCTGGGATTAAAGGTGTGCGCCACCACGCCTGGCACAACATGCATGCTTTTGATCTGACTTCTTAATTGTTTGAAGAGTTACTCGTGTTATAGGGAAGAGATGTCGATCAGTCATTCCCAGGACTGGGTGCTGTATGAGCACCCCAGTGTGAGTCCAGTCTCCGTGCTAAGGAGTATTGGGTGTTTCCAATGAAGAGCCATCATATATCTGGGAGGCCTCCGCATATTACTATGTTATATTTTACAGGTATGTATGAGCCATAGGCTATCCAATTAATTCAAAATATTTTATTTTTATTGGAACATGCCTACCTATGTCTTACTGGCCAATGCGGAGCGATTACAAACAGTAATCCCATTGGCATTCATCTCATCTTTTAATGCATGAATTTCTCTGAAGTATGCACCCAGCAATGGAATTCCTCGTTTGTAGCACACGCATACACTCAGATTCAGTAGCCTCTGTAAAATCACCCTGGGTGGTGATTACACCAATGTCTGATCTTACCAGCAGGGGGCGTTCCCTGCCCACATTTTCTAATGTCTTTTTGGTTTCAGCCATTCTGGTAAGTACGCAATGGTATCACTTTGTGGCTTCCCTTGCTTTTTTTTTTCCTGATCTAAACAAACGGAGCTTCAGCCGGGCGTGGTGGCACACAGCTTTAATCCTAACACTCAGGAGGCAGAGGTAGGAGGATCACCCTAAGACTACATAGTGAATTCCAGGTTACCTTGGGCTATAGCGAGACCCTACCTCGGTAGGGGGGAGGGGGAAAGGAGCTTCATTTCATTCATCAGGTAGACATCAAGAGATTTTGAAGTATGTAAGTGTATGAATTTTTCGAGAAAGCGTATACATATTTCAATCATCAAATTTCCAAAATCTGTGACTCGGGAGTCCTTACTGCAAAGATAAACGTACATGGAAGAAGGTATGTGAGCATGTATGTATGTGTGTGCCTGTGTATATGTATATACTAGGTGCATTTGGACCATGTCTACTTATGTCTTACTGGTCAATGATGACTGTTTTGTGTGTGTGTGTGGACTGTGTGCTGTGCGTGGTATATACATATGTGTGTGTAGGTGCACGTGCCCCATGCTCACACCCTCCTCTATCACTCATCCTCACGTTACCTTGAGACAAATGCTTCTACTGACCCTGGAGCTTCCATTGTGGACTACAGTGCCTGACCAGTAAACCCCAGTGATTCTTCAGTCTTCACTCCCCATAGGACTGGGGTTACAGGTGTGTGTGGCTCCGCACGGCCATTTACGTAAGTGCTGGGGGAATTGGACTGAGGGCAAATTGGGCACTCACAGACCCTCATGTTTATGTGCTAGCACTCCTGCCCACTAAGCCATCTCCCATCTCCCCAACCCCTAAGGATGGCTTCTGACTCACAGATTTTGGGTTTTTTTCCACATTAAACCAGATGACATGAAGGAAGCATGAGAGACTCATAATTTCAATAGGAAACCATGGCCTCAGCCCCTTCGTGGGTCTCAAAGGGACAATTCTAGCCGGGTGTGGTGGCACACGCCTTTAGTCCCAGCACTTGGGAGGATCGCTGTGAGTTCAAGGCCAGCCTGAGACTACATAGGGAATTCCAAGTCAGCCTGGGCTACAGTGAGACCCTACCTCAAAGAAAAAGGGAGGGCTGGAGAGATGGCTTAGGGGTTAAGGCACTTGCCTGTGAAGCCTAAGGACCCATGTTTGACTCTCCAGATCCCACATGAGCCACACATACAAAGGTGAGGCAAGTGCAAGGTCTCACATGCCCACTAGGTGGCGCAAGTGTCTGGAGTTCGATTGCAGTGGCTGAGGCCCTGGCACGCCAATTCTCTCTGTGTCTGTCTTTCTGTCCCTCTATCTAAAATATTTTAAAAAATTAAAAGAATAAAAATTAATTTATTTAGTTAGTTAAATAAACCAAAAAAAAAAAAGCACATTTCTAAGCAACCCTCCTATAGGCTTCCTACCTGGCTCTTCTGGGGAACATAGTAGGGGGTGTTGATCTGGAGGTGTTGAGGAATTAAGAGCTGGAACTTGTTCACGGTCTCAGTGGAGATTTTCATCCCACTGACTTGGGGTGGTCGCTGGCCAACAAATATGCAGTAATCCTTGATATCCCAGATCTAGGCACAAAGCATGAGTAAGTGGCCTAGCATCCCTTGAACCCAGTCCTGACTCACTCTGGGGTCCTCACAGACTATGCCTCTTCACTTCACCAAAGGTTCTAACTTACGCCTCTTGGAAAAATAGTCACTCGGGGCCAGAAGGGATCTTAGGATCTTCTAAGATAAATCCTTTGGATAGCAAGCATAGGGGATGTGAGTGTCATAGATATTCTTTTTTTTTTTTCTTTCTTTCTTTTTTTTTTTCTTTTTTTTTTTTTTTTTTTTTTTTTTTTGGTTTTTCGAGGTAGGGTCTCACTCTAGCTCAGGCTGACCTAGAATTCACTGTGTATTCTCAGGGTGACCTCGAACTCACGATGATCTTTTTACCTTCCTACCTCTGCCTCCCAAGTGCTGGGATTAAAGGCGTGTAGCACCATGCATGGCAAGATACTCTTGTCTTATGTCTTATCATAAAGCACAAAAGCACGCCTGAGATGGTTGCTCACAGGGAAAACAGGTGGCTAGGGGATGAGGACCACTTGAGGGATAGGAGAATGTAGCAGAGTACCCCCGCCCCTGGGGAGGCTTCTTGGAAGGGTCTTTGAAAATCCCCTGGCTCATTTTATGGACATGCTAGAGCCAGAGATGCCTAACTAACCCACCCTGCTCTCCACCCCCACCCAAACACCACACACCATTTTACCCTGAACCCAGAACCCAGAGGAAGTAGGAGGTACGTTAGGGCCACACATATCACAGAGGTGGTCAGAAGCTTGGCTGGCACTAGCCAGTTCTCCCTCACCTTGATGGTTCCCTTACTGTCCCCTGTGATGAGGATCCAGTCATTTTCATCGGTGGCCATGGCACCCACGCTAACACCCCCGATGTCATCAGGGTCCACAGGGAACTTCCCCAGCAGGCCTCCATTCCCGTGGATGGACCAGGCGTAGATGTAGCTATCGATGCAGCTGCTCAGCAAGGCAGCGGTGTGGGGCAAGCGAGGCCTGGTCTGCAGGAAGATTATCTATGCAAGAGAGGTATAGCAGGCCTGACTCAGCGGAGCAATGAACCACAGCCTACTTTAGCCAGTGTCACACATTGCTGAGAGACCCTGACAAGTCACCATACCCACCCAGGTGCCCTATTTCCCAAGATGCCCCTTCCCACCCAGCAGGTCATGAGGCGTGTCATACTGTAGCTACAGCTTTGTCCTCAGTAGCTATAATGGCACCAGGCACCACAGTGCATGACTAGAAAATGTTTATTAAAAGATCTAGGGCTGGGCTGGAGAAATGGCTTAGCAGTTAAGGCACCTGCCTGCTAAGCCTAAGAACGCACGTTCGATTCTCCAGGTCCTACATTTAGCCAGACGCAGTGATGCAAGGGCACAATGTCGCACTTGCCCACAAGGGGGCGCACATGTCTAGAGTTCGTTCACAGTGGCTGAGAGGCTGCTGGCACACCCATTCTCTATCTGTCTGTCTCTCTCTCTCTTTCTATCTGACTCTCTCCAAAAAAAAAAAAAAACTAGGGCTGGGGTAGGAGGGTGGCTTAGCCGTTAAGGTATTTGCCTGCAAAGCCAAAGGACCCTGGTTCAATTCCCCAGGACCCACATTAGCCAGATGCACAAGGGGGCACATGCATCTGGAGTTCGTTTGCAGTAGCTGGATGCCCTGGCATGCCCATTATCTCTCTCTCTCCCTCTTTCTCCATCAAATAAATAAATATAAATAAAATAAAATATTTATATATAAAAAAAAAAGATCTAGGGCCAGGTGTGGTAGCAGATGCTTTTCATCCCAGGATTTGACAGGCAAAGGTAGGAGGATTGCTGTGAGTTTGAGGCTACCTTTAAATTACATAGTGAATTCCAGGTCAGCCTGGGATAGAGTGAAACCCTAAAAAAAAAAAAAAAAAAAAAAAAGATCTAGGACTGGCAAGATTGCTCAGTGGTTAAGGCAATTGCCTTCAAAGCCTAAGGACCCGGGTTCAATTCCCCAGTACCCATGTTGCAGTGGCTAGAGGCCCTGGAGCACTCATTCTCTCACTTGCTCTCTAATAAATAAATAAAATAAAATAACATGTTTTGTTTTGTTTGTTTGTTTGTTTTAAAAAAGGAAGGAGGAGGGAGAGAGAGAATTGATGGTGGTCAGGGCCTCAAACTCATGATTCTTTTGCCTCTGCCTCCCAGGGCCTGTGATGACAGGCACCTGTCACCAAGCCTGACTCCAGCTTTTACCACTTCTATTCAACAAGGTACAGAAGTTCTAGCCAGAGCAATTCAGTGAGAAAAAGAAATAAAAGGCATCCATGTTGGAAAGGTAGAAGCAAAATTATCTCTATTCACAGATGATGCACTCTTACATGTAGAAAACCAGAAAATTTCGGGGTGTGGTGATGCACGCCTTTAATCCCAGCACTCTGGAGGCAAAGATAGGAGGATTGCTATGAGTTTGAGGCCATCCTGAGACTACAGAGTGAATTCCAGGTCAGCCTGGGCTAGAGTGAAACCCTACCTCAAAAAGCAAAAAACAAGAAAAAGAAAAGAAAAGAAAAGAAAGGAAAAAAGAAAACCAGAAAAAATGCACCAAAAATAGAGGAAATAAGTAAATATAGAAAAGTAACAGCATACTAAATCAGTACAGAAAAATTCTGTGGTAGGGCTGGAGAGATGGCTTAGTGGTTAAGGTGCTTGCTTGCAAAGCCAAAGGACCCATGTTCAATTCCCCAGTACCCAGGTAAGCCAGATGCACAAGGGGGGGTGCATGCATCTGGAGTTCATTTGCAGTGGCTAGAGGCCCTGGTGCACCCATTCTCTCTCTGTCTATCTCTTCTCTATATCTGCTTGCAAATAAATAAATAAAACTAAATTTTAAAAAATATTTTGTGGTAGTTTGAACATATGGCCCCATAGACTAAGGTGCTTTGATTAAGAATTGAGTTTGTAACTTGGTTCTCCAGAAGCCCAGATGAAAGAGATGTCACTGAGGGCAGATTTTAGAGTCTATCCCTAAGGTGTGTTTGTGGGCAGATCTTGAGTCCAGCCCTACTAGGTATGTTCAGGGCAGTTTAAGCTCTGGCAGGTTTGTGATGCCAGCTGCTAATGGTATCTCTCTGCTTGGATCTATGAAAGGGAGCCAGATTCTTCCACCATTGATGGTGTTCCCTTGGACTCTGTGAGCCTGAAATAAACCCCTTTCCTCCTATGAGAGAGGGAGAGGCAGAGAGAGAGAGAGAATGGGCGCACCAGCAGCCTCTCAGCCACTGCAAATGAATTCCAGATGTGTGTGCCCCCTTGTGGGCAAGTGCAGCATTGCGCCCTTGAATCACTTTGCATCTGGCTAAACGTGGGACCTGGAGATTGGAACCGGCGTTCTCAGGCTTAGCAGGCAGGCGCCTTAACCGCTAAGCCATCTCTCTAGCCCATGAAGCTGCATTTCTGTACACCAGCTATGAAGACTCTAAAAAGAAGACAACAAAGACAATTTTATTTACAATGACATCAGTAGAACAAAACACAGAAATTGGCTTCATTGAGGAGGTAAAAGATTTATATAATGAAAAATACAAGCATTGTTCAAGGACGACAAATAAATGAGCCAGGAGGATGAGGTAGGAGGATTGCTGTGAGTTTGAGGCCAGCCTGGGTTACAGAGTGAGTGCCAGGTCAGCCTGGGCTACAGCAAGACCTCAAAAAAAAAAAAAAAAAAAAAAAGAACCAGGCGTGGTGGCGCACACCTTTAATCCCAGAATTCGGGAAGCAAAGGTAGGAGGATTGCCGAGAGTTTGAGGCCACCCTGAAACTACATAGTGAATTCCAGGTCAGCCTGAGCTAGAGTGAGACTCTACATCAAAAAAAAAAAAAAAAAGACAACGACAATGACAAATAAATGGAAACATGTCTCGTGTTCATAGCGTTAGTCCTATGTTCCTTAATCCTGTTAAAATGTCAATACTACCCAAAACAATCTACAGATTCTAAAAAAAACCCAATGATGTTTTTGCAGAAATATAAAAACCCACCCTAAGATTCTTATGGAGTGTCAATGGGACCTCTGAGTAACCCAGACATTTTTGAAAAAGAACAAAGCTGGAGGACTCGTACTTCCCAATATCAAAACTTAACCCTGATCTACGCGGTCAAAACCATGTGGAACTGAGCGACACAAAAGATCTACAGAAGAATCTACAAATCCCAGAAATGAGCCTTCACGTAGACGATCAGTGGAATTTGCTAAGTCCTGAGACCATTCAGTGAGAAAAAGACTGTCATTTCAACAAATTGTTCTGGGAAAAAAAATGGATACCCACATGCAAAAGACTAAAGTTGGAGCTTTATCTAACGACCGCCACATACAAAAACTAGAGAGAGGACCAGGCAAATGGCTCAGCAGTTAAAGGAGCCATTACACCCGCATTAAAGCTGGATGCAAAATGGCACATGTAAGCCAGGCCTGGGTTCCATCCCAGACCACACGCGTAAGCGTACGCGTACGCACACGCACACACACACACACACACACAAATGGGCCAGGTAGAAGGTATAGCTACAATGCTGCAATAGTGGTCCGCCAAAAGTCCAAAGGCTAAAGCCAACGTGTTAGCAATGTGTTACAGCATTGGGCGTGGGATAAGGTGGGCTGAACGAGACATAAGGGATCGTAAGTTTTTCTTTACTCGTACTTCTATTCTTATTCTTAACTAGCATCATTACTTTTTTGTCTTTATTTATTGACAACTTTTTATTTATTTATTTGCCAGAGAGAAAGTGTGTGTATGTATGGGAACACCAGGGTCTCCTGCCACTGAAAATGAACTCCGGACACATGTGCTACTACTATTGTGCATCTGGCTTTATGTGGGTGCTGGGGAACTGAACCTGGGCTGGCAGGTTTTGCAAGGAAGTAAACGCCTTTAACTCCTGAGCTACCTCCTCAGCCTGGCAATCTTTATACATGTATATAATATATTTTGATCATAATCCTTTCCTGTTACCTTCTCTTTTCCCCTGTATACTTCACCCACTGAACCCCTTCTTTCTATCTAGTCCCTCTTCTATTTTGATGTGTGTGTGTGTGTGTGTGTGTGTGTGTGTGTGTGTCCCACTAACCCACTGAGTTTAATCAAGATTACTTGCATGAACATGGGTAAAAAGCTATTTATCAGAGCATATGCAACTTACCAGTTACAACACTTAGCATAATTATTTATTGTTGTTGTTTCGAGGTAGAGTCTCACTCTAGCCCAGGTTGACCTGGAACTCACTCTGTAGCCCCAGGCTGGCCTCAAACTCATGTGATCTTCCCACCTCAGACTCCCAAGTGCTAGGATTAAAGGAGTATACTACACATGGCTAGCATAATTACTTTTTAAAGCTATTCTTTTTTTATTTGTTTGTTTTTGTTTTTGTTTTTCAAGATAGGGTTTCATTCTAGTCCAGGCTGACCTGGAATTCACTATGTAGTCTCAGGGTGGCCTTGAACTCATGGCGATCCTCCTACCTCTGCCTCCTGAGTGCTGGGATTAAAGGCATGTGCCACCACGCCCGGCTAACATTGTTCTTTTTTTCTTAAAGGTGATTTTCAAGAGGGGGAAGAACATTGAGAACCTAGAGGTAGGAATAACTATTCCCAGCTCTCCACTCCAGACTAGCAAGCCAGCTCTGAGGAGAACCTCCTGCCCTTTGCTCTTAAATGCCCCCATCCCCCTGGCACCAGGTGAGGGAGACAGCAAGCCTGCCACACACCAACACAGCCAGGGTGTGGAATGTTTCAGTGAGGGTTCCGGGTCACAAAGGGGACAAGGACAGGAGAAAGAGATGGAAACAGATGAGCCAACCCCACTTGCAGCCTCTACAAAAGGCAGGGCCTTCAAATAGTGGATCAAGAAATGTCACTTCTCCCCACCCAACCCCTAGCTAGGCAGGGATGCTGCTCACCTGCCTAGACAACCCCGCTCCATCACCAGAACCACCTCTGCCCCCTTTACCGAGAAATACCAGACACATCTTGCCTTGACTCCAGAATCCTCACTCCCGGGTCCTCGGCTCACACCACCCAGCACAGCCTGACTGCCCCCTCCCCAGCCGAACACAGCTCACCTTCTCCACTGATACATTGGACTGCAGTAACATCTTCGACCAGAATTGCCCTTTTTTCCCTTCAGCCTCTTTGTACAATGTTGGTTCATTTGTGGCCTTGCTTGACAATCTAGAACTGTTGTTGCTGAGAGGTTTCTGAAAATAAAAACGGGACCCCCAGGTCACCACTTGTCTTCCTTTGCAGGAGGAAACAGAAATCAGAGGGGTGATCAAGCAGCAGCTTCCGGTGACCCCCGCCCCCCAAGAGACCCACCCTATCAAAAGGCCAGTGGCTGGGCCTTAGGCATCTCCATTTTAAGTAACCAGCACCTTTGCTCTCTAGGGCAGAGACTTCAGTGGCCCTCAGAAAAGACCCTTCCTTTGTCCTGGAAGAGATCACCTAGTTGAAATTGAGGCTAAACCAGGCATGGTGGCTCTCACCTTTAATCCCAGCATTCAGGAGGCTGAAGGGGTAGGAGGACCATCAGGAATTTGAGGCCAGCCTGGGCTATGGAGTGAACTACAAGTCAGCTAGAATGAGATCCTGTCTCAAAAACAAAACAAACAGGGGCTGGGAAGATGGCTCAGTGGTTAAAGGTACTTGCTTGCAAAGCCTACCAGCCTGGTGTTCAATTCCCCAGCCACCCACATAAAGCTGGATGGGCATTCCTTTCTAGGAGTAAGAAACCCTGGAGTACAGGTGCACCCCCACACACACAAAGAATTAATAATTTTTCAAAAACAAACAGCAAAGCCGGGCGTGGTGGCGCACACCTTTAATCCCAGCACTCGGGAGGCAGGTAGGAGGATCGCCGTGAGTTCAAGGCCACCCTGAGACTACATAGTTAATTCCAGATCAGCCTGGGCCAGAGTGAGACCCTACCTTGAAAAACAAAAAAAAACAAAAAAAAAAAAAAAAAAAAAAAAAAAAAACAGCAGGGCTGGAGAGATGGCTTAGTGGTTAAGCTCTTGCCAGTGAAGCCTAAGGACCCTGGTTCGAGGCTTGATTCCCCAGTGCCCACATAGGCCAGATGCACAGGGTGGCGCAAGCATCTGGGGTTTGTTTGCAGTGGCTGGAGGCCACACACACACATACACTCTCTCTCTCTCTCTCTCTCTCTCTCTCTCTCTCTCTGGAGAGAGGCAGCCGAGTAAGAAAACCAGCACATGCAATAAACATGCACAGGAGGGGGCTACGCTGGCTCCTACCTTACGGGGTCCACCCCTGGCGACTGACTCCTTGTGTCTCTGGTGTTTCATCACTGGGGGAGCTGACATCAGACTCCGTCTCATGTTGGTATTGGATGCATCATTGGAGTTAAAGTCGGGGTTGTTCTTGAGGGCCTTTTGTGCCCACTTCTCATCCTCACAGTCTCTGCCGAGCCCGGTATCCTTGGCCATGCATTTCTCGGCTTCTCGCACCTGCCCAGGAAGACAGCAGCCACTAAGGCATGGACATGAGGGAAGCTCAGGGTCTTCCTAGCTCACTGCCAATGCCATGGGCCCCGAGGGATTGCTTCCCAGAAAATTCCCACCATGAAAGGCTTCATATCAAAGCTTAGGACCCATCCCTACCACTAATGCCCTAGGTAAGACACAGTTTCCATGAGGAACTCCCAATCTGGAAAATGGAGAGTTGTTTCCAATATTTTCGTGGTTATTCTTAGCCTTAGAGAAATTGAAAGCATAAAACAAATATATATATATTAGAACTGGGCTGGGCATGGTGGTGCACGCCTTTAATCGCAGCACTCGGGAGGCAGAGGTAGGAGGATCACTGTGAGTGCCAGCCTGGAACTACAAAACGAGTTCCAGGTCATCCTGGGCTAAAGTGAGATCCTTACCTTGAAAAAAAAAATAAATAAAACCCCAAAATAGACCTAGAGCTATGCCTCAAAAATAAAATAAGGGCTGGAGAGATGGTTTAGAAGTTAAGGCACTCACCTGTGAAGCCTAAAGACCCAGGTTCAACTCCCCAGTACCCACATAAGCCAGAGGCACATGGTGGCGCATTCATCTGAAGTTCATCTGTAGTGGCTAGAGGCCCTGGCAAACCCATTCTCTCTATATCTATCTATCTATCTATCTATCTATCTATCTATCTATCATCTATCTATCTATCTATCATCTCTATTTTTTGTCTCTTTCTCTCTATCATATAAATAAATGAAATTAAAAAAAAAAAAGCCAGACATGGTGGCACAGGCTTTAATCCCAGCACTCGGGAAGCTGAGGTAGGAGGATCACTGTAAATTTAAGGCCACCCTGAGACTACATAGTGAATTCCAGATAGGGCTAGAGCAAGACCCTACTTTGAAAAACCAAAAAATGAGATAAAACCAAACACAACAGGGCTGGAAAAATGGCTTAGTGGTGAAGTCGTTTGCCTGCAAAGCCTAAGGATCCAGGTTCAATTTCCTAGGACCCACTTAAGCCAGATGCACAAGGTGGCTCATGAGTTTGGACTTTTTTTGCAGTGGCGTGGCAAGGCCCTGATGTGCCCATTCTCTCTTTCCTTCCTCTCTGTCTTTGTCAAATAGGTTAATTAATTAGTTAAAACAAAAGCATTTGAAGTGGTTTATGGAGCACTCTACCCACTATAGTTCCTCAACCCTACAGGATTTTCCAAGCATCTCTTCCCAAATGCACTTGCAAAGCCAATGGATGGGGTGAGTGCAGGGTGCGGGCCAGCTCGAGTCCGCTATGAGCATTCAGAGGATGTTCACGTTCCTAAGTCCCGACCATGAACCCGGTGATCCCCCAGCAGTAACAGGCAGCAGCAGTGGGCAAGATGAGGGTGCGATACAGTCACCTTGATGGACTTGAGGCGTGACAAGAAAACAAGGAGAGCACTTTTTTGAGTAAGTCTGTGAGGGTGATCCCAAAGAGAATTAACCAACAGGAAAAAGAATACCCTGAATGTAGGCAACACCATCCTATAGACTGGGACCCAGCTGGGACAAGAGAGGAAGGAGGAAGCCCTTGAGGGCTTATACCCTGTCCCTGCTTCAATTGCCGTGGTGTGAGCGACGGCTTCCCCTGGCCCTCCCCGCCAGGACGGAATGAAAGAAGAGTGAGTCAAAGTAAACCTTTCCTCCTTTTACATTGCTTCTGTCACAACAACGAAAAGTTAACAGTGAGTGATCTTCAAGGGAAATAGTCTATTTCCAAGGGCAGGATAATGCCACCATGTTCTGGAGTCAGACCGCCAGGGTTTGGTGGTTTTCCTAAGGCTCTGTAGCCTTCGGAAGGCACTTAACCTCTTTGGGGGTCAGTTTCCTCATCTGTCGGATGAAGACGCTCATAGAGACTGCCATCTACCCTCCTGGCTGCCAACCCCTCCGGAATAAAAGTTTCCACCGTCCCCTAAGCTTCCAGAGTGTTCTCTGTTCCCTCCCTGATTCTGACTCAGGGTAGAGACCATGGTGAGAGGGGAATGCGGTTGGGAACGAAAGGCACCCAGGAAATTAGCAAAGGCCACGCTTGTGTGCTGTGACCTCACCTTCCTCGGCTGCAAAGGCAAGGCACTCTTGGAGGCATTGAAACTCAAGATGGGCTTCATCATGCTGACGTTCCAGAAGAGGATGTCCCCATTGTAGGAGGAGGTCCCGAGGAACTGGTTCTGGTACTTGGCCATGCTCAGGATGTCTTCGGTGTGGAAGGTCTGCCAGTGGTGGCACAAGAGCAGCGGCTTGGTCTTGTGGAACCTGTGTACATGGCCAGAGGTGGGAGGGCCGAGAGTTCAGCCTCGAATGTCCTTTTGGGGAAACCACAGCCTTAGGATTCAGGCATCACCTCAGAAGGGGGCAGTCTGAGTGGTTCTAGAACTTGTTTAAAGCCCTGCCTACTGAACTCATTTCCTAAGCACTTATTATGTGCCCAACATAAAGGCTCTGTGCTTGAAGCTTACAAATAATGGTTTCTTTTTTATATTTATTTATTTATTTATTTGAGAGAGAAAGAGAGAAAAAGGGAGAGAGTGAATGAGTATGGGCACTCCAGGGCCTTCTACCACTGTAAACAAACTCCAGATGCATGTGCCACTTTGTGCATCTGGCTTTACAAGGGCACTGGGGACTCAAACCCAGACCATCAGGCTTTGCAAGCAAGCACCTTAAACTGCTGAGCCATCTCTCCAGCCCACCATCTATATTTCTTTCCTTCTTCTTTTTTTTTTTTTTTTTTTTTTTTTTTTTTTTTACGAGGTAGGGTCTCACTCTAGCTCAGGCTGACCTGGAATTCACTATGTAGTCTCAAGGTGGCCTCGAACTCACAGTGATCCTTCTACCTCTGCCTCCCAAGTGCTGGGATTAAAGGCGTGCGTCACCACGCCCGGCACCATCTATATTTCTACCAATAACTTGTTTAGGATTACTTAGGTAAACTTTAAAAAAGTTGGGACTGCAAGGGTAGTGCAGTGGTAGAGTGCAGGCTTCGCATGCATGAGGCCCTGGGTTCTAACCCTGGCACTGAAGGAAGAGCAGCTTTCTCTACAGCTTTCCTGCTTGTTTGTTGTTGTTGTTGTTTTGGGGTGTTTTGTTTTGCTTTTTGGTGTTTCAAGGTAGGGTTTTATGCTTAGCCTAGGCTGACCTGGAATTCACTCTGTAGTCTCAGGCTGGCTTCAAATTCACAGTGATCCTCCTACCTCTGCTTTCTAAGGTTATCTTTTTAAATATTTTATTTTTATTTATTTATTTATTTGAGAGAGAGAGAGAGATACAGAAATAGGCAGGTAGAGAGAGAGAGAGAGAGAATGGGTGCGCCAGGGCCTCTAGCCACTGCAAACGAACTCCAGATGCATGCGCCCCCTTACGCATCTGGCTTACGTGGGTCCTGGAGAATCAAGCCTCGAACTGGGATCCTTAGGCTTCACAGGCAAGCGTTTAACCACTAAGCCATCTCTCCAGCCCCTACCTCTGCTTTCTGAATGCTGGGATTAAAGGCGTGTGCCACCACGCCCGGCTCTCTCCTGTTTTCAGTGCCCTCACCTGAACCACCCTTGGTTCCCCAGGTATGGTAACATAGGCTCTCCCTGGCCTGAGCTTCAGACTCTCCCAGCCTCTGCCATTCCCCATCCCAAAGCTACATGCATGTGTGCGTGTGTGTGTTTTCCTTTGAGGAATTTGTTACCGAAGCACCTCCCTTCTGAAATCAATTTCTGTTATGGTCACTTAGGCTGTTATAATATCATGGAGTGGGAGGCACATAAACAATAGTGATTTATTTCTCGCAGGTCTAGAGTTTGGATGGTTCTAGGTTAAAAAACTGGAGTGAAAGCCAGGCGTGGTGGAGCACACCTTTAATCCCAACACTCGGGAGGCAGAGGTAGGAGGATCGCCGTGAGTTCAAGGCCACCCTGAGAAGACAGAGTGAATTCCAGGTCAGCCTGGGCCAGAGTGAGACCCTACCGAGAAAAAAAAAAAAAAAAAAACACTGGAGTGAGCCAGGCATGGTGGCACACGCCTTTAATCCCAACACTTGGAAGGCAGAAGTAGATAGATCGCTGTGAGTTTGAGGCTGCCCTAAGATTACATAGTGAATTCCAGGTCAGTCTGGGCTAGAGTGAAACTCTACCTGGAAAGGAAAAAAAAAAACCTGAGACCTTCAGCAGGATGTGGTGGTGCACACCTTTAATCCCAGCACTCAGGAGACAGGTAGAAAGATCTCCGGGCTGGAAAGATGGCAGAGAGGTTAAGGCACTTGCCTGCAAAGCCTCAGGACCCAGGTTTGAGTCCCTACAACCCACATAAGCCAGATGCACAAGGTGGCTCATGCATTCGAAGCTCATTTGCAGTGGCTAGAGGCCCTGGCATGCCCATTCTCTCTCTCTCTCTCTCTCTCTCTCTCTCTCTCTCCAATAAATAAAATTTAATTTAATTTAAAAGATTTGTTATTTGGGGCTGGAGAGATGACTCAGCAGTTTAGTATACTTTTTTGCAAAGCCTGACAGCCTGTTTCTCTCTCTATCTATCAAATAAATGAATAAAGGAATATTTTTAAAAATGAAACAACACACGCCTTTAATCCCAGCACTCGGGAGGCAGAGGTAGGAGGATCGCTGAGAGTTTGAGGCCACCCTGAGACTACATAGTTAATTCCAGGTCAGCCTGGACCAGAGTGAAACCCTACCTCGAAAAACCAAAAAATACATATAAATAAATAAAAATGAAACAACAACAACAACAAAATAAATAAATATAGCTAGGCATGGTTGCACATGCCTTTAACCCCAGCACTCAGGAGGTAGAGGTAAGAGGATTGCTGTGAGTTCAAGCCCAGCCTGGAATTACATAGTGAGTTCCCAGTCAACTTGGGCTACAGTGAGACCTTACCTTGAAAAAAAGAAAACTACTACACACACACACACACACACACAGATGGCAAAGACAATTCTAATGAACTCTCAGATGGAAAAGAGGGGCATGCTACTGGAGGCAAAGCCATCCTTGGTACAAAATGGTGAAGAACCTGACTGACCTGTGTTTGCATTCTAGTGTTTTGTGGCAGGTAGAATGTGCAAGCAATGATACTGGTCAGTGCTCAAGGCTAGAGTGAGATCCTACATCAAAAAAAAAAAAAAAAAAAAAAAAAAAAAAAAAAGGCGCTAGGCATGGAGGAAACCCAGGGTAAAGAGGGGATCCCCAGCAGCCCTTACCTTCCCACAACTCTTGCTACTCACATGAAATCGGTGATTCTCTTACTCCACCCTGTCACGTAGTACACGCCGTTCATAGGGACAATTTCACTAATCTATTGGACATGAAAGAAAACAGAACTCAAAAGCTTCTCAGGGAGCATGCCTGTGAGCCCCAGATGCCTCCCTAAACGTGCCCACCAAAAAAGTCAAAACTCTCTATGATGGTAGGAATTCCCTGGAGTTAATGACACCATCAGGTAAGTGCTCAGAGTGCCCTCACATCCCAGTGTCTAATGGAACAAATGGAGAGGCCATCACATCTGATGGCTCTAAATGAGGCCAATTGCACAGGCATCCACATCCATTTTACAGAAGGGGTAACTGGAAACAAGTGGCCTGGGAAAGGCTCAACAACAGCTGAATGAGAGGCTCTGGACTGGCACTTGATCCCCTGGTTTCTTGGCCTGTGCTCTTTCTGCATTAGTTAAATGCTTGTGTCTCACTGGAGAGATGACTTAGTGATTGAGGTGCTTGCCTGTGAAGCCAAAGGACCCTCATAAGCCAGATGCACAGTGGCACATGCGTCTGGAGTTTGTTTGCAGTAGCTGGAGGCCCCAGCGTGCCCATTCTCTCTCTCTCTCTCTTTGCTTCTTTCTTTCTTTCTATCTCTCGAATAAATAAAAAGCATATATATGTATAGTTTTGTTTTGTTTTTTTGTTGTTTTTTCTTGTTTTTTTTGTTCTGTTTTCAAGGGAGGGCCTTGCTCTAGCCCAGGCTGACCCAGAATTCACTATGTAGACTCAGGCTGGCCTTAAATTCATAATCCTCCTACATCTGCCTCCCAAGTGCTGAGATTATAGGTGTGTGCCACCATGCCTAGCCAATAAAAATATTTTTTTTAAAGTTTGTGTCACAGGGGCAGCAAAAGCTAGGGGGCTCAAGTTCCAAAATGGTATTGCTTACTTTGCTCTCTGTCATACACACAGACTGTCCCTAAAATCCCATCAAGTATTTTTCAAATCGGGGTGATCATAGGAACCTCTACACTACATGCCCCCACTATCAAAAACACAGTCCAAAGGTCCAAAGCCAGGCGTAGTGGCGCACGCCTTTAATCCCAGCACTCGGGAGGCAGAGGTAGGAGGATCGCCAAGAGTTCGAGGCCACCCTGAGACTACATAGTTAACTCCAGGTCAGCCTGGGCCAGAGTGAGACCCTACCTTGCAAAACCAAAATAAAATTAAAAAAAAAAAAAACACAGTCCGAGGCTCCAAGAGGTGGGATCAGAGGTGCTTACGTACTTAACGAGAGAGAACAGATGATGTCTGTGGAACTGTTGCTAGAGATGAGCAAGCCCGCCTATCCTATCCTATTTCGTGCAAGCGGATCCAAAGATCTAGGAAGGTTTGAAGGGTCCCCAAGGGCCCCCCTGGCCCCAGCTGACAGACATGCTAACCTCCATTTGGTCCGAGTAGGGGAAGGACATCAGGCACTCGCCGTTGTTGTAATTCCACATTCTCACTGTGCCGTCCCGGAAGCCTGTGAGCAGGCATTGCTCCAGCTCATCCAAGGCCATGGCGGTCAGCTCCATGCTCTGGTTACGGCACACATTGAACTCCATCCTCTTCTTGCCCGTTGTGATGTCCCACACACTCACAGTGCCATTGAGGGAGCCACTCACCACCTGAGGGGAGCATACACAAGAGGTCCCAATTCACTGCCAGGGTAGTCTCCAGCCTGTCATGGGGTCCCCTTCCCTTCATGTCCTGTGAAAGCAGGATCCTATGTGCCCTGCTCCCACACTGGGCATGGGCCGTGCCTACAAACCAGCCAGCCTTCTGTATGACCCAAACTGCAACCAGGACTCTTTTAAGAGAAATCAGTTTGGGCTGGAGAGATGGCTAAGTGGTTAAGGCATTTGCCTGCAGAGCCTCATGACAGGGGGAGGGTCAATTCCCCAATACCCAAGCAAAGCCAGATGCACAAAGTGGCACATGCATCTGGAGTTGGTTTACAGTGGCTAGAGATCCTGGTGTGCCCATTCTCTCTCTCTCTCTTCTTTCTATTTCTCTCTGCTTACAAACAAATAAATAGCTAAATAAATTAAATTAAATATTTTTTAATTAAAATTATGACTTTCTTTTGTTCTGTAGCTATAAAAATTCCACATTGATGCCGGGCACACGCCTTAAATCCCAGCACTTGGGAGGCAGAGGTAGGAGGATCGCCATGAGTTCAAGGCCAGCCTGAGACTACACAGTGAATTCCAGGTCAGCCTGGACCAGAGTGAAACCCTACCTCGAAAAACCAAAAAAAAAAAAAAAAAAAAACATTGAAACATGTCATCAGATCAGCCCAAGTCCATTTTCCTAGGCCATAGTTACTCATAGTCATGAAGAATACACTATCTCTTACACCCTTTGAGGTGACAGCAATGTTTTGCACCAACATATTTATCTATCAAGAGGGGGGAAAAATCCTAACTCAGAAAAGATACTTGCTGAAGCATCATTAATTATGACCAAAAAACAGGGCTGGAGAGATGTTAGCAGTTAAGGCACTTGCCTGCGAAGCATAAGGACCCATGTTCAACTCTCCAGATCCCATATAAGCCAGATGCACAAAGGTGAGGCAAGTGCAAGGTCGCACATGCCCACTAGGTGGCACAAGCATCTGGAGCTTAATTGCAGTGACAGAGGCCCTGGTGTGCCAATTCTTTCTTTTTCTCTCTCTCTAAAATAAATATAGGTCAAGGCAGCTACATCTGGGTGTGGTCTACACAATAGGTAATAGGAAATACATATATATCTCCAGCCAGGTGTGGTAGCACACGCCTTTTTTTTTTTTTTTTTTTTTTTTTTTTTTTTTTTTTTGAGGTAGGGTCTCACTCTAGCCTTTAATCCCAGCACTCGGGAGGCAGAGGTAGGAGGATCTCCATGAGTTCGAGGCCACCCTGAGAATACAGAGTGAATTCCAGGTCAGCCTGAACTAGAGTGAGACCCTACCTTGGAAAAAAGAAAAACGGGAACAAGCCCCTTGTCCCTCTGTAGGAAAACAAGGGGTGAGTATAGTCACGTGGCCACTCCCTGAAGAAGCTTTTGCTGTAGCAGATGAGTCTACCTCAGACCAGTGCGCCTGCCTGCCAAGAAAATCTGGGAATTTACTCATGTGGTGAGACTGAAGAACTTTGTTCAATAAAGTTTAGTTTCTACTTGGAAAAAAAAAAAAGAAAGAAAGAAAGAAAAAAAATCTGGGGATTTTTTTTTTTTAAGTCTGTTTTGGAGCAATGAAGAGCCTTAAGGCAATGGGAGCCTCTAATACTAAAAGTCAGAATGGTACAGAAGCCCAGAGGGGAGCTCTGGCCTCATGTAGCCAAAGGCCATTCCCACAACAGACACACAGTGGCCCTGTCCAGAAGCCACACCAGATGAGAGGTTCCACCGGGAGTGGGCAGAGATGTGCAGCCACTTCCGTTCTCAGTCCTCGCCAACAATTCCATGTGCCCAGCTATCCTGCCCACGCAGAGCCCTCTCCTCAAGCCTAGCGAACTGATTGCTGGGCCCTTCCCATAATAAAACAGGGCCAAACTGTGGCTTCCCTGGAAAGGCCAGCTCTTCCACTGCTTTGTGCCAATTGTGATGGCAACAAATGCTTCATGCAGTGGCGTGGCCACACTTCTCCCTAGAGAGGCAGGAGGCTTGTTCCCCGTTTATTACATTGGTGTGATGATTAACTGCTGCTTCAGTTCCTTCCGCCTTGAGGAGCACCCCATAACCAATGTTCCGTCTCCATGTCAAGAGGCTGCCTGGCCAAACCTGACCCAGGGCAGGAAGCCCAAGGCAGGGAGGCTCAGAGGAGTCAGAGATCCAACCCCCAGTTGGGGGGCACTCAGGTCAGACCCTACACTAAGCAGTCTGCAGAACTCCTTCTTTTTGATTTTGGTTTTGATTTATGTTTTAGAGGGAAAGACAGAGAGAGAGAGAGAATGGGGGGGGCTCAGCCACTGAAATGGAAACTTGAGCCACCTAGTGGGCATGTGTGACCTTGCACTTGCCTCAGCTTTGTGCGTCTGGCTTACGTGGGACGTGGAGAGTCAAACCTGGGTTCTTAGGCTCACAGGCAAGCGCCTCAACCACTAAGCCATCTCTCCAGCCCCTAGAACAGCTTCTTGTACCCCCAGCACCACCACCAAAGCACCGACAATTCCTACTGGGCCACATGAGCTGACAGCTATGTACGCACAAGCGTACACGGAGAGGACACACGGAGAGGTAGGTCTGGGCCCTGTCCCATGTCACCAGCACTCCTGCCAACCTCAAAGGTAAACAAGCCCTGGCCACTCACCTGCTTGAAGATCTTGTTGTAGAGCACCGTACACACGTCTGTGCTGTGAGTTGTGATCTTCCCTGCTATCATGGGCCCCTGGACCTCCAAGTACCCTTTGAGGATCCCAAGCTGCAGGTGAGGAGACAGACAGTCAGCTAGCCTAGCAATCACAAGGGGTCCCTCCGTCCCCAGCGACCGAGGCCCGCGTTGACCAGCCTCAGGAGAAACCTCCAACAGATTATGTTCAAGACATCCTAACTGTACCCCACAAGGCTCCTCGGCTGCCTCTTGCCCCAGTCCACAGCACCCCCCCTTCTTAGAGTTGGTTCTCCTAAGCCTAGGGTTCCAGGAGCTTCAAGGCCCAATTCCAAAGTCCTTTTCTCTTCTACCTTCTGAGAAGCCAAATTCTCACCCAGGTGTTCCTTCCAGGACCATGAGCCATGAACTCCCCCATGAGATCCAACACTTATGACATAGCACTTGCTTTGAAATTCACAGCACCTTAGTAGTATATTCTCATCTCCCAACCAAGCAGGGGGCCAGCAATGTCACATGATCAGAAAAGTCTGTTTAATTTAACAAATACCAACAGCCAGTCCAGCACTCAGCAGAGGCAAGCGCCCACCTCCTTCTCAGTAACTCTGCTCTCTAAGAAGGAGAGCCAGCCAAGCTTAAGCTGGAAGTATTGGTGGTGTGCCCTGCCATGGCGGCCCAGATAGCAGTGGGCCATAAGGCCTCAAATGGAGCTCGCAACAAATGATAACTCAATCTTCTAGACACAGCCTCTGGCCTCTTGGCTGCAAGTTTACCCTTATAGCCCCTGTGTGGGGCTGGAGAGATGGCTTATTGGTTTTGAGGTGTTTGGCTGCAAAGCCAAAGGACCCAGGTTTCATTTCTCAGGACCCACGTAAGCCAGATGCACAAGATGGCTCATGTGTCTGGAGTTTGTTTGCAGTGACTAGAGGCCCTGGTGCACCCATTCTCTCTCTCTACCTCTTTCTTTCTATCCCTCTCAAATAAATAAATAAAAATTTTAAAAGTAAAATTAAATTTACAAGAGCAGTGGGACCAAAGGAGCATGGAAGAAAGGCGGGGAGGGTTCCAGGAAAGCTGGAGGGGTCCACAAATGGGGATGGAGTGGAGGCTGAAGTGGTAGAGAAGAGGACTGGCTGGGGCCCAGAACCTTTCTTTCAGGGAATCCCCGAGAGCTGGGGCCTCCCAGACTGCAGATCAAGGCCAACCTAATAGCTTCAGCAACCTTGGGAGAGGCAAGATGGGACCCGGCTCTGGCAGCAGCCACACCCTCCCTCCTGGGCCAGCACTCACAGAGTAGGTGCTGCAGACGAGGGTCCTGTTCTTATGGAAGTAGGCACTGGTGATGGGGCAGTTTCCCAGGGAGAACATCTTTCCACCAAAGGACTGGAGGCACACATAGTCCTGCAGGTCCCACACACGGATGTTCTGGGGCAGGGGATAGGCAAAAGGCAGATGGTGAGTTCCTTACAGCAGCTGGCACTGAAGCCCCGTGGAAGCCCCTATGAGCAAACCAGGGACACGGCATTCAATTACTTCAACACATAACTACTTGGTTAAGTGTCTGCTGTAGTCACAACCCCATCCAGAGAGGCTACACGCATGCCCAGAGAACATTAGTGGGGGCATGGCAGAGAGGGGCCTGTGACATGAGGGTGACACCTTGTCCCTGGAGATGCTGACGAGGATGCTGCTGTTCTTGCTGTTTACGAGAAGGTGTGTCACTGAGGTCTGGTGTCCCTTCATCAGCCACACGGGCCTTTTCGAGACCAAAGGGTTCCACAGGCGGATGTGGGGATCATAGCCACCGGTTGCTGGAGTTAAGAAATGAGCAAGGGGGAGATGGAGAGCTGTCTTAGCAGTTAAGGCGCATGCCTGCAAAGCCTAAGGATCCAGGTTCAATTCTCCAGGTCCCACATAAGCCAGATGCGTGTGGTGTTGCATGCGTCTGGAGTTCGTTTGCAGTGGTTAGAGGCCCTGGCATGCCCATCCTCTCTCTCTCTCTCTCTCTCCCTCTCTGTCACTAATAAATAAATAAAAATAAATCTTAAAAAAAGAAAAAAATAGCCAGACGTGGTGGCGCATGCCTTTAATCCCAGCACTCGGGAGTCAGAGGTAGGAAGATTGCCATGATTTTGAGGTCACCCTGAGTCTACACAGTGAATTCCAGGTCAGCCTGAGCTAGAGTGAGACCCTACCTTGAAAAGCCAAAAAATAAATAAATATATAAAACAAAAAATAAAAAAATATAAGAAAGAAATGAGTATCAAGCTGGCATGATGGAGCCCACCTTGAATCCTAGCACTTAAAAGGCTGAGGTAGGAGGATCGCCATGGGTTTAAAGCCAGCCTAGGTTACAAAATGTGTTCCAGGTTAGTCTGGGCTAGAGTGAGACCCTGCCAGAAAGAAATAAAGGAAGAGCCGGACATGGTAGCGCATGCCTTTAATCCCAGCACTTGGGAGGCAGAGTTAGGAGGATTGCCATGTGTTCGAGGCCACCGTGAGACCACATAGTGAATTCCAGGTCAGCCTGGGCTACAGCAAGACCCTACCTTAAAAACCAAAACAAAAAAAAAAAAAAAGAAAAGAAAGAAAGAGAAAAAGAAAGAAAGAAGGATAGAGGGAGGGAGGGGAAAGGAAAGGAAGGAAAGGAAAAGAAAGAAGCAAGGGACATAGGGAGGGATGGAAGGAGGATGGATGGATTCACCACCTGAGGCGTCTGCTGAGAGTGTTTCTATTCTGGGGCCAGCTCCTCAGACCCAGCCAGACTTGCCGAATGGGGGGAGATCACTGTAATCCATCACTGTGCCCCTGCCCCTTCATCCCACCCATCCCATGCAGAGCCTGTGTCACACACCACCCCATAGGGACCTAAGATCAGCAGGATAGGAGGCCAGACATTGGTTGGACCCTGCGGGACCTTCTTGGCTCTGATGGTCCCCAGGTCTCCACAACCCCTTACCCCAGCTCTGCTGCTGAGGAACGTGAAGTCCACTTACCCAGGAAGTGCCTTTCTGGACAGTAATCAAAGCAAAGAACTCCTTTCCTTAAACTCAACACTGACAACCTGGGAGAGGAAGAGGGAAGGGTTCAGGGCTGGGAGAAGCACCTGGGAGGTGGGAGACCTGACATGGGCCTGGGGTGGGAAAGAGTTGAAAACCTGGAGAAAAGTCACTCTCTAACCCAGGGGGAGGGGTAGCCCCAGAACATGACCAGCTTTCGCCCAGCAGCCAAAGCAGGACCCAGCAGTGCAGGTGAGGCAGCTTGTGGGGGAGGTGCCCACCCTTGAGGGCAAAACGGCCCCAAAGCAGGAGCGACTCCTTCCTGCTATAAAGCAATCCATCCCACTCCCAGGATAAGGTTACCTGATCCCTGCATCTACCCTCCCTGACACAACACACATCAAGAAAAGGGGGGGGGGGGTGAACTGGGGCTGGAGGGATGGCTTAGCGGTTAAGGCCTTTGCCTGCAAAGCCAGAGGACCCAGGTTCAATTCCCCAGGCCCCATGTTAGCCAGATGCACAAGGGGGGGCACATGTCTGAAGTTCATTTGCAGTGGCTGGAAGCCCTGGAATGCCCATTTTCTCTATTTCCCCCTCTTTCTCTATCAAATAGATAACTAAAAATAAAATATTTTAAAGAAAAGAAAGGGGGAATTTGCAGAGAACTGGCTCCCTCTGGGCAGGGTGCCATCTGGGCGGCCTCCCTCCCAGACAAACACACAATGTGACTTCTCTGAGCCAAGGATGAAGATACTGAAAAGATAATTTCAAGAGCTTCTCACAGCTCAGGGACCTGGAATTAACAGAGTTCAGGCTGGCCTGAACTCACAGCGATCCTCCTACCTCTGCCTCCCGAGTGCTGGGATTAATTTCAAGAGCTTGTCCAGGGGCACAGAGTTAAGGACCTGTTGAGCTCCAGCTAGGATTAAAGGCATGAAGCCACCATGCCCGGCCATCAAAGATGCAATCTTGAGGTGTGACCTCTGTAGGAGGGGTTTGGGGTTGCCAACCCAGACTCCTCGGCAGTGTGGGCCTCAGCCTGATACCCTGTCTGCTTCACGCTAGCCTCTTACCCCTGCCTCCTCTCTCCCTTTCCTCGATGTCTTGATGATTCTGTCCACCCTGGGGAAGAAGCTGAGGCCCCACAGGTCCCTAACTGTGTCCCTGGACAAGCTCTTGAAATTATCTAGAGGAAGACTCTACCTCAAAAAAAAAAAAAAAAAAAAAATTGAAAATTGAAAGCAGTCAATGGTGCCACCTGCCGGCCAGAGTATTGTACTGCATACTGCATCCAGACCCCAAAAAAGTGCGTGCGTGTATGTATTCTCTAACCTATGCTCAAATACACATTCCAAATTTCTGCACTTCCACTCTCCTCTCCAGATCACCATCATGTTCAGCTGCACTATTACCGTGGCCTCCCTAGCATGTCCTTCATTCCAAGGATCCCACCATTCCTCAAAACCTTCTGAGTACTTACCTTATATCCGATTCCAAGGCAGTGTAAGTTATATCTGATTCCAAGTACTCACAACAAGACATTCTGAGATACTTGGGGAAATATTAGAGTAGGTCCTAGATGACGAAAAAATTACACTATTTTTCCTATGCTGTTTGTGTGTTTGAAATTTTTCACAATAAAAACTTGAATTAAGCCTAGAGCAGTGTGGCACACGCCTTTAATCCCAGCACTCAGGAGGCTGAGGTAGGAGGATCTCCGTGAGCTCCAAGACCAGCCTGGGGCTACAAAGTGAGTTCTAGGTCAGCTTGGGCGAGTGAGTGAGACCTTGCATCCAAAAAAAAAAAAAAAAAGTGAACTAAGAAAACATGCCTGGACTACATAGTAAGACTTTGCCTCAAAAAATTTTTTTAGGGCTGGAGAGATGGCTTAGCGGTTAAGCGCTTGCCTGTGAAGCCCAAGGACCCCGATTCGAGGCCGAATTCTCCAGGACCCATGTAAGCCAGATGCACAAGGTGGCACACACATCTGGAGTTCGTTTGCAGTGGCTGGAGGCCCCGGCGTGCCTGTTCTCTCTCTCTCTACCTGACTATTTCTATATCTCTCTCAAATAAATAAATAATATATTTTTTTTTAAAATTTTTTTTTTTTTTTTTTTTTTTGGTTTTTCGAGGTAGGGTCTCACTCTGGCCCAGGCTGACCTGGAATTTTGTTTGCAGTGGCAGGGTGGCCGAGCGGCGTGCCTGTTCTCTCCTCCTACCTCTGCCTATATCTCTCTCAAATAAATAAATAATATATATTTTTTTAATTTTTTTTAAAAACAAGAAAATGAATATAACAGACTAAGAGGAACAGAGTTCCTGGACCAGGCATGTGCCTGAACCTCGGGCCTGTGTAGCCAGAGTGGGAAGTGAAGGGTTAATAGCCTTCCCTGAAAACCAAAGGGAACTAAAGAGTTAATAGCTATCCCTAAAGCTTGCAGGCAATAAAGAAGTTTGGCACCTTCCTTGATTGATGTTCTCCCCTTAGTCTAGATGGCCTTGAAGGACCAGGGATCATCTGAGTGTCCTCCCTTAGACATTCCTGGCTGAAGAAGCCGATTCTGAACAAGGACCCAAACAGCTACAAGCTCCTTATCTACTGCACCCTGGCCCAGTCTGTTTTTCTTAGGATTCTCCTCATAAACTTGCACCCTAGCCTGGCTCAGTGCTTCAGCCTTCATCCCGCAGGAAAGCTGAGGCCCCTCGCTGTTTCTCTCAATAAACAGTCTTGTCTGTAGAGTTCAAATCCGATGTTCTCTTTTGCTTTTCTCTTACATTTTCCTTACAGGAAAGTGGGGCAGGTGATGAGGGGAGGACGGCAGAGCCAACCCTTAGAGATCTTGGTGAGGTCACCCACTGCCATCCTCCTGCCATTGGCCCCAATAAAACTAGAAGTTGAGAGAAACACAGGCATGAAGTGCTGCCACCACCAAGACACAGGGTTACCAGAGACAGCCAGCTCCAGCCAGGGTCTCGCCACACGGCCCTACGTTCTTTCTCAAGAGGCCCGGTGGAGGTGGATCCTCTCTTAGCAGGGATATCTGCGTGTGGCTGAGGGAAGCCAGACCTATCCAAGGTACATTTACTGTCACCCCCCCCCTTTACCAGGGGCTCCTTACTTCGGTTTATCAGAGTCTTTGCCTGGTAATATTGTCAGCACCAGCGAGGACTTCTCAATGGCTGAACAGGAGACCACCAGGTTCATCTGGGGGATGTACTTGACCTGCTGGCACCAGTTGGGATGGGCTGCCTGGGGGAGAGAGGGGCCATGCTAGGGGACGCTCGCAGGGACCGTTAGTTACATGGACTATGGCCAGGACCAAGGATAGGAGGAGTTTGATCACACAGTCTCGGGTCCTTCCCCTACTTACCAACATGGACAAAGTGATGGGGGCCATAGTCCTAGCCCAGGGCCAGTGATCAGGGCACTGTGGCCAATCACTAGCCTCAAAAAACCTCTTAAAAGTACCAAGCTTAGGACTGGCAAAATGACTCAGTGGTTAAAGGCACTTGCTTGCAAAGTCTGACAGCCTGGGTTTGATTCCCCAGCACACACATAAGACCAAATGCACAAAGTGACACATGCATTTAGAGTTTGTTTGCAAGAGCAAAAGGCTCTGGTGTTGTCTCCCTCTCTCTCGACTTCCTTGCAAATAAAAACATTAAAAAAAAAAAAAAAAAAGTTCTAGGAGCTGGGCGTGGTGGCATACGCCTTTAATCCCAGCACTCCGGAGGCAGAGGTAGGAGGATCGCCATGAGTTCGAGGCCACCCTGAGACTACATAGTGACTTCCAGGTCAGCCTGGACCAGAGTGAGACCCTACCTCGAAAAACCAAAAAAAAAAAAAAGTACTAGGCTGAAGAGATGGCTTAGCAATTAAGGCACTTGCCTGCAAAGCCTAAGGACTCATGTCAACTCTCCAGGTCCCACATGAGCCAGTGACACAAGGTCGCACAGGCACACAAGGGGGCACACGTGTCTGGAGTCTGATTGCAGTGGCTAAAGACCCTAGTGCACCAATCTTTAATCTCTCTCATTTAAAAAAAAAAAAAAAAAAAGGCCAGTCTGTTGGCTTAGTATCATATGGACTCTTGTTTTCTAAACTGTCTCTTATTTTCTAGGGCCAAAGAAATTGAGACTATGCAAATATCATTCTCCCAAGCAGAGAAAAAGGATGGATTTGAGCTTGGCTAACCACCCCCAACACACACACACACACACACACACACACACACGTAGATAACAAGGTATGAGCAAGCAGATCACTTCATGTCATATCTTGATGGTCATGGTAAGGATTTAAGATTTTGCTTCAAACATGAGAAGCTACTGGGGTGACATGACAATATTTCTAAGGCACAATTCCTTTGGCGGCTGAAAAGAGAGAGGACTACATGGAGAAAGTGAGAGTGGGGACCCAACTAGAAACCCTAAAGCATCTGGAAGAAAGGTGACATTTGCATAGCGTAGGGTTACCAGGAAGGCAGTGAGAGAGACATGGCCAGACCTGTGATTCGCATGTCTTCTGCAGAGACACCCATGGGATCCAGTAACTGCCTCTACTCTTTAGAGCTCGAGCCCCAAGGCTGAGGCTGAACCCCCAGGGAAGGTCTACCTTTTGTGTTCATTTCCAGTGGTGCATGAATATGGCTAATGACCATAGCAACAGGCCAAGGAAAGATACAACTTACCCTCATTCGGTAAGTCCTATACGAAGGGGACTTCTCACTTAAGAGTTTCTGTATGGAAACGTTGGTCCACTGATCTGATAGGGAAACAAACAAAAGTCTACGTTACCAACTTTGCCATTACCAGGCCAGCAAGCCTCAGAGGACATCTTGGTTGGTATGCCTCCCATGCTTCCAGAAAAGCCAACCAGTCAACCCCTCTTACTGGAGCCCCTGATGTGCCCTGCGAGCTCCGCCCACTTCCTTTCACCCAGGCAGCCCTTGGGCCCTGCAAGCCCACAGCAACAGCACAATGGTGACCAGGTTTCAGGGCCTGTACACACCCAGTTGTTGGCAGCCTGCACAAGCTGACTGTCCACTAGAAGGCTCAGCTTTGGACTGGGCACTGAACCAAGACCCCGGCTCTATTCATCCTGAAAAGTAATCTTTTAAACACTGGCCATGATCTCTCAGGATGCCTGGGCTCCTTGGCCAGAGAGCACACGTTGAAGGCCGTGTCCGCATCATGAACAAGCAACTCCGACATGCCAGGCACCGTGCACAGCATGTTTGTTTGTTTGTTTGTTTTGTTTTTGAGGTAGGGTCTTGCTCTAGCCCATGCTGACCTGGAATTCACTCTGTAGTCTATAGTCTCAGGCTAGTCTTGAACACACAGAGATCGTCCTAGCTCTGCCTCCAAGTTCTGGGATTAAAGGTGTGCAACACCACACTCAGCTTCTTTTTTGGTTTATTTTGTTTTGTTTCTCGAGAGGAGTTTATTCTAAACAAAGCCACCGGCCTCTTCTCACTAGGCAAGAGGAACCTTGGAAAAAGAAGCCCCAAGCCAGGTAGGATTTTGCTCAAAACTGCTAAAGTGGGACTAGCCATGCATGGTGCCAGAGGGAGCCTCCATGTGACAATGTCTTTACTGGATACCTCTCCAAAGAGGCTGTGAGGTCCTGGAAGGGTAGACTGACAAGGCCACTGAGCAGTTAGTTACTCTGTGCCTGACACTATATCCTTATTCCATGTACTTTATAGCAAAGCCATAAATTAGGCATGCCCATCCCCATTTGAATAAGGGGACTGAAGCTTAGAGAGGTCAAGCAACAGAGGGTCTATCTGGCTCAGTCCACCACCTCCCACTCCACAGACCAGCCTGCCCAATCCATATGTTTGTTCTCAGCAGGTGGTCTGGAAGGAATAATCCCCAAACACTTCACCTTCATCTGTCCACCCATCACTCAGCTCAAAGACCCTCCCGACCCCCTATGCTAACTCCCGGAGTAGCACAAGCATGACCAGGGTAAGGCAGCCTCTAGGGGCCCATGGGCAGTAACAAGTGACTCCCTTCTGGCTGTGGGTGGAAATTATGGGAGATGATGCTCCCAGGGCTGCTCACTGATGACAGCTGTATCTATTCACACTCCTCCCAAGCCCACTGGTCCCCCAGGCCCCACCGTGGGGCCTCTCTACCCACCCAAAGGTGGTTCATGTCTAAGAACAGCAGAAGCCACCTCACAACCGTGGGAAGAGGGCAGGAAAGACTTCCCAAGGTCATGGCCGACTCTTCTTCATTCTCCTAGGAGGGAGGAGGGTCCACATGGCCCAGCCCTCACCTGCGCAAGCTCTCACCGCACAAGACTCCTCTCATTCCCTGTGACCTTCTCATCACTATAATTAAGATCGCCTTTTCCCCTGCCCAGCAAGCAGAGCATCTGCTGAGCTCTGAGGGGCCACCTCCCCAGAAGTCCAGAGCCAACTTAGCACCCATGTCTACCCCACCAGACTGCCACCCTACACTCAAGCCTCTTAGCTACCCCATTTGGAAGTCCTGGGGAGGATGTAAGGGTTGAACAGCCCATTGGCCACATTGTCAGACGTGAAGATGATGACAGTGCCCTTGACGTCCCCACAGCAGAACACGCCTCTGTGATAGTCGGACCTGGGGAAAGATGAAGACAGAAGAGGCTATGGGAGTCTCCAAGGCCCTCTCCCCCTTGGGAATGAGGGAAGTTCCCACAGACTTCCCGCCTTGCCCTGGCCTCTGCTCAGATGGCAAACTCAAGCTGGTCATCACCGAACCAGAATTCAGCATTGTGTTTCAAGCAACTGTGCATCCCAAGAGGCCTCAGCCCTAATAGACCAGCCCCTTGCCAGGGTTTGAAGGTTGACTAGGGAAGGGAGGGAAAGGGGGAAGGGGAACAAGAGAGAAGATTGACCACCACAGTGAGCCAAGGAGACAAAGAGAGACAAAGGAGACAAAGAGTCTAAGAATCAGTCAGAGGGGACCTCTTCAGTTCTGTTCCCAGGACGCCTCCGCAGCTTTCCCTACCCCTGGGGATGTGGCAACTGTCAAGACCCTGTCCCCACTTCTTGTGAGACTCACCAGTAGTCCATGACCAGGACACAGCAGTCCAGGTCGATAAAAGTGAAAGCCCGGACACATTTGTGGTTACTGATATCAAAGAACTCTGGGGAAGAGAGAGAAGAGAAGGGCACACAGAGTCCAGAGCCGAGACCCAGCCCGGGGCACATGTGGGGATGGTGAGTGACCCCCTAGCACTCTCCACAAATTTTCCACTCCTTGAGCCCTTTCCACCTGCAGCAACCAAGGACAGCAGATGAGAGTAAACTCACCCACTGAGCCAGGACCCAGCTGCAAGCTAATTCCCATGAAAACCAGAATAAAGTTTCCAGTGTGTGGAGGCGGAGATTGGAGGATTGCTGTGAGTTTGCGGCCAACCTGGGACTACAGAGTGAGTTCCTGGGCTAGAATGAGACCCTACCTCAAAACAATAAAAATCCAGGGCTGGAGAGATGGCTTCATGGTTAAGCGCTTGCCTGTGAAGCCTAAGGACCCTGGTTCAAGGCTCAATTCCCCAGTACCCATGTAAGCAAGATGCACAAGGTGGTGCATGCATCTGGAGTTCATTTGCAGTGGCTGGAGGCACTGACATGCCCATTCTCTCTCTCTCCCTCTCTCTCTCTCTTTCTGTCTCTAATAAGTAAATAAATTAAATAAATAAATAAAAATCTAGCTGGGTGTGGTGGTGCACACCTTTAATCCCTGCACTCGGGAGGCAGAGGTAGGAAGATCACCATGAGTTCAAGGCCATCCTGAGACTACATAGTGACTTCCAGGTCAGCCTGGGCTAGAGTGAGACCCTACCTCAAAAAACCAAAAACTAATAATAATAATAATAATAATTAAAATAAAACAAAACAAAAATAAAGATCCCATTTGGGCCACAACATTCAAGGGCCTATAAGATCAGACCCTCCACAGTGCCCGTTCATCCACTGTCCCTGGCAGGCCTCCTTTGTCTCTGCCCCTGCCTAGCCTCTATCCAGCCTTTTACTTCTACAGGCACATCAAACTCATCCACCTCTAGGTCCCTTCACTCACTGCTCCCTCCACCCTCAATACAAAGCCAGCTTGAGACTACATCGTGAATTCCAGGTCAGCCTGGGCTAGCGTGAAACCCTACCTCAAAAAAACCAAACAAATAAATAAGGTTTTTGTCTCCTCAACTAGTACCTGCTGGCATTCTCCCACTTTGTTCTCTGTTATTTCCCATAAAGTCCTCATCTCTACCTCAAGTTTGGTTCTGTCTCATTTGAGCACGGGGTCTACCTGGCCTGGAGTCAGAGTTCCTTTTTTTTGTTTGTTTGTTTGTTTGTTTGTTTGTTTTTCTGTTTTTTTGTTTTTCAAGGTAGGGTCTCACTCTAGCTCAGGCTGACCTGGAATTTACTCTGTAGTCTCAGGGTGGCCTTGAACTCACATTGATCCTCCTACCTCTGCCTCCCGAGTGCTGGGATTAAAGGCATGCACCACCATGCCCGGCTAGAGTTCCTTTTTAAAAAAAAAAAAAAAATTGTTTATTTGAGAGAAAGAAAGAGGCAGATAGAAAGAGAGAGAGAATAAGTACACCAGGGCCTCTAGCCACTGCAAAACTCCAGACACATGTGCCACTATGTACATCTGGCTTACATGAGTACTGGGGAATTGAACCTGGGTCCTTAGGCCTCATAGACAAGTGTTTTAACCACTAAGCCATTTCTCCAGCCCTGTAGTCATAGCATGTCTGCATGGCACCTTGTGGGCTCTTCAGTGCCTAGCACAGCACCCAGGGTTCTACAGATATTTGCTGAGTGATTGTGGCTGTGATATAGCAATGGAGGAGTAAATTCTCAACTTTGGGCTCCTGTGGTTTCAACTACTCTATCCACACTCTCTCTGTGCATCCTGTTGGTGCTGGGAGCAGATGGGAACCGAGAATCTCCTCGTCATCATTGACCCACCCCTCATCAGGGCCAGGGCCCAGGCCCATCTTCCCACTGCTGGGAGCCACAGAGCAGAGCCCAGGTGAGTGGATTTCATGCACATGCATGATGAAGAACAGACTGTAATGATGGTTTCTTGCAGGCTCGCTGGTTTGCTTATGGTCCTGCACTAGTCTGCCACATGTTATTTTCATCCCATTCAGAAGCCTTTGGGTGGGCCCCTGAAATGCCACCACTTATGATCTAAATCCTTCTCAAAAGCCTTAGCTCCTGGGATGGAGGATGGTTTAGCAGTTAAGGCATTTGCCTATGAAGCCAAAGGACTCAGGTTCAATTCCCCAGGACCCACGTAAGCCAGATGCACAAGATGGTGCATGTATCTGAAGTTCCTTTGCAGCAGCTGAAGGCCCTGGCGCACCCATTCTCTCCCTATCAGCTATCTATCTATCTGTCTTTTAAATAAATAAAATAAAATAAAAAGCCATACATGGTGCTGCACGCCTTTAATCCCACCACCTGGAAGGCAGAGGTAGGAGGATTGTTGTGAGTTTGAGACCACCCTGAAACTATATAGTGAATTCCAGGTAGCCTGAGCTAAAGTGAAACCCTACCTTGAAAAACCAAAAAGAAAAAGAAAAAACATTAAAGCCTGGTTCTTGTCTACTGAACCAAACTGCATCCCCAGTGCTAAGCAGCCTCCTGAATGGTAGGCTCCCTGTGTCTGCCTCCCTACAGAGCCAGCTACCCAAGAAAGGCTGTGAGTCACACAGCAGGGCTGCCTGGGCTGGGCCACAGAGGATGAGGCTTATGTTGAGGTCCCTTCACCCTGTGCCTGTGGCCTTGGTTAGAACTGTTCTATATTCTTGGTGTTGGGCCATGGACCTTGCAACACCTAACCACAAAGCCACACTCACTCTGGGGTCATGCATGACTGGTCTCACTTTACCTCTGGGTCAACAGAAGCCCTGGTAGGTTAAGTAGTTGCCCAAAGACACACATTTACTGAGTGTCAGGGCTGGGGCGAAACCCAGGCACGGTCTGTTCCAGAAGAACTGCTCTTCATCCTCCTGACTAGCCTTGCACCATGGACTGTGGGTTCGCACATGAATTTCCTCTACTTGACCACCTGAGAAGGCTGCTCAGTTAGACCCTTCTCATCCATTCATTGCCCAGCCACTCTCGCCATCAAGCATCTAGAAGGTGCTAGGCACTGAGACGCAGAGCCAAGTGAACCAGGTACAGTCCCTGACTCCTAAGCTCCCAGTCTGGAGAAGCTGACAGACACCAAAGACTCATACTGACAAATGCGTGATCACGCTCAAAAGAGGGCTTGATGGGAAGGGAGCCAGTCTCACAGGATCTTTTTGTTTTGTTTTGTTTTGTTTTGTTTTGTTTTGTTTTGTTTTGTTTTGTTTTGTTTTGTTCAAAGGGGAGTCTCACTTTAGCCCAGGCTGACCTGGAATTCACTATGTAGCCTCAGGGTGGCCTCAAATTCAGAGTTGGGATTAAAGGTGTGTACCACCACGCCCGGCTTGTTTTTGAGACAGGATCACTCTCTAGTCCAGGCTGACCTGGAATTCACTATGTAGTCCCAGGCTAGCCTCAAACTCACAGCAATCCTCCTACCCCTGCCTTCTGCCCCCTGACTAGTTAAGGAGGGACTGTTGAGCTGGTCCTGAAGGAGTTCTGGGTAAGGTGGTCACAGCCCTCTGGAAGTAGCAACATCTGTTGATGAATCCCACAGGGAGAGTAGAAGCTGTGGGCGTGGAGGTGTGGCAGAGCACATGGACAGAGGCACAGTGCCCGTCTGAGAGAGTGAGAGAAGACCACAGTGGGGAGAAGGTCGGGTCCAGGGAAGACTGCGGGCAGCAGAGGTCAAGACCTTCCAGCCCCTCTGGCCATGCTGAGGAGCCACCTCTTAAGTGCAAGGACAGAGTTGAAAGGAGGTATTTCAAAATCTCATCCTGCCTGCCACAGACAGCAAGCAAGAGGGGGCTTCAGTGGCATTCCAGTGAGAGCTGAAGGTGGCCTGGGCTGGGAGTGGCAGGAAACAGGAGATAGACTCGGGACTGAAGAGGCGTGGCCTCTGGCTTATAAATTCAGGTCTGTTCTATTCATATACTTTTTTTTTTTTTTTTTAATTTACTGGGGAAGGAGAGACTGGACACACCAGGGCCTCCAGCCACTGCAAACAAACTCCAGACAAATGTGTCATCTTGTGCACCTGGCTAGTGTGGGTCCTGGGGAACAGAACCTGGGTCCTTAGGCTTTGCAGGCAAGTACCTTAACCACTAAACCATAATCTCCAGCCCATCATATACTCTTTCAGCATTTCCTGAGCATCATGCAGTTGGGCAGTCAGCAACACAAGTGCCACCCCTCCCTACCCAGGGCATGATGCTCTACACCCTCTGGTGAGTAAGCCTCTCTTCCCAGCAACATTCCCAGAGGGCTCCCATCTATGCCCATGCTTGATCAGTCTTTAGATCTGTCCCAAGTGCATGGCTCCTCATGGCCAAGCAGATGCCTGGGGAGGCTCCAGGGACCCACCTATCTTCATCTCAGTGGAGGCGACTGCAATGAGGTTCATGTTGTGCAGGCACACCATGTCAATGACCCACATCGGCTGGTGGTGGGGCTTCTGGATCTGGTTAAGCTGGTGAGGAAGAAGAGAGGAGGTTGGGGCTGTGGAATCTCATCCCACAGAATGCACAGATGCACAAGGACCTGTGATCCTCTCCTGCCATACGAGGCCCTGGAGCAAGCACAGAGCTGGCAGGGAGCTCAGTCCAAGCACTAATAACAGGGCCTTGGAGAAAACCCCCAAGTCCATTTCCTCATCTGTAAAATAGGCTTAAAGAACACCCAGCTGGCAAGTTCACTGAGAAATCTGGCTAGAGCTGAGCTAAAAACCTCCTCCCTATAGACCAGCTGACTGAAAGCTGGAAAAGGCTACACTGCATGCAGCCTTATGGGAGAGCGAGAAGTCATCAGTGGAGAGAAAAACAGTGGACCATGAAAGCCTTAAGCTGGGCCAGCCAGGCCAAATGAGCCAACGGGTGCAACAGTGGCATGTCTGTTATGGGGGAAACCAACCACTCACTAATTGGACTGGAGGCCCGCTCCACGGGAGGGAAAACATGGCTGGTACTGAAAATCTAGTCAAAAACCTATGGCAGGGGAGGTCATGAGCTCTAGGGGTGTAATGTCTGCTGGTGTCTGGATAAATGCATATATTATGCTCACCAAACTGCCCAGTAAGCACTCTCACTTTTGGGTTAGAGAAGCTTCTCTTTTCAGATGGCGATGACCTCTGAGATGACTCAAAAAGTACCACAGAGCTGAGAAGAAGTGACAAAGGAGTGTCCAGCACTGAAACAAACATCTCAGGGTCCATTACAGAAGAGATGGCAGAAAGAATGTAAGAGCTAAAGGAAGGGTAGAACTGCTTACAATACAGCTCCAGATACAAAGTGGCCTCACAATGCCTGATGCTATGTACACAGGACCCTCACTATAGGAGGAAAAGATGATGACATCAAAATAAAAGAGAGACTGACTGATAGGGGGAGAGAATATTTCAAATGGGAAAGTGGGGGGAGGGAGGGAAGTACCATGGCTTACTGTCTACAATTATGGAAATTGTTAATAAAAATAAATAAATAAATAAATAAATAAATAAATAAATAAATAAAATAAAGACTAATTGAGAGGGGGGATATGATGGAGAGTGGATTTGTGAAGGGGAAAGTGGGGGGATATCATGGTTTATTGTCTACAATTATGGAAGTTGTCAATAAAAAAAGTTTTAAAAGCCTGGTGTGGTGGTGCATGCTTTTAATCCCAGCACTCAGGAGGCACAGGTAGGAGGATTGCCACAAATTCAAGGCCACCCAGAGACTACATAGTGAGTTCCAGGTCAGTGTGAGCTAGAGTGAGACCCTACCTCAAAAAACCAATAATAATAATTATTATTATTAGTATTTAAGAAAAAAAGAACACCCAGCTCCACAGCCCCAGGGGCTGAAGGCCTGGCCCTGTACCAGTTCCAGAGTTTTCCATCTGCATGATGGCAGGCCCATGGTGGGTATTCACTGATGGTGCTGGGAGGCTCACCCTAACCAAAATCAACCTCCAAAGCATCCCCTCCAGGAAGAGCCTCCAGATCTGCTGAGACTTCCTAGGGAGACACTTCTCTGTCTCTTCAGCCTCTCAGTCTCTGGCCCTTGAGGGACCCCAAGGTGACTATGTAACAGCCACCACCCAGTGCTCAGGCTGCAAAGCACTGCCCTCCTCCCACCATACACGCATAGAGAAAAGGAGGACAGGGCACACCAGAAACTACAGGCTCAGGAACGCAGATATGAGAGCCCCTTTGGTTGCAGGAGAGCCACGGAATCTTCTGAGACCCTAGCTTCATCCAGGACCCTCCTCCTCCTCCAAGCTGCAAGGGTGAAACGCTGGTCAGTCATAAGGTGGAAACCCTTTATTCTGCTGGCAGCATGGAGTACACAGCAGGCGAGTGTCCTGTCACTTAGCACTCTGGGACAGGAGCTGACAGCAGAAGGGCCATACTGATGTTGACTTCTGCTTCTCTGTGCTTGCTGAGTGCCTTGTCCGGCTCAATCATGATGCATGTCCTATGCCATTAAGTCCTCCCCTATCCTATGTGAGGAGCGACTACTGCATGCCTCCTTGGACAGATGAGAAAAATGTGAAGCATGGATAACTAGAGAGCACCTTGCCCAACATCCCAGAGCCCACACTTACCCCTACATGACCTCCTGCTTTGTCCAGGTGAAGGTTTCAATCAGCTAAGGACTTAGGGACAGAATGGGTGTGACAGGGAAAGGAAAAGCAGCTGACTGCTAGCACAGGAGCCTGACTGATCTACCACTCAAGAGGTGGAGACTCGAGAGCAAAAAGCCCTGTGGGCAGGGGAGCTCCTTCGATGTGCCGCTTGGATAGGCTGCCGTGGAGGGGTCTGTTGGACATCTGGAATCTTGCTTTGCAGATGGCAAGTGTGAGACTCCTATGGTGAGGCCAGAGTCTCAACCCAAGCCCTGTGATTTCAAGTCCAAGCTGCTCCAAACACAAATCCAAAGGACAAACCCACTTTGGGTCCAGACTACCCTCGCTGTCAGGGGGGCAACAGCAGAGGTCCTCTGACAAGCCCACATCCCACGTGTGCCCACGGGCAATAACCCCACTCACCTGGAAAGAGCTTATCAGCAAGAAAGACTCAGTCCAGAACTGCAGGACCCCGTCTTTGGTGACAGTCAAGAAACACCCGGTCTTCTTGAACCGTTGGATTAAAAACTCCACCTTTACAACCTCACAGCCATGGTACCTATGGGTGTGAGAAGCATGCAGGAACAGCTCAGAGGGAGGGCCATCTGCATGTGAGCCAAGAGCCATAGAGGAGGCAGGGCAAAGGCAAGGGGGGGGCAGTCATGCTCGCGTGTGCACACACATGCCCGTGTGCACACCGAGAAACTACAGCTGCCTCCTGGAGACATAGGATTCTTCCTCTCCTCCAAGTGAACTCTGACTGGGTCAGCAAAGGTCATAAGAAAAATAGCACCAGTAGAATCTGGGATGTGGCTCAGGGGGAGAGTGTTTGCCGTGGCCCTGGGTTCCATTCAGAAAAAGAGCCAAGCATGACGTGGTACGAGATGAGAGCCAACAGCTGACCCTGAGAAATAACTCGCTATGTCCCTTGCTATGTGGTGAGACAGAGGAGTCAGAAAAAAACAAAACAAAACAAAACAGAGGTCTTGGACTGTAGAGATAGCTCAATGGTTAAGGCGCTTTGCCTGCAAAGCTTAAAGACCCAGGTTCTATTCCCCAATACCCACGTAAGCGAGATGCACAAGGTGGTGCATGTGTCTGGAGTTCATTTGCAGTGTCCAGAGACTCTGGCACACGCATTCTTTCTCTCTGTCTTTCTATGTTCCTCTCTCTCTCGCTCTAATAAACTAAATTTAAAAAACAGAGGTCTTTGAACCTTCTCTCACAGGAAAACAGCCCATAGAGGGCAAGCAGTGTGAGGCTTGTGACGGAGACCTAAGACATGACACTTTCTACTCACTGCTCCGGTGCTCTGGGGGTAGAGAGGGGAGTAGAATAAAGCAAGATCAGGAACAGGGGATGGTAAAGAATTCAGGCCTGTGCACCTAACTTTTCACCACCAGATATGCACTGGGCACAGCAAACAGCTCTGGAGCAGACCTGGCTTTGCAGAATGCTACCTTACAGCTTTCCCAGCAAGCTACACTATTGCCTTCCAGCAGCATCTTTCCTGCTTCACGGTTGGCTAGGCCAGCTCACCACCATCTTATCCTCCTGACACGGCATCACACACTCCCCCACCTCATCTACTTCATCTCTGGACCATGGCAGGCTACGTTAGGGAGTTATGTCCTAACTGAGCCCAGCAGATCTAAAACTAAAGCCAGATACTTTCGCCCCTCCTTTGGGCCCTTTCCAAATCTTGCCTGAGGCTTAAGGGAAACCCACACGCTATCAAATCCAACAGCTGCTCTAATTCCAGAGTAGGGTGACATGTATCTGGATATTGGTTTCTCTGTCTCCTGCCCATGACCCACTGCTCCGTGAGGAGGGTGGCCAGTGTTCTCACTTGCCCATGTCATCACCACTTCTATCAGGACCAAAGACTGTAAGGAAAAGATACAAAGGTGAGGGCTCTGCAGTGAACGTGGCCCAAAACATGTCATCCCAGCACTTTGATCCCAACACTTGGGAGGCAGAAGTAGGAGGATCACCATGAGTTCGAGGCCACCCTGAGACTACATAGTAAATTCCAAGTCAGCCTGGACTAGAGTGAAACCCTACCTCAAAAAAAAAAAAATAAAATAAAATAAAATAAATAATAAAAAATAAAGGAGGAAAGAGAACTTTAAAAAAGAAAAAGAAAACAAATGTCATCCCAGCAAGACAAGACATTGCTCCATCTGTGTGACGAGGCCACCACCCTCTCTCAGAACAGGTAAGCTAGTTAAAGAGGGCGATGCACTTGGTGTGCTAAGCCCAGACAGTGTGGTAAGCCGACATGGTGAGCCGACTTTTAAAAGTGCTTGCCATAAAAGCCCAAGGGCCTGAGCTCATATCCCCAGCACCCATGCAAAATCCAGGTGTGGTGATGCATGTCTGTAATCTTAGTGCTGGGGAGACAGGGACAGGACAATCCCACTTGCTGGCTCACTTGCTGGCTAGTCTAACCACACAGGGGAGTCCTGGATGCCATGAGAGACCATGTCTCAAAAGAATAAAGCAGCTGGGTATGGTGGTGCACACCTTTATTCCCAGAACTCAGGAGGCAGAGGTAGGAGGATCGCCGAGAGTTCAATGCCACCCTGAGATTACATAGTGAATTCCAGATCAGCCTGCACTAGAGTGAGACCCTACCTCAAAAAAAAAAAAAAAAAAAGAAAGAAAGAAAGAAAGAAAGAAAGAAAAGAAAAGAAAAGAAAAAAAGAAAAGAAAAGAAAAGAAAAGAAAAGAAAGAAAAAAGCAGCCAGGCGTGGTAGTGCACGCCTTTTATCCCAGCACTTGGGAGGCAGAGGTAAGAGGATTGCTGTAAGTTCAAGGCCAACCTGAGACTACATAGTGAATTCCAAGTCAGCCTAGGCTAGAGCAAGACCCTACCTCAAAACAACAACCAAAAAAAAAAGCAGAGAAATTGAGAAATACAGACACACACACACACACATACACATAATGAACACACATGGACACATGTATACACATCAAGTATGCATGCACCAAAAAGTTATCCTATCGTGAAATTAATTAAATATTGCTTGGCTACGTTCTCCATTCAGCTGGTAGTATACTCTGAGTTTACAAGTTGTACAATAAATAGGAGAACACAAAGATGATGATTTGTGACATTTTGGCCCCAGAATTTTGAAAACTCTTGAGATCTAAATGTCTCAAAGAAGCAGAAAGACCAATGAAGGTAGAGTTATATCAAGCAAAGTGCTCATGTCAAAACTACAGTTATAAAATCTTTTATTATTTATAGTCATTGGCTATTCCTCAATTAACTCCCAGGCAATGTTTTTTATAGGCTGCCCTTTCATAATTTTCATTAAACTACCTTCTCTCCACTAAAGCTCCAGGCTGCCTGAGGCAGAGCCAACTTCTAGATCTTGCTCTCATATGATTTGTGCTGGGTATGGTTCTCTGAGAACAAACTCTGCCCACAGCCCCTCTGCCCGAGGCCACACATGTGGGTCCTCACACCAGGCACCACAGCAGTGGGCACCCTGGCCCTAGACTCTTGCCCAAGGCCATCGGTGCTCCAACCCAAGGTGGGTTCTAGGAAGGGAACAAGTGGCCCACCGGCAGCCTGCCCCAGGCTGGCAAAACAGAGCCACCAGAAAGTTTCTTGTTTTTTTTTTTTTTTTTTTTGTTTTTGCAAGGAGGTCACTCTGGTCCAAGAAGGAATATATCTCAGGGTGTGATCCTCCAACCTCTGCCTCCCAAAATATGGCGCCACCACCTTGCAAGTAATAGGTGGAAGAATATATTTTTTTATTATCCAAAATATTTTTTGGTATAATGAATTTTTTATTAGAGAGACAGAGAGAGAGAGGGAGAGGAAGACAGAGATGGGCGCGGCAGCAGTGTCTCAGCTGCCGTGAACAAAATCCAGATGTGTGCGCCCCCTTGTGGTCAAGTGCGGCATTGCGCCTTGTGTCACTGCATCTGGCTAAACGTGGGACCTGGAGACTGGAACCGCTGGAGATTGGAACCAGTGTTCTTAGGCTTAGGAGGCAGGCGCCTTAACCCTTAAGCCATCTCTCCAGCCCAGTATAATGAATATTTTAAGCTGAAGGCATTTGAGAAACAGTGTGTCCTGGTGTGCCCATTCTCTCTCTCTCTCTACCCCTACCCCTCTCTCTCCTTACAAATAAATAAGTAAAAATATTTTTTAAGGGCTGGAGAGATGGCTTAGCAGTTAAGGCACTTGCCTGCAAAGCCTAAGGACCCAGGTTCGATTTTCCAGGTCCCATGTAAGGCAGATACACATAGTGGCACATGTGTCTGGAGTTCATTTGCAGTGGCTAGAGGCCCTGGTGTGCCCATTCTCTCTCTGTCTGCCTTTCTTCTATCTCTCTCTCTGCTTGCAAATAAATAAATAAAAATTAAAAGACTGAGCCACAGAGCTCCAGAGGCCTGCTTTTAAGGGTCAGCAATACAGATTCCTCTGCAGCTCAGCTGAGGCTCCGAAAGCAGCTTCCCTCATCCCCCACCTATCACCTCACAAGAAAGTTCTGTCTGCACATGTGTGAGCTGTCTGTGCTTCTGGGGATGAACTAGCTGGGCCCACACAGCACTGGCCATGAGGAAAAGCCAGATAAACAACACAGAATATGAGGGAGACAGGGAGGGCCAGGCAGAGCAACCCAACTGCTTTCTGTATAGTGGCACGGGCAAGTTATCTGGCCTGCCTCTCTGAGACTTGGTCACCTCATCTGTAAAAAGGGGACAAGCCACCTACCTGTGTCGTCATGAATCCCTATAGACTGCGAAGAAGGAGAAGAAGAAAGGACTAGAAGATATGTCGCATCGGGCTGGAGCTAGGCCCCTGGTTGGGCCAGCAGAATGGCTTTGTAGACTACCTCAGCAGGGGGCTCCCTCCAGGGCTGGTGCAATCACTTGTCCATCACACCCCCACATCCAGGGAAGAGGCTCTTACAGGGGGATGATCACCATGGGGAGGTGGAAGCGCAGGCGGTACTGGCTCTTCCTCATCTCCTCCTTCCCCCGGAACTCACGCAACAAGTAATCCACATACTTCGGCTACCTCCGAAAGACAAGGCAAGGCAGAGAGTGTGGGGGTGGCAATCTCAGTGTTTGCGTTTAGGAACCCAAGCCTGGTTTCCAATGTCCTCCTCACTCCCCATCTCTCCACAGCCCCCTCTCCAAATGGCTTTGGGGCCCTTCTGAACTCCTTCCCTCATGCTAAGCATACCTGGGTCCTATCCACATTTGGCATGTTGAGGTGGTTGAAATGTCAAATGTTCCCCATAGCCTCGAGTGTCTGTGATTAAACCTCACACTTAGCCCCAAGATGGTGGAGCCTCTGGGAAGTGCAGCCTTGATGGAGGAAGTATGTCACTGGGGGCGGGCTTTGGGGCATTATAGTCCAGTCCTGTTTGCGTCACTCAGCTAGGTCACTGTCGACTTCCTCCTTGCTGACGTGGAGATGTGATACCTGGCTGTCTGCTCCTGCCATCCTGCCATGCTTTCCCCTCCTCAAAAGTGTAAGCTGAGCCAGGCGTAATGAAACATGCCTTTAATCCCAGTACTCGGGAGGCAGAAGTAGGAGGATCGCCATGAGTTCAAGGCCACCCTGAGAATACATAGTGACTAGAGTGAAACCCTACATCAAAAAAAAAAAAAAAAAAAAAAACAGGCTGGAGAGATGGCTTAGCTGTTAAGGCATTTGCTTGCAAAGCCAAAGGTCCCAGGTTTGATTATCCAGGATCCATGTTAGCCAGATGCACAAGGGGATGCACGCATCTGGAGTTTGTTTGCAGTGGCTGGAAGCCCTGGCACGCCTATTCTCTCTCTCCCTCTTTCTCTGTCAAATAAATATATAAAAGAATTTAAAAATTTTTTTAAATCAATTAGGGTTGGAGAGATGGCTTAGTGGTTAAGGCATTTGCCTACAAAGCCACAGTGTCCCAGTTTGACTCTCCAGGTCCCACATAGGCCAGATACACAAGGTGGCACATGCATCTGGAGTTCATTTACAGTGGCTAGAGGCCCTGGCATGCCCATTCTCTCTCTCCCTCTTTCTCTCAGATAAAATAAATAAATTAATTAATTTATTTTTTTTTTTTTGAAAAGTCAGTTAAGGGCAGGGCATGGTGGCACACACACCTTTAATCCCAACACTTGGGAGGCAGAGGTAGGAGGATCACCATGAGTTCAAGACCACCCTGTGTACTCACTACAGAACATTTAGAATTTTAAAAAAAAAAAGTCAGCATTATTACTAAGCTATGAAATCCTGATGGTACTGGATTTCACAGACATGGGCTTACTGGCTCCTGAGTGATATGATGGTCATGATATGATCGTGATACTGGTGTAGATTCCCTAAGCTAAATGGGGAGGCTGGAGCACAAGAGAGCTGCAAGGCAGTGGGGACCACTGACACCCGTCATACCCTCTGCTAGTCCCAGGACAGAAACAAGTTTCAACAAACCCAGCTCACAGAAGTCTCGAGGAGGAATCTCAGAGACACTGAGCACCCTTCCACCCGTCAAGCTCTCTAACAGGCGCCAGAATCCATGACGGCTTCCTGACACCACCATGGATGTCTCCCTGTCTCCAAGCCTCCACCTGTTCCGTGATAGGTCAAGGCTGGGCCCTGCAGCCTCCTCCAGCTTCCCAAGGCAACAGGGCATCCTCCTTACCCAGGTGACAAAGCCATGGCAATCCGAGTCCACCTTCAAGAACAGCATGTCCACCATCTCATCTGACACGTTGTTGAGCAACTTCCGGATGATCCTGCCGAAAGTTTCCTTGTTCACGGCTTCAAAGAGAGAAGGACACCATTCACTCAGTCACACGTCACTTGGTCCTCCCTAGGCCACGTTCCACAGGCATTTGGCTGCTGAGGGTCATAGTTGGTGGGGGAGGACCACGTTTACTGGGGGCCTTCAGTTCAAGAATCCTCTCTGGGGCTGGAGAGATGGCTTAGCGGTTAAGGCGCTTGCCTGCGAAGCCTGAGGACCCATGTTCGATTCTCCAAATAAACCAGACGCACAAAGGCAAAGCAAGCGTAAGGTCACATATGCCCACTAGGTGGCGCAAGTGTCTGGAGCTCGATTGCACTGGCTGGGGCCCTGGCATGCAGATGCGCTCTCTCTGTATCTCTGTATCTCACACTCTCTAAAAAATAAAAAGAAAAAGAATCCTCTCTGCTACCTCCCTCCATGGTCAGCTGGACCTCTGTGAAGGAGACAGAAGGGAGAACTCAGGCCACAGGAGTGGTGCCTTGGAAAACTGCCTCCTCACAGCCCCTGACTTTCATCATGACCTTGATCCTATCGACCCTTCCTTCCTGTTTCCACCCTAGAAGAGGCTCGCTGACCCCTGCAGCTTCCACCATCACTTGGTCATCCTGTTTCTACTTTTGTTTTTGCTTTGCATGTGTGGGCTGTGGGTACATGTGTGTACACGTGTGAGCTCATGTGTGTATGGGTATGTGCGTATGCACATGTTACCCTCCTCTTTCTTTGTCTCACTTGAGCCCAGAGCTCGCTGATTCAGCTAGTCTTGTCTGGAGAGCCGCCCATCTCCATCTCCCACTCGCTGGATTACAGGTGGCCACTACACCCTTCTGGCATGTATATGGGTGATGAAGATCCAAACTCCAGTACTCACTCTTGAATGACAAATACTTTAGCAGCTAGTCGCCAGCCCCCAGTAGCTTATTTTTAATGTGTATGTGGCGGGGGGTGTAGGTGTGCAAGCATGTAGAGGCCAGAGAACAACCTAAGGTGGTGTCCCTCAGGAATACCATTCATCATTGTTGCAGTCAGGTTCGCATTGCTGATAGAAATCACCCGACTAAGAGCAGCTTGTGGGAAAAAAGGTTTATTTTGGCTTACAGGCTCGAGGGGGAAGCTCCATGATGGCAGGAAAAATGATGGCATGAGCAGAGGGTGGACATCACTCTCTGGTCAACATAAGGTGGACAACAGCAACAGGAGAGTGTGCCAAACACAGGCAAGGGGAAGCTGGCTATAATACCCATAAGCCCGCCCCCAACAATACTCTGCCTCCAGGAGGTGTTAATTCCCAAGTTGCCATCAGCTGGGAACCTAGCATTCAGAACACTTGAAGTTTATGGGGGACACCTGAATCAAACCACCACATTCCGCCCCTGGCCCCCATAAACTGATAACCATACACGATGTAAAATGCAATGCATTCATGCAAATTTAAAAGTCCCCATAGTTTTTATCAATTCCAATGATGTTCATACGTCCCCATAATCCAAGGTCTTTTAACTGAGCCGTAATACCAAAAATATCCCCCCAAAAAAACCCATAATGGCACAGAATAAACATTCACACTGCAAAAGATGGCATTGGGCAAAGCAAAGAAATATTCAACCAATACAAGATTTAAAACAACCAGGGCAAACGTCAAACTCTGTAATTCCAATCCAACAACTACTTAGTGACAGATCTCCAAGTCCAATACTTCTGAGCAGCAACAAGTCTCTGGAGTTCCAATTCCGCCCCTCCAGCTAGGCTACTCACAGTCCTGGAAAACTTCATCCAGGGCCGGCAGCTCTCCTTGGCAGCCATCTCATAGTCCCGGCATCTCCACTGGGTCTCCACTGCAACCCACGGTCCATCCTCATGGCCCCATGGGATCTCCATGCAGGCATCCAGCAAACCTGCTTCACACTGCCCATGGCCATTTCCAAAACACAAGACCGCGTTAAAAACTCAATGACCCTCTCTTTCCTGCATTTGTTATACTCCATAATACCAGGTAGGGTGCCAATTTGTTAATCCAGGGGGGAATACATCAGACTTTGAAGAACAGGACACTCCTTCAGCATTCAGGCCCCTTCAAAAGAGTCTGCATTCTTCCTGTTGCCCCATTGCAGGTCAGCTGGCCCAATCTCAAAGGTTGTAATCTCTCAACTGCAGCTGAACGGGTAGAGTTCACCCAAAGATTTCATTTTTTCTGTGCCTTATCCCTTTGCTCACACCAGTTCATTTTTACGCAAAGCAACCCTGCACATCTTCTCAGGACAGGACACTTCTCACACAAACTGCTAGCCCAGTCCAAGTAAAGCTCTTTCTCACCCTCATAAGCCAAACCTCACAGTTCATAGTTCTTACTGCATTCAGGTCTTTCAGCTCTGACCAGAATAGTCCATTAAGCTGTACGTACAGCACTGCAAGGCATCTCTTAGGCCAAGATTTCAAATCCTTCCACATTCCTCTTGAAAATCAGCTCCAAAAGGCCAAAGCCACACAGTCAGGTGTCTAGCAGCAATCCCACTCCTCGGTACCACTTTACTGTTGCAGTCAGGTTCGCATTGCTGATAGAAATCACCCGACTAAGAGCAGCTTGTGGGAAAAAAGGTTTATTTTGGCTTACAGGCTCGAGGGGGAAGCTCCATGATGGCAGGAAAAATGATGGCATGAGCAGAGGGTGGACATCACTCTCTGGTCAACATAAGGTGGACAACAGCAACAGGAGAGTGTGCCAAACACTGGCAAGGGGAAGCTGGCTATAATACCCATAAGCCCGCCCCCAACAATACTCTGCCTCCAGGAGGTGTTAATTCCCAAGTTGCCATCAGCTGGGAACCTAGCATTCAGAACACTTGAAGTTTATGGGGGACACCTGAATCAAACCACCACAATCATTTATTTTTTTATTCTTTGGTTTTTCTAGGTAGGGTTCCACTCTAGCCCAGACTGGCCTGAAATTCTCTGTGTAGTCTCAGGGTGGCCTTGAATTCACATCGATCCTCTTACCTCTGCTCCCAAGTGCTGGGATTAAAGACATGAACCACCATGCTCAGTTCCATTCATTTTTTAAAATTTATTATTATTTTTTAAGATTTTATTTTTATTTATTTGTTTATTTATTTAATTTAATTTAATTTTATTTATTTATTTATTTTATTTTTTTGGTTTTTCAAGGTAGGGTCTCACTCTGGTCCAGGCTGACCTGGAATTCACTTTGTAGTCTCAGGGTGGCCTCAAACTCACGGTGATCCTCCTACCTCTGCCTCCCAAGTATTGGGATTAAAGGCTTGCGCCACCATGCCCAGCTCTATTTTTATTTCTTTGTTAGAGACAGAGAGAGGGAAAGAGAGAGAGGGAGAGTGAGAATAGGCACGCCAGGGCTTCCAAACACTGCAAACAAACTCCAGACGTGTGCACCCCCTTGTGCATCTGGCTTATGTAGGAATTGAAGAATTGAACTGGGTCCTTAGGCTTCATAGACATGTGCCTTAACAGCTAAGCCATCTCTCCAGTCCTTTAATTTGTTTTTATTTTATTTTTATTTTTGTTTTTCGAGTAGGTTCTCACTCTAGCCCAGGCTGACCTGGAATTCACTATGTAGTCTCGGGGTGGCCTTGAACTCGCAGTGGCCCTCCTACCTCTGCCTCCCAAGGGCTGGGATTAAAGGCATGCACCACCTCACTAGGCTCCTTTAATTTATTTGAGAGAGAAAGAGAATGGGCACACTAGGACCTTTCAGCCACTGTGAACAAACTCCAGATGGGTGCTACACCTTGTGCACATATGCAACATTGCATACTTGCATCACTGGGCATCTGGTTATGTGGGACCTGGAGATTTGAACATGCATTCTTAGGTTACGCAGGCAAGCACCTTAATGGCTAAGCCATCTCTCCAGCCCCATTTATCTTTTTTAAAACAGGGTCTTTCCTTGGCCTGGAGCTCACCAATTAGGCTAGACTGGCTGGACAGTGAACCCCAAGGATCTGCCTCTCTCTCTGCTTCCCTAGCACTGATATTCCCAGTGCATGCCATCATGCCTGGCACTTTTTAAAAAAAGATTTTATTTTTTATTTACTTATTTATTAGAGACAGAGAGTGAGAATGGGTACACCAGGGCCTCTAGCCACTGCAAACGAACTCCAGATGCATGTGCCACCGTGTGCATCTGGCTTACATGGGACCTGAAGAATCGAACCTGGGTCCTTTGACTTTTCAGGCAAACACCTTAACTGCTAAGCCATCTCTCCAGCACTTTTACATGGGTTCTAGGGATCAAATGAAGATCCGCATGGTTGTAAGGCCAGACTTGACTGAGTATCTCCCTTGCTCCCCACTTCTCCTTAACATCTTGTCCATATTAGTCACCCCACAAGCCCTCATGAACACCTGCCATTGCATTGGCACGACAGAAGGAAAAGAAGTTCTCAAAAGACTAGTTCCCCTTCTGAACAAGTAAACTAGACAACACATTGCAATAACTGCAACTCCTAAAAGAACAGAAGAAAAGCCAGGCTTGGTGGCACACGTCTTTAATCCAGCACTCAGGAGGCAGAGGTAGGAGGATTGCCATGAGCTGGAGGCCACCCTGAGACTACATAGTGAATTCCAGGTCAGCCTGGGATAGAGTGACACCCTACCTCAAAAAAAAAAACTTTAAAAAAATTTTTTTTAAAAAAAAGAGTTTAGGCAGAAGTACTCTGTAAGGGTGGATCATACTATGCCCAGAAACCATAGATTGTTACAAGAAAATTTCATTGCCAGGGGTGGAATACCTTCCAGGGAGTTGTTGGTCAGGAAGGCTTCCGATCCCCCCCACCCCCGCAAACATAACAGGCTATTTCCAAGGTTCTTGGATGCCCACTAGAACTAAATGGTAAGACACTAATGCTGAAGACACCATATCACATGCTTGGGCTGCAGGTCACTGAGAAATCAAGCTGGAGCTGAGCTAGAAGCCTCCACCCTGTTGACTAGCTGTCAGGGTGTTGGAAAGAGCTATGCAGCCTGTTGGGGGAGAAAAGTCATCCATGGTCTTAAGCAGCAGTGAACTCTGTAAGCTTCACGGCTGTGCTGCCATGCCAAATTTACCAACTGGTGCAATGGTGGCATGTTTGTAATAGGGGAAAACAACTGGAAAACCAAGATAATTCTTGCCTGGTACTGAAAACCTAGTCAAAAGCTTATAGCTGGGAGGTCATAAGCCCTATTGGGAAACTACTACTGGTGTCTGGTTAAATGGATATATGATGGCCATCAAACTGCCCTCTAAATATTTATGTATATGGCCATATATTAATGCTATTCTTTCTTTTGGTTAGAAAAGCTCCTCTTTTCAGATGGCGGTGACCACTAATCAAAACTAATCAAAGTGCTGAGAAGAAGTGACAGTTCAGCACAGAGTGAGACCTCTCTATAACACCTTCCAAGACTCAAGGACCAGTGTGGAAGAGGTGGCAGAAAGGATGGAAGAGGACTGGAGAGATGGCTTAGCGGTTAAGGCGCCTGCCCTCTAAGCCTAAGAATGTCAGTTCCAATCTCCAGGTACCACGTTTAGCCAGAGGCAAAGTGATACAAGGGCACAATGCCACACTTGACCACAAGGGTGCGCACGCATCTGGATTTCATTCACAGTGGCTGTTGGTGTGCCCATCTCTATCTGTCTTTCTCTCCCTCTCTGTGTCTCTCTCCAAAATAAAAATAAATTAATTAAAAATTTTTTAAAAAAAGAAAGAATGGCCGGGTGTGGCGGCGCACACCTTTAATCCCAGCACTCGGGAGGCAGAGGTAGGAGGATCACCGAGAGTTCGAGGCCACCCTGAGACTACATAGTTAATTCCAGGTCAGCCTGGACCAGAGTGAGACCCTGCCTTGCAAAACCAAAAAAAAAAAGAAGAAGAAGAAGGAGGAGGAGGAGGAGGAGGAGGAGGAGGAGAAGAAGAAGAAGGGGAGGAAGAAAGAAAGGATGGAAGAGCCAAAGGAAGGGGAGGAATGCTTTGCAATCCTGTCTTCCAGGCACAAAGTGGCCTTGCTATTGACCTCACAATGGCAGACATTACCTACACAGACTTGCATCATAGAAGGGAAAAAATGAGGACATCAAAATAGAAACTACTAGGGCTGGAGAGATGCCTTAGTGGTTAAGGCACTTGCCTGTAAAGCCTAAGGACCCAGGTTCGATTTCTCAGTACCCACATACGCCAGATGCACAAGGTGGCACATGCATCTGGAGTTTGTTTGCAGTGGCTAGCAGCCCTTGTGTGCCCATCCTCTCTATCTCTCTGTTATCTCTCTCTTTGCTTGTAAATAAATAAATAAAAATATATTTTAAAAACTCTGAAGCATATTAAAGTTAGGGAGGCTAAGCTTCAATGTTCAGTAGTTTAAATGCAGCAAATTCTTTTCTTGGCTTATGATATTTTCTCCCGAAATAAGATTGTGAGGGCATACCCCCATCTATACAGAATTATTATAGACCCAGGAAAGCAAGCACCATTATCTGTGGTGAGACCCTTAAGGAGGGCCCCCGGTATGTTCAAGCCCTCCAGTAGTCCCCTCCCGAGTGTGGTGGGACCTGTGACTTGTTTTTAGCCTCCAGAGCAGGCTCAGGTGACAGGAAGTATGCAACTTTGTGTACGTGGTTGCATGACTGTGGTGTATGAGACTGTAATATCCATCCTGTGAGAATTGCTCTCTCTTGGTTTGAGCCTGGTGAGCAACGATGTGGTAAGTCCCACATGGCCAGGAACTATGGTTTCTGGGAGCTGAGAACAGCCTCCCACCGCCAGCCAGAAAGAAATGGAAGGTCTCCAAGGAATTGAATTCTGGAACAACTCAAGTGAATTTGGAAGTGAGTCTTTTCCTGATCCAATGCAACTCCAGATGATGAGGAAACTGTCGCTCTGTGAGACCCTGAGCAGAGGGCCGCTCATCCATGTCTGGACCCATGGAAACTCTGAAACCATAAATGTATGTTGGGTTGAACCACTAGACTGTGGGGCTACTGTTACACAGCAATGACAACAAACCACGCACCTGAAAATGTTTAGAGGGAGACATAACAAAATGCTGGGGGATATACCTAAGTGATCACACTAGCAGGATTTAAAATTTTTTCCTGGATCTTGGTGGGAGTGCAGTCTGGTTGTTAGAGTGCTCGCCTACAATACACAAAGCCCTAGATTCAATCTGAGCACCATAGAAACCAGGCATAGTGGCTCTTGCAGGCTATAAAAACACTGGGGAGGTGGAGGCAGTAGGAATAGAAGTTCAAAGTCATCCCCAGCTACATAGTGAGTTCAAGGTTCACAGGGGTTACATGAGACTCTATTTGTCTTTTCTTTTTTCTTTTTTTTTTTTTTTGGAGAGAGAGAGAGAGAATGGGCACACCAGCAGCCTCTCAGCCTCTGTGAAGGAACTCCAGACACGTGTGCCCCCTTGTGGGAAAGTGCGGTACTGCACCCTTGTGTCACTTTTGTGTCTGGCTAAATGTGGGAGCTGGATAATCGAATGGGCGTTCTTAGGCTTAGCAGGCAGCAGGCACCTTAACTGCTAAGCCATCTCTCCAGCCCGAGACCCTATTTTTTTTTATTATTTTTATTTATTTATTTGGGAGAGAGAGATGCATGCACCACCTTGTGCATCTGGCTTACATGGGTCCTGGAGAATCAAACATGGATCCTTTGGCTTTGCAGGGAAGCGCCTTAACCACTAAGCAATCCCTCCAGCCCTATTTTTAAAAAAAAAAATCCTAGATCCCAAGTACTCTTCAGTGCTTACAGTATTATACTTACACTACTACTTACCCAAGGATTAAAAAAATTTAAATGAGACATTGGATGCAAAAATGCTGATCAGGTCTGAGCCCTCCACACACCCCAGATCCTGTGTAGGACACCTGTGTCCTGTGCAAAAATCACAGAGACCAGCTTCCAGAATGGCTGTACCTCCGGTGGCGTCGCTGTTCTTTTCAAACACTTTCTGTATGTCAGCCAGCTGGAGCTCGGCAAACTGCATGATCCTTGTGTGCATGTCAGAAATCTGGCTGATGGGTGACGCCATGCAGCTGGGAGTCTCCTTGTCCTGGAATCCACCTGGGGTGGGAGGCTGAGACAAACATGACCACAAAGACCAGAGAATGAGTGGGTTACTTCCCTGAAGGCAAAGCTCTTCCTACATATCTTACTTGAAAAGAGAATCTTGGTGAAGAACAAGCCTGGTGCTGTGATGTGACTGAGGGGTGCAAGGACCATCCCCCTCGTGGGCCTAGGAAGATCAAGAAAACCCTAAACTACTCCTTAGGACCCTGCTGTTTTCCAGATGCCAGGACCCAAGTTCAGGATCAAGCAAGGTCAGAGGACACAGGAGTCTTTTTATAACGTTTTGTTGTATGTTTGTTGTTTTTGAGACAGGGTCTCACTATGTAGCCCAAGCTACTTCAGATCCTCCTGCCTCAGCCTCCCACGTGCTAAGATTACAGGCATGTGCCACCATGCCCAGCTTAGGACTCTATAAGAAGTCTCAGCCCCACCAAAAGAACAGCATGTGAAAACTGCCGATAAAAAAGGAAAAAAAAAAAACAGGCTGGAGAGATGGCTTAGCAGTTAAGGCACTTGCTTGCAAAGCCTAACGACTGGAGTTCGATTCCCCAGTACCCACATAGAGCCATATTCAGGAAGAGGCACATGTATTTGCAGTTCTTTTGTAGCTGGAGGCCCTAGTGCAAAAAATCTCTCCGCCTAGCTCTCTTCTCGCTCTCTCTCTCTACTTGCAAATAACTAAATAAAAATATATTTAAAAAAATAAAAGAAAAGAAAAAGAGGGTTGAATAGCTAAAGTGCTTGCCTGCAAAGCCTAAGAACCCAGGTTTGATTCCCCAGGACCCACATAAGCCAGATGCACAAGGTAGTGCATGTGTCTGGAGTTCATTTGCAGAGACTGGAAGCCCTGGTGCACCCATTTTCTTCCTCCTGCTATCTCTCTCCCTCTTTCTCTCTCTCTCTCTCTCTCTCTCTCTCAAATAAATAAATAAATAAAAATTTTAAATATTTAAAAAAGAAAAAGGGAAAAGAACAAGTGTGCTCATCCTCCTGGGAATGCTCACAAGCTCCCTCCCTCCCTCGTGGTCTACCCATATTTACTGCGGGCCAGGCACCGTGGACAGTCCGAGTGAATGTTCTCACCATCCACCCGGGGCCCCAAATTAGAAACATCGGACCCATCCTTCTTCCCATGCATTCTTACTGCCCCTCTTGTTGGTCTATACTGGGATTCGTCTCCTGTGGATATACCCACTCTCCCAATCCCTGAACCACCCCCCAAACCTTGGCCTTTGGTAGGGACAAGGACAAGACCAAGGTCTTTCAATTCAAATCCCAACACCAATACCTCCTCGGTATTAGTCAGTTAGGAGACAAATTCAGCCATGAATTTGCCTGGCTCAGACACTCCCCATGGCTTCTCCCTCTCCAACTCCTGAGCATGACATTCAAAGCCCTTCACACTCCCTGACGTCTTACTTCTTTCAAGGCATGGGCCATTTCCCAGGCATATCAACTGCTCTCCAGCAAGTGTTTCACTTCTACTCACACTGTACCCTATGCGTGCACAGCCCAGCTGCCCCAGAGGTAAACTCCCACCCATTCTTCAGTCAGGCTATCACAGCATCTCCTTCAAGGAGCCCCACTGCCACCCCTCCCTTTCCCAGGCTCTGTTAACTTCTGCCATTCATGGCATGTCTCTATGCATACACAAAAAAGCAGGCATGAGGGGAAGCACATGGCTGCAGATCCCCCGGGCCCTGAGTTAGAATTCTACCTGGCTCTACCACTCACAAGTTATTATTTCTTCAGCATATCATAGCACTTCTCTGAGCCACAGATTCCCCCGCCCCCACTGCATAATAGATCCATAGCACCCACGTGAATACACGTGAAGTCCCAGGAAGCTGGCTTCACAATAAGTGATGGCTCTTGCTGTGTGCCTCAGAGTAAGCTTTTGGACAAGGGCGTAGTCACATAATTTGTATTATCTCTGAGCTACCCACAGCCCTATGAACTTAACAGATAGGCAAGATGTATATAGCTTGGTAGCAATTTGAATAGCCTTCCTCACCACTATCACAACTTTGCTAAATGAAATTAGGTATAGGTCACATGCAGACTGAATTGACAGTCTCATCTGGCCTGTGCAGAGCTTTAAAAGAAGAAACAGGGGCTAGAGAGATGGCTTAGCAGTTAAGGCATTTGCCTGCAAAACCTAAGGACCCAGATTTGATTCCCCAATATCCATGTAAGCCAGATCACAAGGCAGCACATGCATCTGGAGTTCATTTGCAGTGGCTAAAGGCTCTCTTTCTCAAATAAATAAATAAAATATTTTTTAAAGAAGAAACAAAGCTGGGCATGATGGCACATGCCTGTAATCCCAGCACTTGGGAGGCAGAGGTAGGAGGACTGCTGTGAGTTCAAGGCCACCCTGAGACTACTGAGTGAATTCCAGGTCAGTCTGGGCTAGAGCAAGACCCTACCTTGAAAAAAAAAAAAAAAAAAAAAAAATTGGGATGGGGATATAGTTCAAATGGTAGAGCACTTGCCTTGCACACTTAAGCCCCTAGATTCAATCCCTATCACCACCAAAAAGTAAAAATAAAAAGTAAGAAGGGGCTAGAGAGATGGGTCAGCAGATAATAGAGCTTGTCACAAAAATGAGGGCCTGGGATACCCCGAGACCACTTGGATGCAATTCCTTAGGACCCAAATAACCACCTGGACATGGCAACACACATCGATAACCCCAGGGAGCAGAGACCAGAGAATCACTGGGGCTCAAAAAAAAAAAAAAAAAAAAAAAAAAAAGGCAGCCTCCAGGTTCAGAGAGAGAGTCTGTCTCAAGAAAATATACAAAAAAACAATAGAGGACACCCCACATTCTCATCCCACCTCCACACACACAGACACATGCATACACCATACACACATACCACCACCACCACCCATACTACACAAGCAAAAAAAAAATGGCTAGAGAGATGGCTTAACAGTTAAGGCACTTGCCTGCAAAACCTAAAGATCCATGTTCAGCCTCTCTCCAGATCCCATGTAAGCCAGACACACAAAGGTGAGGCAGGCGTAAGGTTGCACTTGCCCACTACGTGGCGCAAGTGTCTGGAGCTTGATTTCAGTGGCTGAGGCCCTGGCACGCCAATTCTCTCTCCCTCTGTCTCTCTGCCTCTCTCACTCAAAAGAAGAAGGAGGCCGGGCGTGGTGGCGTACGCCTTTAATCCCAGCACTCGGGAGGCAGAGGTAGGAGGATCGCCAAGAGTTCAAGGCCACCCTGAGACTACATAGTTAATTCCAGGTCAGCCTGGACCAGAGTGTGACCCTACCTCTCAAAACCAAAAAAAAAAAAAAAAAAAAGAAGAAGAAGAGGAGGAGGAGGAGAAGCAGCAGCAGCAGCAGCCAGCCAGCTTGTAGGTACACCTACGTTACCCACCTGACCCTGTAAATATCTGTTTGCTTCCCCTGATGCAGAAAACAATGGACTGCTCCCAGTGAGTGATGTTTTACTGATGTTTTGAGGTTTTGCTCTCAAATGCCCTCTTCCGTTGTTCACTCGGATGCTTTGCTTACCTTTTGAGGCTCAGAGCTCTCTTCTAACTTCTCAGGTCTTGACCTAAAATGGGGAATCACAGTTGCTTTAACTCCAGTCTTGGTAAGCATTATGTGGGAGGCTGACCCAGCCCAAGCCACAAGAAAGGCAGACGAGGTCAAGGGAGATGGTGGCTGCCCCTTGCCCATGGACACTTCCAGCAAGCATTTGACAAACACCTTCCTGCTCCCAATGGGATGGAGCTGACCAACTGAAGTCATGGGGCTTCTCAAGTTACTTTACTCCTGACTTAAGGCTAGGGGCTCCCTAATTTGAATCTACAGAATTTGAAGGGGCTTGAGGAGTTTGTGTGGTAACCCAAGAACAATTCACTGCCGAAGAAAATGAGGTCCAGAAGCAGAGATGTAGCTAAGGTCAAAGGGCAGAGGTTAAGCAGGACAGTCCCACCAAGTGTACGCTCCAGGGCGGGGGAGACCTTCCAAGTATTGGGATTACAGGCATGTACCACCACACCCAACTTACTTATTTATTTATTTATTTATTCACGTTCATTTTCCAAGGTAGGGTCTCAAACTCTCAGCAATCCTCCTACCTCTGCCTCCCGAGTACTTGGATTAAAGGCATGCACCACCATGCCCTGCCTCTCAATTTTTTTTTTCTCTCTCACTCTCGCTTTAGCTCTCTCATTAAAAAAAAAAAAAAAAAAAAAAAAAAAAAAAAAAAGCCAGTCTGTTGGGTTTGCCTCAAAAAAAAAAAAGATTCCAGTAGGGGACTAAATGAGATGGCTTAGCAGTTAAGATGCTTGCCTGCAAAACCTAAGGACCCATGTTTGACTCTCCAGATCCCACATAAGCCAGATGCACAAGGTGACACAAGAGCACAAGGTCACAATGCACACAAGGTGGCACACATATCTGGAGTTCAACTGCAGTGCCTGGAGGCCCTAGTGCTCCACTCTCTCTCTCTCTCAAGCACATAAAAAAAATTACCAAAGGGCTGGAGAGATGGCTTAACAGTTAAGGCTCTTGTCCGGGAAGCCTAAGGACCCAGGTTGGATTCCCCAGTACCCACATAAGCCAAGATGCACAAAGTGGCACATGCGTATGGAGTTCATTTTCAGTGACTGGAAGCCCTGGCCCACCCATTTTCTCTCTCAAATAAGTAAATAAATAAAAAGCCAGGTGTAGTGGCACCTGCCTAAGAGGCAGAGGTAGGAGGATCACTGTGAGTTCAAGGCCACCCTGAGACTACAGAGTGAGTTCCAGATCAGCCTGGGCTGGAGTGAGACCCTACAAAAAAAAAAAAAAAAAAAAAAAAAAAGGTCAAATAAGGAAGTAAATAAATATTTTTAATGCAAAATAAGGGCTGGAGTGATGGCCTAATGGTTATGGCATTTACCTACAATTTGATTCCCCAGTACCCATGTAAAGCCAGATGCACAAGGTGTCTGGAGTTTGTCTACAATGGTAGGCCCTGGTGTACCCATTCTCTCTCTCTCTCTCTCAATCTCCTACTCTCAAGTAAGTAAATAAATAAATATTTTGCAAAAGCAAAAAGCAAAGGCTGGGGGTGGTGGCACATGCCTTTAATCCCAGCACTTGGGAGGCATATGTAGGATTGCTGTGAGTTCAAGACCATCCTGAGACTACATAGTGAATTCTAGGTCAGTCTGGACTAGAGTGAGACCCTATCTCAAAAAACAAAAAAAAAAAAAAAAAAAAAAAAGCAGGGCGTGGTAGTGCACACCTTTAATCCCAGCACTTGGGAGGCGGAGGTAGGAGAATTGCCGTGAGTTCGAGGCCACCCTGAGACTACATAGTTAATTCTAGGTCAGCCTGGACCAGAGTGAAACCCTACCTGAAAAAAAAAAAAAAAAAAAAAAAAAAAAAAAGAGGTAGCTCAAGGGGCTCAACAACTAGGGGCAATGTGTGATTTTGAATTGGATCCCACACTGGAAAAGCAACAATGACACAGGGCCCATTCTTTGGTGAAATTCAAATGTGAACCCCACATGACCACACACTGTAACTTTGCTTTTAATAATCATACTGTAGATTTTAAAATATCCTTTTTCGCTGGTGTGGAGGTATACACCTTTAATCCCAGCACTTGGAGGGCAGAGGTAGGATGATCACTGTGAGTTCGAGGCCACCCTGAAACTACATAGTGAATTCCAGGTCAGCCTAGGCCAGCGTGAGACCCTACCTCAAAAAAACAAAACAGGGCTGGAGAAATGGCTTAGTGGTTAAGGCGTTTGCCTGCAAAGCCAAAGGATCTCGGTTCGATTCTCCAGGACCCACATAAGCCAGATGTGTGAGGGGCACATGCATCTGGAGTTCATTTGCAGTGGCTAGAGGCCCTGGCATGCCCATTCTCTCTGTCTGCCTCTCTTCTCTCTTCTCTCTCTCTCTCTCTCTCTCTCTCTCTCTCTCTCTCTCTCTGCTTGCAAATAAATAAATAAAAATTTAAAAAAAAAAATTTTAATTTAATTTAAAATATATGTTCTTAGCTGGCTGTGGTAGCTCACACCTAGAACTCTAGCACCCAAGAGGCTGAAGGATTTCCAAGAGTCTGTCAAGGTCAGCCTGAGCTGGAGTGAGACTCTGCCTCAAAAACAAAACAAAACAAGCCAGGCATGGTGGGGCGTTCCTTTAATCCCAGGCAGAAGTAGAAGGATCACCATGAGTTCAAGGCCACCTTGAGACTACATAGTGAATTCCAGGTCAGCCTTGGCTAGAGTGAGGCCCTTACCTTGAAAAGCAAAAACAAACAAAAAAAAACAAAAAATAAAACAAACCAAAAAAACCCAGGATTTTTTTTAAAGAAATATACACACTTTAAGTACTGACAGGTCAAGTGGCATGAGGTCTGTAATTTGTTAAATGGCTCAACAGTATAAAACAAATCATCAAAAATGGTCAGTGTGTGTATGAGTTTTAACTTTTATTTGTTTTTGAGACAGGGTCTCAGGTATCCCAGACTGGCTTCCAAATCCCTACATAGCTGAGGGCAACCTTAAATTTCTTTTTTTCTTTTTATTAATTTTTTTTGAGGCAAGCCCAACAGACTGGCCTTTCTTTTTTTTATGCGAGAGAGCAAGCGTGAGAGAGAAAAGAGAGGGAATTGGCATACCAGGACCTCCAGCCACTGTATTCGAACTCCAGATGTGTGTGGTACCTAGCGTGCATGTGCAACCCTGCACACTTGCATCATCTGGCTTCCATGGGACCTGGAGAGTCAAACATGGGTCCTTGGGCTTTGCAGGTAAGCGCATTAACTGCTGAGCCATCTCTCCAGCCTGCAACCTTAAATTTCTGATCCTCCAGCCTTCACTTCCTGAGTGCTTATGATTAATAGGTGTGTTTCACCATGTCTATCTTTTTATTAAAATATGTTATTTATTTATTTGAGAGAAAAAAGAAACAGACACTCCAGGACCTCTAGTCACTACAAACGAACTCTAGACACATATACTATTTTGTGCATCTGGCTTTATGTGGGTACCGGGGAATTGAACCTGGGTCCTTTGGCTTTGCAGGCAAGCACCTTAACTGCTAAGCCATCTCTCCAGCCCTTTTTTTTTTTAAAAAAAAAAAAACAGGGTCTTTCCCAGCCTAGAACTTGAGCAACCTTCATGCTTCAGCCTCCCAAGTGATGGGATTACAGGCATGAGTCACCACACCTGGTTGTGTATATATTTTAATTGTTTCAAAACTAAACCTTGTATAAGAGAAGTATGTCCTTAATGGGGAGAGAGAGCAACTCTGTTCATGGACTAAGACAAAGCACCAAGTGGGGGGAAATTGGTCAATGGCAGCACTCAATAAAAATGGACAGGGGCCAGGCATCGTGGCGCACGCCTTCAATCCCAGCATTCAGGAGGCAGAAATAGGAGGATCACCATGAGTTTGAGGCCACCCTGAGACTACATAGTGAATTCCAGGTCAGCCTGACCTACAGTGAGACCCTACCTCGAAAAACAAAAACAAAACTAGCCAGGCGTGGTGGCTCACACCTTTAATCCCAGCACTCGGGAGGCAGAGGTAGGAGGATCGCCATGAGTTCGAGGCCACCCTGAGAATACAGAGTGAATTCCAGGTCAGCCTGGGCTAGAGTGAGACCCTACCTCAAAAAACAAAAAAAAAAAAAAAAATGGGGCTGGAGGGATGGCTTAGAGGTTAAGACCCAGGTTCCATTCTCCAGGACCCACGTTAGCCAGAGGCACAAAGAAGTGCACACATCTTGAGTTTGTTTGCAGTGGCTGGAGGCCCTGGCGCGCCCATTCTCTCTATCTGTTAAATAAATAAAGAAAGAAAATATATTTTTTATGGACAGGGGCTGGGGGTGTAGCTCAGTGGAAGACCATTTGCCTAAACTACCTGAGGACCTACATTCCAACCCCACCACTACCCACCCACAGAAAAAAAAGAAAAGAGAGAAGGGGAGAGTTTTTCCAATCCTAGAGGGAAGGAGAAAACTAAGACACAGAATGCAGTTTACATTTAGAATACAGGTATGGTCAGAAGTTAGACCCAGTGGTCTCCACACATTCCCTAGAGCTGTCCTAGCCAGAAGAAACGAGAGGAGAGGAGAGGAGAGGAGAGGAGAGGAGAGGAGAGAGGAGAGGAGAGGAGAGGAGAGGAGAGACGAGGGGAGGAGGAGGGGAGGGAGAAGTGGAATGGAGGAGAGGAGAGGGGGAGAGGAGGGAGAGAGGGAAGGGAGGGGAAGAGGAAGAAGGGGGGAGAAGAGGGGAGGAGAGGATGGAAGGGGGGAATGAGAAGAGAAAGGGGAAAGGAGAGAGGAGGAGAGGAGAGGAGAGGAGTGGAAGGAGAGGAGGAGGAGAGAGAGGGGAGAGGAGGGAGAGAAGAGGGAAGGAGGGGGGAGGGAGGAGGGGAAGAGGAAGGAGAGGAGAAAGGAGGGGAGGGGAATAGAGAGGAAGGAAAAGGAGGGGAGGGGAATAGATAGGGTAGAGGAGAGGATGGAAGGGGAGGAGATGAGAAGAGAATAGAGGAAAGGAGAGGAGAGGAGAGGAGAGGAGGAGAGGAGAGGAGAGAGGAGAGGAGAGGAGAGGAGAGGAGGAGAGAAGAGTGAGGCTAGATCTGGAAACAGGATAGGTTTACAATGACCGCTAGAGGAGCTTGCTGTGGACAGGAGGGGAGTAGCTGGCAAGCTGAATCATCAGTCGGTGGGCAGTTACAGGGCCAGGTGACTGAAGGCTAAGGGCATTGGCAGCTGTCCCAGAAATGAGGAGAGACGTTTCTCCTGGTTCCCACATGGCCTTTGTGGTCAGGCAAATGACTCTTAAGGCCAAAGTGTCCAATTTTCGGAGGGCAACTTTAACCAGAATGTTCACTCACCCTGACTCAATTCGATGTCGCCAGTTTAACACACTGGTCGGCGGGGAGATATCCCGTTTCACTTGTGGCATCTTGGCAGATGTCCCCAAGTCCAAGGCAGTTCCTCTATTAGGTCACTGTGGAACTCTGGGGGCTTCTACTTGACCACAGAGTTGGCTGCTCACACATAGAACCAGGGAGATGAGGGAATTCCACACGAAGAACATGACAGAGTATCAGAATCTATCCCACAAGCCATCACCACAAGGCCATTTTTCTCCCAATATGAGGCCTTTTTATTAATGAAATTAAGCTTACAGAAGACATTGACAAAAGAGCACAGATAGCCAGGACAAAGACGAATATAAGACAAACCACAGGACATGAACAGGCACAGCGTCCACGCCTCAGTGGTAACCATGGAAAATGCCAGGGAGCCCTACCATGAAGCAGGTTCACCAAAAGGCCTACTGGCTCCCATAGTTCACATAGCAAAAGGCACGATGGCCCTCTAACCCTTCTCTGCCTGAGCCCCCAATTATCTGAGGAGGACTCTGTATGAGGCTGGGACAGCCTGGCCTGCAGCCACTGAATAGTCTTCATCTATGGCACAGAATGGCAGGGCCAGCTGCTTCTTGAGGGAAATGTCAGCCAGAGAATAGATCCCACCTTTTTTTTTTTTTTTTTTTTTTTTTTTTTTGGTTTTTCGAGGTAGGGTCTCACCACTCTGGCCCAGGCTGACCTGGAATTCACTATGGAGTCTCAGGGTGGCCTCGAACTCACAGCGATCCTCCTACCTCTGCCTCCCGAGTGCTGGGATTAAAGGCGTGCGCCACCACACCTGGCTGATCCCAGATGTTTTTTGTTTCTTTTTTAGGAGAGAGGGAGAGAATGAGCACACCAGGGCCTTTCAGCCACTGCAAACTCCAGACACCTGCACCCCCTTGTGGCACATGTGTCACACTCTGTGCTTGTGTCACCGTGCACGTGGCTACATGGGACCTGGAGATTCAAACATGAGTTCTTAGGCCTCACTAACCACTAAGCCATGTCTCCAGCCCTAGATTCTAGATATTAAAAGATCACATATTTGAACTAGCTAATTCTCATTCTGTGAGCAATGAGATGTTACCAAAGCACCCAGTCACCGCCACGACCAACAAACAACAAAAGCACCCTCCCTGGGCCTAAATTGAGCGTCAGTATACTAACAATGATTTCTACTTCCATTTCATCAGTAACTAGACAAAGGGATTCTGTTATACTGTAGAATGGTAGATAGAAAAAAAGTGTTGATTCTTATGGAAGGTTCCACATTTTTCCAATGACACACATTTAGTAATCAAATGTTACTTTTCTTCTACAATAGTCTACCTTCACTGACTAAACTATCACTTTTTTTTTTTTTGTTGTTTTTTTCAAGGTAGGGTCTCACTCTAGCTCAGGCTGACCTGGAATTCACTCTGAGCCTCTAACTCATGGTGATCCTCCTACCTCTGCCTCCCAAGTGCTGGGATTAAAGGCATGTGCCACCACACCCGGCTAAACTACCACTTTTATATAGCTAAAAATATGCTAGGTTCTGACATCCTCTCCCTGGGAAGAAGTACAAGGAGAGGCTGGGCGTGGTGGTGCGTGCCTTTAATCCCAGCACTTGGACGCAAAGATAGGAGGACTGCAGGGAGTTTAAGGCCACCTTGAGAATACAGTGTGAATTCCAGGTCAGCCAGAGCTAGAGCGAGACCCTACCTCGAAAAACAAAATAAGAAATATAAGAAAAATGAGGGCTAGATGACAGTGGATGCTACTCTTGAAGGAAAAGTTCAAAAAGAAGTAAAAATACCGTCTCGCTTCTCTCAGCATATAAACAAATAAAATAAAAAAGGGGGGCCTGGCATGGTGTCGCACACCTTTAATCCCAGCACTCGGGAGACAGAGGTAGGAGGATTGCCACGAGTTCGAGGCCACCCTGAGACTACATAGTGAATTCCAGGTTAGCCTGAGCTACAGAGAGACCCTACCTTGAAAAACCAAAAAAATAAAAAGGGGGTGCAGGCTAGAGATATGGCTCAGCAGCTAAGGTGCTTGTCTGCAAAGCCTAATGGCTCAGGTTTGAGTCTCTAGTACCCACATAAAGCCAGATGCACAAAGTAGCTCGTGCATCTGGAGTTTGGCCCTAGAATGCCTGCTCTCTTTCCTCTCTGTGTATCAATAAATAGAATATTTTTTTAAAAGGATTAAAGGGCTGGATGTGGTGGCACATGCCTTTAATCCCAGCACTTAGAAGTAAGAGGTAGGGGGATCACTGTGAGTTTGAGGCCACCCTGAGACTACATAGTGAATTCCAGGTCAGCTTGGGCTAGAGGGAGACCCTACTTCAAAAAAAAAAAAAAAAAAAAAAGGCTGGAGAAATGGCTTAGCAGTTAAGGTGCTCACCTACAAAGCCAAAGGACCCAGGTTTGATTTGCCAGTACCCATGTAAGCCAGATATACAAGGTGGCACATATGTCTAGAGTTTGTTTGCAGGGCTGGAGGCCCTGGTGCACCCATTCTCTCTTTATCTCCCTCTCTCTCATATATATAAATAAAATATTTTTTTAAAGGAGTAAAGGGCTGGAGAGATGGCTCAGTGGTTAAGGCACTTGCCTGCAAAGTCTAATGACCAGAGTTTGACTCCCCAGGGCCCATGTAAAGCTTCCAAATGCACAAAGTGGCACATGCATCTGGAGTTTGTTTGCAGTGGCTGGAGGAACTGATGTGCCCATTCTCTCTGTCTCTCTGCTTGCAAGTAAATAAAAAGAGTCAAAATATGGTAAGTTGGTTTTTAAAAATATTTTATTTATTTATTGGAAAGAAGAGAAGCAGATAGGAATGGGCACGCTGGGGCTCCAGCCACTGTGAACAAACTCCAGACACATGCACTACCTGTGCATCTGGCTAGTGTGGGTCCTGGGAAATTGAACCTGGGTCCTTAGGCTTTGCAGGCAAGCACCTTAACCACTAAGCCATCTCTCTAGCCCAAGTTTGTTGTTTTTTTTAAGTGAGCATTCAGGAGGAAAATCTAGATAAACCTCAGTACAAAAATGATTCAAAGGCTGGGAGGATAGCTCAGCAGTTAAGGGCACTTGTTTGCAATTCCTGCCAGCCCAGGTTTGACTACCCAGTACCCACACAAAGCCAGATGCCTCTCTCTCTCTCTCTCTCTAATAATTTTTTTTTCGAGATAGAATTTCACTCTAGCCCAGGCTGACCTGGAATTCACTATGTAGTTTCAGGGTAGCCTTGAACTCTCCGCGATCCTCCTACCTCTGCCTCCCAAGTGCTGGGATTAAAGGCGTGCGCCACCATGCCTGGCAATAAAAATATTTTTTAAAAAATTTCAGGGCTAGAGAGATGGCTTAGTGGTTAAGGCGCCTGCCTGCTAAGCTTAAGAACCCGGTTCCAGTCTCCAGGTCCCACGTTTAGCCAGATGCAAAGTGACACAAGGGCGCAATGCCGCACTTGACCACAAGGGGCCACACACATCTGGATTCCGTTCACAGCAGCTGAGAGACTGCTGGCGCACCCGAGACTGCTGGCGCACCCATCTCTATCTGTCTCCCTCTCCATCTCTGTCTGTCTCTCTCTGTGTCTCTCTCCAAAAATAAATAATTAAAAAAAATTTTTTTAAATGAATGCAAGCCCAGCATGGTGGCAAATGCCTTTCATCCTAGCACTTGGGAAGCAGAGGTAGGAGGATCACTGTGTGTCCAGTGGCTGGAGGCCCTGGCATGCCCATTCTCTCTCTCTCCCTCTCTCTACTAAATAAATAAATAAAATTCCAAGCCAGATATGGCAGCATTCACCTTTCATCCCAGTACTTAGGAGGCTGAGGCAAGAGGATCACTGTGAGTTCAAGGCCAGTGTGTTCTACATAGTGAGTTCCAAGCCAGCCATTTTCTCCAAACAATAATAAAATCTTAAAATGTAATTTGATAACCAAAGAGAGACTTTCTTCTTCTGAACAAGAAACAAGAATCAAATCACTGACTGTTACACCCAGAGAAGAGCCTGAAGATGAGTATTAACATCACACTGGCAATAAAGGTGAGGTCCAGCTTAAAACAAGGTTCTTCCTGCCATAGCACACGGCCAGTTCTCAGCTAGGTGCAGTGGTACACATGCAATCCTAGCTACTCAAGTCTGCAACAGGAAGCCTGGGAACCACGGCAAGATCCTCTCTCAAAAATAACATCAAGGGCTGGATAGATGGCTTAGCAGATAAGGCACATGCCTGAGAAGCCTAAGGACCCCAGTTCAATTCTCCAGGTCCCACGTAAGCCAGATGCACATGGTGGAGCATGCATCTGGAGTTTGTTTGCAGTGGCTAGAGGCCCTGGAGCGCCCATTCTCACTCTTTCTCTCTCCCTCTGTCTCAAATAAATTTAAAAAAAAACTTTAAAAATTTTAAAAAATAAAAATAGCATCAAAGGCATGGTGGTGAATGCCTTTAATCCCAGTATGGATCGCCATTAATTCAAGGCCACCCTGAAACTACATAGTGAATTCCAGGTCAGCCTGAGCTAAAGTGAGACCCTACCTCAGAAAACCAAAAAATAAAATAAAAAATAAAAAAATAATAAAAGGGCTTCTTAAAGCTTGAGGGAATATGAAATCGGAGTTTAAAATTCTCAGAAAATTTGTTAAAATAATACTTATTTTATTCTACTTCTCAGGCTTTAAAATTATTGGGAGGGCTGGAAAGATGGCTCAGTGGTTAAGGCTCTTGCTTGCTAAGTTTGATTTCCCAGTACCCACACAGAGCTAGATACAAAAGTAGCACATGTGTCTGGAGTTCACTCGCAGTAGAAAGAGGCCCTGGCATGCCTATTCCTCTCTCTCCTTGCAAATAAAATTTTAAAAATAATAAAATTATTGGGAGTGAGACATACAGGGGTGTCTATACCTGCCTGTAAAAAAAACCACACAACTATTCCATTCTTCCAAGAAGGATTTAAAATTACAAAGTAGCCGGGTGTGGTGGTGTATGTCTTTAATCCCAGCACTCAGAGGCAGAGGTAGGAATATCGCCGTGAGTTCAAGGCCACCCTGAGACTACATAGTGAATTCCAGGTCAGCCTGGGCTAGAGTGCATGCATGAAGCTCTAGGTTTGATCCCAGCACAGCATAAACCAGCTGTAGTGGCACACATCTGTAATCTCAGCATTCAGGAGGTGGAGGCAGGAGAATTAGATGTTCAATTATCTTCAACTATATAGCAAGTTCAAGGCCAGGCTAGACTCACCCACTTCATCAAGATAACCCAAACAAATGAAGCCGACTACAGCCTCAACAGAAAATCTCTGCTGAAGAACTCAACAGTACTAATCCTGATGAAGTCAAGGAGAAAACAAATAGACTTTCAAACGTTATGGCTACAGGCCTGGAGAGATGGCTTAGCGGTTAAGCGCTTGCCTGTGAAGCCTAAGGACTCGGATGGACAAGGTGGTGCATTCATCTGGAGTTTGTTTGCAGTGGCTGGAGGCCCTGGAGCGCCCATTCTCTCTCTCTGCCTCTTTCTCTGTCTGTTGCTCTCAAATAAGTAAATAAAAATAAACAAAAAAATTTTTTTAAGTTATAGCTACATAACAACCTGTCTAAAGTCATCTAGGTTCATGGTTCTAAATAGCCAAGTTCAGTATAAAAGCACAAAATATCTCCTTGGGCTTTGATGGCAACTCTGCACACTTAGTTATGCCCTGACTCTTGAATACTGTTAAGAAAAAGCAGTAAATTTCATGAAGATCCAGAAATATCATTTCATTCACTCTGAAATTTTATAAACTGAATATGAAAATTCAAAAAGTTGACATATCACTGATGGCAACAGTGCCAGGCCAGAAAAGTAACCAATGATTCACGGGCATTGATCACAGGCTAAGGTTTCATTTAGTTCAAAGCAATTCCTTCTAGGCTGGAGGGATGGCTTAGCGGTTAAGGCACTTGCCTACAAAGTGAAAAGGACCCAGTTTCGATTCCCCAGGACCCACGTAAGCCAGATACACAAGGTGGCACATGCATCTGGACTTCGTTTGCAGCTGCTGGAGGCCCTAGTGTGTCCATTCTCTCTCTCTCTGCCAAATAATTTTTTTAAAGCAATTCCTTGGGCCGGGCATGGTGGCAAACACCTTTAATCCCAGCACTCAGGAGGCAGAGGTAGGAGGATTGCTGTGAGTTCGAGGCCACTCTGATACTACATAATGAATTCCAGGTCAGCCTGACCTAGAGTAAAACCCTACCTCAAAAAAAACAAAAATAAAACAAATTAAAAAAGCAATTCCTTCCATTTTGCCTGCTGACAATGGCCAGATTTGGGTTACTCACAAGCTAGCAAGCTCACCTGGCCAGGCTGGTCAGGCTGAAAGCCTCAGTCTCATTTGTGGACTAAACAAATCATGAACTATGGTAAACATCACCCAATGAGTTCCTCATACTGTATCTCACAGAACAAGCCTTAAAGACAAGCTTCACAGAAGTCCCTGTGTCTATAGCAAAAGCAAGCCTTTGATCTCAGCACTTGGGAGGCAGAGGTAGGATTGTCATGAATTCAAGGCCACCCTGAGACTACAATAGTGAATTCCAGGTCAGCCTGTGCTAGAGTGAAACCCTACCTTGAAAAAAGAAAAACAACAAAAAAGACCGCATGTGCCTCAGCCTACAGAACCAGGTCAATGGACTTAGGTCACAGGTACACAGTATCAGCTTAACTTCTTACCAAGTATCCTCCCAGCTGACGGTTATTTCCCCAAATGGTCTATACTCCTGGAGGTATCTCTGACAGGCGGAATGCAGTGTGTCACATTCTTTCAAGAACACTATTGTGGTGGTTTGATTCAAGTGTCCCCCAAAACTTAGGTGTTCTGAATGTAGGTTCCCAGATGATGGAGATTTGGAAATTAAAGCCTCCTGGAGCGGTGTGTTCTTGGGGGTGGGCTTATGGATAGTATAGCCAGTGTCCCCTTGCCAGTGTTTGGCACACTCTCCTTTTCCTATTGTCCACCTGATGTTGGCCAGGAGGTGATGTCCAACCTCTGCTCATGTCATCTTTTCCCCTCACGTCTGTAAGCCAAAACAAACCTTTTTTCCCCCTCAAGCTGCTCTTGGTCAGGTGATTTCTGCCAGCAATGCAAACCTGACTATAACAAATCTCACGCTAACTTCCAGAGAAAGTACTGTGTGTAACCTTGGTCAAAATCAGTTGGGTTTTCCAGGGCACCCACAATTCTGGTGGGCTCTCTAAAGCGCGTGTAGATAACTACTTTCCATGCTTCTTTTCTCACACTCAGAAATAGAAACAGGTAACTTGTTAAACCCACTTTGAAAGGCACAAAACTTTCATTAAAGAGGAAAGGTGAGACTGAACTGATTGCCTCTGAAAGGTATTTTTAGGAAAACAAGACAATTATCTCCACCAAGCAATGTTCAGTTGTATTTCTGAAGAGAAAATGGCTTTAAAGGCTTCACTACAGCTGGGCCAAGCCTCTGCCTTCTCTGGGGGTCTGAGGTAGGAGGATCAATGAGTTCCAGGTCAGCCTGGGCTAGAATGAGGACCACGCCTCAAAAAAAAAAAAAGATGCATAAAGTACCTTTATCATTAAAACCTAACCTGAAACCTTAAATCCATGGCAAGACAAATTTCAGAAGACATCACACTCTTGAAATACAGAATTTTATTTAGAAACTGTTTAAAGTAGAAAAAAACCCTGTCAAGAAAGACCAGGTGGAAAATGGATTCCCAATAAAATGGAATTTAGGGGCAACAAAAGTCTAAAAGGCCACAAAGGAGAAATAGCACCACTGTCATTTGAACAATGGCTAGTTACTTGCATTATTTTTTTGGCATTGTTAATCACTGAATCTGGGTTTTCCTCTGAAATCCACACAGAGCATGCACTACACAACAATTCTGTCATAAAATACCTGTTTTCTACACACGTTTTAGGACAAGCTACCACCAGAAACCAATCAATACAAACACATCAGGGGCTGAACAATGTCAGTAGTGGGTAACATACATTTTGCAGAATTCTGCCAACAAAGAAACTGAACAGGCTGTGGGCAAAGCAATTGAAGGAGAGTTAAGGAATGAGATATTTTAAATATTAATAATTAATTCAGACTTGGTACTGTTATTTTCTGCAAAAAAAAAAAATTAACATTTAGTAACAAACTAGTGAATTTTATCTCCAAAGAGATTAGTGCACTGGCAAAGTGTCCGGGTGACAATGGAGAGCTGTGAACAGCAGATAAGGAAGACACCCCAGCCTTGTAGACCCCAAGGTAGCGGTGGCCTTCACTGGTCACTCCCTTTGCCAGAAGTTCAGCAAGAACTTGCAGCATGATCACCTGCCTGCTGTACTTTCAATACTCAGCAGCAAACTGAAGGAGCCAGAGAGGAGTCCCCAGAGGTCAAGGGGAGCAGAGAAGAGAAACTTGTTAAATGTAAACTCAAAAGACAGTAAAATGGGACACAATGCCCATTCAAATCCCAGAGATGTGGGCAAGTCCTCTAACTTATTAGGTTAAAAAAATGAACATACCTCAATTTCCAAAAGCCATAATATATAATTTTGGGTATAGTTGGAAAAATCATCAGATGAATGCTCAATGAGAACTGAGCTTTGCATCTCCAACATCTCAGGGCTGAAATACACCTCTATTCACCAGGCAACCCTGCCACTTGGTTTTAGCAGGGATGCGACTGATCAATGACATCCAATGGCTTTATAGAGCGACTTTTTAAACTTTCCTTTTGGGCCAAAGATGAAGCCTGTGAGGAGCAAGCAGCCCTTAAGGCCCCTGACAGCAGGTTCCAAATGTTCCAAGGTCTGGCCCTTCCTTCCCAGACACAATGTCAGACACATAAAATCTCCTGTCATGTTACACTTTATATTTTGAAATATGGAAGCATATTTTAAATACTCTTAAGGCATTTATTTATTAAAATGTTCTCTGCCAAGATTTCACATTAGCTTAAAATTCAATTCAGTCTTTACATACACCTCAGTGTATTACATAAAAGCACCTTCTCCAGCAATCAGTGACCAGCATCCACACGGTGAGCCCCATGGTCAGCCTCTTTGTTTCCCCGGTGAACCAACTAGATGTTAATACTGCTCTGCTACAAGGTCACAGCTCCTAACTCAAACTCATTGGAAAAGGAGTGAAACTTCTGCAAAGTGCACTTTGAAGAAGAGGTACTTTTGCTCATGAAAAGAAACCAGTGAATCCTCTAATAATAAAAGGGAGATTTAACAGTTAAGCACATGATTTGGAGTGAAGAATCCGGATGTTGCTCTGCTGGTCCAGGCTGTTTAATACTCTTCTTGTTCCTCCTGTGGGCCCCCTTCATCAGGTATCACAAAGCCTTCCTAAAACAGGAAATGCAGAAAGGAAAGCTATTACTCAACACTGAATGATCAGCTTCCAGTGTCAGCCTCTCAGAGGCAGCAGTTCTTCCTGCCTCTCCTCACACTTGGCACTAAGCACACAGACCAAGTGCCCACTATGTTTTCTTTTGGACAATAACATTTCTTTCTTTCTTTCTTTCTTTCTCTCTCTTTCTTTCTTTCTTTTTTTGTTATTTGTTTTCTGAGGTAGGATCTTGCTTTAGTTCAGGCTGACCTAGAATTCACTATGTAGTCTCAGGCTGGCCTCAAACACATGAGCCACCATGCCCGGCTTCAATAACATTTCTCACATCAAGCCCAATCAAATTCACTCTTAAACTTTGGGGGAGAGGGCTGGGGATATGGCTCAGTGTTTAAAGGCATTATTTGCTTGCAAAATGATTGGGTTTGACTCCCCGGTATCCATGTAAGGCCAGATGCACACATCTGGAGTTTGTTTCCAGCAGCAGGAGGCCCTGCGACCAATCATCCCTCCCCTCCCCTCTCTCTCTCGCTAATGAATAAATTAATACATCTTTTTGTTTTGTTTTTCAAGATAAAGTCCCGATCTAGCCCAGGTTAACCTGGAATTCACTATGTAGCCTCAGGATGACCTCAAACTGATGGCAATCCTACTACCTCTGCCTCCCAAGTGCTGGGATCAAAGGCATGCACCACCATGCCAGGCTAAATTAAAAAAATTTTTTTTTGAGGTAAGGTCTCACTCTGGCCCAGGCTGACCTGGAATTAACTATATAGTCTCAGGGTGGCCTTGAGCTCATGACAATCCTCCTACCTCTGCCTCCCAAGTGTTGGAATTAAACGCATGCGACACCATGCCCGGCTTAAATAAAAATTAAAAAAAAAAAAAAAAAAAAAAACCTTTGGGGGGAACTAGGGAAGATATCTTAACAGATAAAAGGCACTTGCTTGCAAAGCCTACTGGCCAAGGTTCAGTTCCCCAGTACTCATGTAAATCCAGATGCAAAAGTGTCACAAGTGTCTGGAATTCATTTGCATGGCAAGAGACATGGCATACCCATAACACACACGCAAAAACAAAAATTTATAATTTCATTCTACAGACCTTGCTTGGGCATGCAGCATTATAAATAAATTTAACAATTAAACAGTGGACAGAGCAAGATATCAAATCCTAAATTAAAGAAAAACAGATCAGTCTTTCAGATCAGCCAAAATGTCATGATAACATAAATGGATTTAGCTATGTAAAGAAGAATAATTGGAGGCAGAAGCAGGAGGATCACTGTGAGTTCAAGGCCACCCTGAGATGTGAATTCCAGGTCAGCCTGGGTTAGAGTGAGACCATACCTGGAGGGAAAAAAAAGAAGGATCTAGAGAAAGTCCCCAAGACAAAGCCAGCTCCTGGGAAGGAGACTGAGGGCAAAACATCAAGGGCATGCTTGGGATCCTGATAACAGAGACAGCAACTAAAGCTGGAGAGTCCAGGCTGCAGGAATAGAAGATGAGCGTTCTGTGCACCATCAGTGGCTACATCTTATAGAAATGGAAGAAGCCAGCCACCTCCTTGGCCTACTCCTTCTTCAAAGGCCCAGGGACCCCAAGGACCAAAGTTAAACAAAGGTGTGCTCTGGCTGACTTTGCAAGATGAGAGATGAAATGAAGTTCATCTGGAACAGAAACACCAGCACACAGGGTGTGCTGAAACCAGCTATATTGAATTTATTTTCTCTCAGGTAAAAATCTGGAAAGAAAGTATTTTTATTGGGAGAGGGGGTGCTTGTTTGCAAAGTCTACTGGCCAGGGTTCAATTCCTAAACTACCCATGTAAGCAAGAGAAAGAAAGCAGCACAAGCCTGGTGGTGTTTGCTTGCAGAGTAAGAGGCCATGGTGCACTCATATACACCCACCCACCCCCACCCACACACATACACAAAGTTTTAAAAGAAAATATCTTCATGTGCACACATACATCTGTAGCATACAAGATGTCTACAATCCTCTGTAATACAGGATCGTTTTCCCCCTCATTCTCCTGGCAAATCAATTCAATGTTTCTAAGCTTTCCGAAGTAGAAATCTCTCTCTTTCTCCAAGTCTTCAACAGTAAGCTTCAATACTTTGACCTGCATAAAACATTAAAAATAGTGAGATATTAGTAAACCATTATCAAACTTCCAACCCAAAAGATCATCAATGAGATCTTTGATCAAAATAAAAGGTAAAAGCCAGGCATGGTAGCGCACGCCTTTAATCCCAGCACTTGGGAGGCAGAGGTAGGAGGATCACTATGAGTTCAAGGCCACCCTGAGACTACACAGAGTATTCCAGGTCAGCCTGAGCTAGAGTGAAACCCTACCTCAAAAATAAATAAATAAATAAATAAATAAATAAATAAATAAATAAATAAAAATATAAAAAGCAAGGCAGAAGGAGGATCACTAAGTTCAAGGCCACCCTGAGACTACACAGAGTATTGGCAGCCTGAGCTAGAGTGAAACCCTACCTCAAAAATTAATCCCAACCACTAATCCCAGCACTTGGGAGGCAGAGGTAGGAGGATCACTGTATGTTGGAGGCCAGCCTGAGACTACATACTGAATTCCAGGTCAGCCTGGGCTAGGGTGAGACCTTACCTCAAAAAACAAACAAACAAACAAACAAATAAATAAAAGGTAAGATAAAATCAAGTCAGTTTAATGTCAATTTTCTTCTGCCCCAGCTAAACACATGTACTAGTTCAGGGCAACCTGGACTATAACCACTCAAGGAAAGGACTCCATCTTAAAACATTTGGGAACTTCCCAGGAACTGAGACAGGCTTAAGAGGAAAAATCTAAGGTGCTTGAGACAAACACAGAAGAGAATCCACAACCTAGCCTAACAAGGTGACTGGCAAGCCAATCAAATCCAAATATGACTGCCTGTAGAGGTCAAAGGAAAGTGGGGTCCCACAAGAGGGTTCTGATTCCCACACAGAGGCTGTTAAGAAATAAATATGGGATGATGACATCAAATTAAAAGAGAGACTAATGGAGAGAGGGAGGGGATATGATGGAGACTGGAGTTCTAAAGTGGAATGGGGGAGGGGAGGAAAATATCAGGTGGGTTTTTTGTATATAAGTATAAAAGTTGCCAATGAAAAATAATAATTTAAAAAAAAAAAAAAAGAAAGAAACATGGGGAGGCTGGAGAGATGGCTTGGTAGTTAAGGCGCATGCCTGTGAAGCCTAGGGACCCAGGACCCAGGTTCGATTCTCCAGGTCCCATGTAAGCCAGATGCATATGGTGGCACATACATCTGGAGTTTGTTTGCAGTGGCTAGAGGCTCTGGTGTGCCCATTCATTCTCTCCCTGTCTCTGTCTCAAATTAAAAAAAAATGAAAATAAAATCTTTAAAAAAAAAGAAACAAACAAACATGGGGGCTGGAGAGATGGCTTAGTGGTTAAGGCACTTGCCTACAAAGCCAAAGGACCCTGGTTCAATTCCCCAGGACCCACATAAGCCAGATGCACAAGGTGACTGACACATGTCTCTGGAGTTTGTTTGCAGTGGCTGGAGGCTCTGACACGCCCATTCTCTATCTGCCTCTCTCAAATAAATAAATTAAATTAAATTTAAAAAGAAATAGGGGGGCTGGACAGATGGCTTAGCGGTTAAGGCACATGCCTGCAAAGCCTAAGGACCCCAGTTTGATTCTCCAGGTCCCACGTAAGCCAGATGCACAAAGGGGTGCATGCATCTGGAGTTCGTTTGCAGTGGCTAGAGGCCCTGGCACGCCCATTCTCACTCTCCCTCTCTCTCTTTCCCTCTCTCTGTTTCAAATAAATAAATAAATAGATGGCTTAGTGGTTAAGGCACTTGCCTGCGAAGCCTAAGGACCCGGTATCAGTTCTCCAGGTCCCACATAAGCCAGATGCAGAAGCTACCTCATTCTACCAAGACAAATAATAATCATAACTGTCTTTTATCCCAGCAGTGTTGTTACAAAACAATTTAATTTAGTATAACCTCTTATAATGTGCTCAACTTCTGAGGCTGAATATTGGCCCTTGTCAGACATGAGGTGGACACCTGTAATCACAACAGTCAGGAGGCAGAGACAGGAGAATCACAAGTTTGAGGTCAGACTGGTGATATACAGGCCAGCCAGGGTTTCATTAGTAAGAGTCTGTCTCAAAAAGTAAAAGCAGAGCTGGGCGTGGTGGCGCACGCCTTTAATCCCAGCACTCGGGAGGCAGAGGTAGGAGGATCGCTGAGAGTTCGAGGCCACCCTGAGACTACATAGTTAATTCCAGGTCAGCCTGGATCAGAGTGAAACCCTACCTCGAAAAACCAAAAAAAAAAAAAAAAAAAAAAAAAAAAAAAAAAGTAAAAGCAGGAACCAGGCATAGTGGCGCACACCTTTAATCCCAGCACTCGGGAGGCCAGAGGTGTGAGACCCTACTTCGAAAAAGCAAAAGCAAAAGCAGAGCTGGGCGTGGTGGATGCACACCTTTAATCCCAGCACTCAGGATGCAGAGCTAGGAGGATCACCATAAATTCAAGGCCACCCTGAGACTACACAGTGAATTTCTGGTTAGCCTAAGCTAGAGCGAGACCCCACCTCTGAAAAGCAAAACAAACAAACAAAAAAAAAAAAAAAAAAAAAAAAAAAAAGCAGGGCTGGAGAAATGGCTTAGTGGTCAAGACACATGCCTGCAAAACCAAAGGACCCATGTTTGATTCTGCAGTACCCTTGTAAGCCAGATGCACAAGCTGGCCTATGTGCCTAGAGTTTGTGCGCAGTGACTGAAGGCCCTGGTGTGCCCATTTTCTCTCTCTCTCAAATTAATTAATTATTTAATTTTTAAAAAGGCAAAAGCAGCCAGGCATGGTGGTGCATGCCTTTAATCCCAGCACTTGGTAGGTAGAGAGGTAGGAGGATCGCCATAAATTTGAAGCCAGCCTAATGCTACACAGTGAATTCCAGGTTAGCCTGGGTTTCAGCGAGACCCTACCTCAAAAAATAAACACAAACAAACAAAAAGCAAAACCAAGTATTAGCCCCTGCACACATGAGACACAAGGGCAGTAATAGCAGAGCTATCTCACTTCTTCCTGTACGTAACCCTAACCCAAAGCCTGCATCATGCTACGCAGGACACTGTGCTCATGCAAAGCAGTCAACTCACCTGACACATGGTCTTGACACTCTCATATTTTTCTAACTGCTTCCTGCACACAACCATGCCTCTAGTTTTTGGAAGTCTCCTTTTTTTCCCAGAACTCTGTACCTCACAGAAAGAGTGCTTAGAGGGTGACTGAATCAAAATAATCACCCAAAAGCAAACAAACAAAAGCAGGACTGGTACAAAAAAGTTTAAAAGTCTACAATTTTTTCTAGTCCAAATACATGAGGCTTAAAGGCATTAAATCCGAAGATTCTCTCTCTCTCAAATTAATTAATTATTTAATTTTTAAAAAGGCAAAAGCAGCCAGGCATGGTGGTGCATGCCTTTAATCCCAGCACTTGGTAGGTAGAGAGGTAGGAGGATCACCATAAATTTGATTAAATCCGAAGAACTGTGAATAACAAATCCCGAAGAGGAACAGACTTTTCCTACCAGTTCCAGTTCCACTTTTAATTTTGATCTCTGAGAAGTAGTTCTTTAGCGTTCACTCTGTAAACCTTCGGAACCCTGAGGGCACTCTAGAAACATCCCAACAAAGTTCAATGGCTGGTTTCCAGGTATTTGTGTCCTATGAGGAGAGCCAAGAAATATCTGACCCTTTCTCTACTCCACACCAGAATGCTCACACATATGCCAAGGATCGTTCTGGCAGCAGGCAGGCCCTCCTGGTCACTGCAGCAAGGAAAACACAAGAGTGACTGACATCCTGGACACAGGAGGTACCTACCTGCTGCACCAATTCAGCTGCTTCATCATCCCCATTGCCCACACCAGGATTCTTTCGCACCATCCCTGGACCAGCCTTAGAAGCTGCAGTAGTTCTCTGTGTTGAAATGGGTCTCTGTGGAGCTGAGAGAATTAAACATGTTAAGAAGGAATATTTCAACACCAGACAGAAATCTGTAAGACAGCAAGGGAAGGCTGTGACCAACTGCTCTCCAGACACTGTGAGGAACCAATGCTAGAGAGGGCCAGCTTATAGACAATATAACACCCCAGTATTTGCTCAAAGTAGTTCTGGTCCTGGCAGCAAAACTAAGTGCCAATCTGATCCAGGCTCTTTCACACTGAAAACGGTCCTCCAGTGAGATCTTTACTGCAGTGAATAGAACTGTCAAGTGAAGGAGGTACAGTCATTCTGGTGCATACAAGGTGAACTACCTTAACCCAGCTCCAACCAAACCTACAAGCAGGGCAGCTTCATGGACTAAACTCTAATGGCAAACTTCATGCCAGGAGATCACAATCCCTGCTGTTGCTAGTGCCTTCTGTGTCTCATCTGGAAAACTCCATCCCTCCAAACTTGTCACCCAACTTCTTGGATTAGATGAGAGGAAGTCCAAAAGGGTAGTAGAGCCTGATCTTAAATGCTATGATGTCAAAACCTCTATCTTTGCTCACCTTTTAGAAGGCATCGCAGGGGGTTGGAGAGTTGGCTTAGCAGTTAAGGTGCTTGCCAGCAAAGCCTAAGGACCCAGGTTCAATTCCCCAGGACCCACGTAGGCCAAATGCACAAGGTGGCACATGTGCCTGGAGTTTGTTTGCACTGGCTGGAAGCCCTGGCAAACCCATTCTCTTTCTCTCAAGTAAATTTTTTTGGTTTTCTGAGATAGGGTCTTGCTCTAGCTCAGGCTGATCTGGAATGCACTATGTAGTCTTAGGGTGGCCTCAAACTTACAGCAATCCTCCTACCACTGCCTCCCAAGTGCTGGGATTAAAAGCGTGTGCCACCATGCCCAGCTCAAGTAATTTTTTTTTGAGAGAGACAGAGAGAAAGAGAGGGAGAGGAAGACAGATAGGGATGGGCACACCAGCAGTCTCTCAGCCGCTGTGAACGAAATCCAGATGCGTGCACCCCCTTGTGGTCAAGTGTGGCATTGCACCCTTGCGTCACTTTGCATCTGGCTAAACGTGGGACCTGGAGATTGGAACCGCTGGAGATTGGAACCAGCGTTCTTAGGCTTAGGAAGCAGGCGCCTTAACCACTAAGCCATCTCTCCAGCCTTCAAGTAAATTTTTTAAAAAGGAAACATCGCAGTAGGACATGGTGGCACATGCCTTTAATCCCAGCGCTTGGGAAGCTGAGATAGGAGGATTGCTAAGAGTTCAAAGCGAGCCTGAAACTACATAGTGAATTCCAGGTTAGCCTTGGCTTCAGCAAGACCCTACCTTGAAAAAAAAAAAAAGTAGCAACAACAACTAAATACATATATGTAAAGCATTTCAACGAGTAGGGTTTATAGACTTCTTGCAGTATTTATAAAGCAGTATCAGAGTCAACTTATCTACAAGTTAACATAATCAAGAATTGCCGGGCTGGAGAAATGGCTTAGCAGTTACGGCGACTGCCTGTGAAGCCAAAGGACCTAGGTTCAATTCCTCAAGACCCACATAAGACAGATGCACAAGGGGGCACATGTATCTGGAGTTTGTTTGCAGTGGCTGGAAGCCCTGGTGTGCCCATTCTCTCTTTCTCTCAAATAAATAAATAAATAATATTTATATTTAGAAAAATGGGGGGGGGCTGGAGTGATGGCTTAACAGTTAATGCAGTTACCTATGAAACCTAAGGAACCAGGTTCAATTCCCAAGTACCCATGTAAGCCAGATGCACCAAGTGGTGCATGCATCTGTAGTTACTGTGCAGTAGCTAGAGGCCTTGGTGCCCCATTCTCTCTCTCCCTCTCAAATGAATGAATAAAATGTTTTAAAAAGAAAGAATAGGGGGGGCTTGAGAGCTTGCTTAGTGGTTAAGGTGCTTGCCTACAAAGTTAGCAGACCAAGGTTCAATTCTCCAGCCAGATGCACAAGGTAGTACATGAATCTGGAGTTTGTTTGCAGTGGCTAGAGGCCATGGCACAACCATTCTTTCTCTCTCAAATAAATACATAAATAAAATAATGGGAGGGGTTGGGGTGGTGACATGCACCTTTAATCCCAGTACTCAGAAGACAGAAGTAGGAGGATCACTGTGAGTTCAACACCAGCCTGAGACTACACAGTGAATTCCAGGTCAGCCTGGGCTAGAGACCTTACCTCGAAAAAACAACCACTACCTCCCCCCAAATAATATAAAATACTGACTGACAGTTTCCCGCAAAGAAAAAGTTCATTGTAAAATAACTTATTTATTTTACAAAGAGACAGATAAGAGAGAATGGGTGCACTAGGGACTCTAGCCACTGCCAAACCAACTCCAGACATATGCATCACCTTGTGCATTTGGCTTTAAGTGGGTACTGGGGAACTGAATCCGAACCCTTAGCCTTTGCAGGCAAGCACTTTAACAACTGAGGCATCACTCCAGTCCACAAAAAGGTTCATTTTAAACAGGTGAAATGCCCAGCACTTGGGAGGCAGAGGTAGGAGAATCACCATGAGTTTGAGGCCACCCTGAGATGACACAGTGAATTCCAGGTTAGCCTGGGCTACACCAGGACCCTAATTCCAAAAAAATAAAAAGTTAAATAGGTGAAATGTATGACATGAATCAATAAAGCTGCTGGGAAAAAACTCTCCCATTAGCTGGGCACACCTGTAAGCAACATTCAGGAGACTAAGGTAGGACTGCCGCAAATTCAAAGTCATCTGGTTGACAAAAAATCCAGGCCAGCTTAAACAAAATCTTAAAATTCAAAAAGTAGGGCTGAAGAGATGGCTTAATGGTTAAGCACTTGCTTGTGAAGCCTATGGACCCTGGCTCAAGGTTCAATTACCCAGGACCCACATAAGCCATATGCACAAGGTGGTGCATGCATCTGGAGTTAGTATGCAGTGGCTGGAGGCCCTGATGTGCCATTCTCTCTCTCTGCCTTTCTGTCTATAGCTCTCAAATAAATAAAAATAAATATTAAAAAAAAATTTAAAATAAAAACAGGTCTGGAGAGATGGCTTAGAAGTTGAGGCATTTGCCTGCAAAGCCAAAAGATCTGGCTCGATTCTCCAGGACCCACATAAGCCAGATGTATAAAGAGGCTCATGCATCTGGAGTTCATTTGCAATGGCTGGAGGCCCTGGTGTGCTCATTCTCTCTCTTTCTCTCTCTCTCTGCCTCTTTCTCTCTCTCAAATAAATAAAATATATTTAAGATTAGTATCTCTTAGAATCACCTAGAGGGCTTCCCCTGCCTTTAAAAAAAGAGTAAAAACAGGCCTGGGGCTGGAGAGATGGCTTATGGGTTAAGGCATCTGCCTCCTAAGCCGAAGAACGCCTGTTCCATTCTCCAGATCCCATGTTTAGCCAGACGCAAAGTGACATAAGGGCGCTATGTCGCACTTGCCCACAAGGGGGCGCACGGGTCTGGAGTTCATTCACAGCAGGTGAAGGGCTGCTGGCATGTCCATTCTCTATCTGACTCTCAAAAAAAAAAAAAAAAAAAAAAACCAGGCCTGGGGAGATGGATTAGTGGTTAAGGTGCTTGCCTGCAAACCCGGGCTCAATTCCCCAGTACCCACAAAAGGCAGATGCACAAAGTGGCAAATGTACCTGGAGTTCATTTGCAGTGGCTAGAAGCCCTGGTGCTCCCATTCTCTATCTGCCTCTCTCTCTCTCAAATAAATAAATAAAATAAAAAATAAAAACAGTAAAGCCTGGAGTAGTGGCACACGCCTTTAATCCCAGCACTCAGGAGGCAGAGGTATGAGGATTACCCTGAGTTCAAGGCCACCCTGAAAGTACACACGTGAATTCCAGGTCAACCTGGGCTAGAGTGAGACCCTACCTTGAGAAGTCAAACCAAACCAAACAAAAACAAAACAAAGCAACAACAAAAACAGTACAATACACCCACCCTCTGCTACCAGATTTATCAGCCTCTTTCAAGGTACGAGGGGATTTCAGTGAATACCCTTGCATCTTCTAGAAAGGAGGAATTTCATCCAGCTACACAGCCCAACGCACACACAGATGGTCCGTGAACAGATTTCTGAAAATAAACCTTGGTAAACCTGATAGCCAAAAGCTTCTGAGGACATACTAAAAACTGCCTCTAGGATATGAATACTGGGTTCAAATTCCCAGTACACACATAAAGCCAGTCACACATGAAGTGACCACACCTTTAATCCCAGCACTTAGGAGGCAGAAATAGGTGGATCACCATGAGTTCGAGGAAAACCTGAGACTACATAGTGAATTCCAGATCAGCCTGGGTTAGAGTGAGACCCTACCTTAAAACCAAAAAAAAAAAGCCGGGTGTGGTGGCACGCGCCTTTTAATCCCAGCACTCGGGAGGCAGAGGTAGGAGGATCACTGTGAGTTCAAGGCCACCCTGAGACTACATAGTTAATTCCAGGCCAGCCTGGGCTACAGCAAGCCCCTACCTTGAAAAATAAAAAAAAATAAAAAATAAAAAAAAAAAAAAGTAGCACATGAGTCTGGAGTTTGTTTATAACAGCAAGCACACCTTTAACCTCAGCACTAAGAAGGCAGAGGTAGGAGGATCACTGTGTGTTTGAGGCCCACCAGGGTCTACAGAGTTCCAGGTCACCCTAGACTAGAATGAGACCCTATCTCAAAAAAAAAAAATACTGCCGCCTACTCTCTGTGGGCAGGAGAGCTAGCCAGAGCCACACTCCAGCTCTAGGGAGGGAGGGGAAGTCCTACACAAGCACAGAAAGCCAGTCTATTGCAAACAGCATGATGGGCACAGCCCAGAACAAGCGTAGGGTCCTAGAATTCAGGTCTTCTTGTAACTGACCTTCTTAGGCTTCTATGCAATGCCCTTGTTTCCCACATGACCAAAGCTCTTGTGAGAGATAGCCTGAGGGCTTTCCATTCCACATATCTATAGAACTTTGGAAAACCAGGATATACTAACTCATTCAGGCCTCTGGGGCCAGTACTAACCTTCTGATCTTACAGAGGAAGACGATTCTGGGGACAGGAATGAAGGGGTTCACGCACAGCTACAAAGAACAAACAGATGGCTGCATGCCATGGATTTTGCTTCTGAAGGTCCCCAAGCCTATACAGCTATTCAAAAGTTCTGATTCAGGGCTGTGGTGTAGCTCAGTATATAGCACTTGCCTAGGATGCCCAAGGTCGTAGGTTCAAACCTATGCACCACCAAAAATAAAAATAAAAAAATAAAAATAAAATAAAAACCTGGTTCAATGTTGACTGAATGGAATTATTAGACTACTGGAAATGAGGTTTGGGGGCGGGGTTACCTGCGCCACTAGAGCTGAGAGGTTTCTTCGGTTTATTCAGAGCTGGAGCAACAAGGGAAGGAGCCACTGCCGTCTCTTGACCTTGCCTGGCAGCTACAGGGTCATAATCTTTTCCATCATAGTTTGCATCAAAAAACTTCTTGAACCACTGAACGAATTCAAAATTGTCCTGAAACTTTCCTTTAACTAATTTATCCACAGGAATTATCTGGGGGAAAAAAAAAAAACACAAGAGCAAAGCAGAGGTTTTTAGCAAGCATCAAACTTGTCAACCTACCAAAATAGTATAAAGTACTAAGCCTCTAAATTTACAAAACAAATTTAATTAATTTTGTTTTCAATAAGTACCAATTCCTATCTATCCCGTCAAATTTAAGAAATCTGTTAAGGCATTTGCCTGTGAAGCCAAAGGACCCAGGTTCAATTCTCCAGGACCTACATAAGCCATGTGCACAAGGGACACATGCATCTGGAGACCCTAGAGTGCCCATTCTCTCTCTCTCTCTCTCTCTGTCTTTCTTCTCTCTCTCTTTGCTTGCAAAAAAAATAAATAAAATTTGGCCAGGCATGGTGATGCATGCCTTTAAAAAAAAAAAAAAGATAAGAAATCTGAAATGTAAAAGCAACAAGGGCTGGGAGATACAGCTCAGTGGTAGAAAGCTGGAGCTTGCTGAATATGCACAAGGCCGTGGGGTAGATCTCAGCTAAGGGAAGAAAGGAAAGAAACAGTTACCCAAGTCACAAATACACCTTCAAACACATTATACAATGTATTAGACACACAAACACCCTGGCCTGGTGCAATGGCATATTTGTATGAGCTGAAACAAGAAGATCTCAAACTTGAGGTCAGCCTCCCACAGTGAAACCCATCTCAAATAAAGGTGAGAGAAGAGCACAGGAGGAAGTGATAAAGAAAAAAAAAGAGCCGGGTGTGGTGGCATACGTCTTTAATCCCAGTGTTCAGGAGGCAGAGGTAGAAAGATCACTATGAGTTCGAGGCCACCCTGAGACTACATAGTGAAGTCCAGGTCAGCCTGGGCTAGAGCGAGACCCTACCTCAAAAGACCAAGAGAAATTTTGAATGACACACCCAGAAGCCACAGGTTGTTACTAGAAAAAAAATTCAAGGGCTGGAGAGATGGCTTAGCAGTTAATGTGCTTGGCCTGCAAAACCTAAGGATCCAGGTTCAATTCTCCAGGTCCCACGTAAACCAGATGCACAAGGTGGCACATGCATCTGGAGTTCGTCTGCAGTGGTTATAGGTCCTGGTGTACCCATTCTCTCTCTCTCTCTCTCTCTAATAAATAAATAAATATAAATACAATGTGTTAAAAAATTTTTTTTCAGTGCTAGGGATGGGATACCTTCCAATGAGTTGTTGGCCAGGGAAGTCCTTGTTGCCCCCAAAACATTACAGGCTATTGCCAAGGCTCTTGGTTTCCCACCAGAAATAGATAGTAAGACCCTACTGCTGAAGACTCCACCTGTCTGGGCTGCAAGGTCACTGAGAAATCAAGCTGGAAGTGAGCTTAAAACCTTCTTCATGTAGACCAGCTGACAGAAAACTGGAAAAAGCTGCACTGCATGCAGCCCTATGGGAGACAGACGCCATCAGTGGTGAAAACTGGACACTGCAAGCCTCAAGTTTAGCTAGCCAAGCCAAAAGACCCAACAGGTGCATGACCGGTATGGGGGAAACCAACTGCTCTTTAATTGGACTGGAGGCCGGCTCTATGAGAGGGAATACATGCCTGGTACTGAAAACCTAATCAAAAGCCTATAGTGGGGGAGGTCACGAGCCCAGTGGTGTAACACTTGCTCTTGTCTAACTAAATGCATATATTATGTCCACCCAACTGCCCTATAAGCACTTTACCTAATGTGTTCATACCCATATATTAACATTATCCTCACTTTTCTTTTTTGTTTTTTTGTTGTTGTTGTTGTTGTTGTTTTCTAGTTTTCTTTTTTTTTTTTTTTGAGGTAGGGTTTCACTCTAGTCCAGGCTGACCTGGAATTTACTAGGTAGTCTTGGGGTGGCCTTGAATTCACAGTGATCCACCTACCTCTGCATCCCAAGTACTGGGATTAAAGGCATGCACCACCACATGCGGCTTTGCTATCCTCACTTTTGGTTAGAGAATCCTGGGTTCAAATCCCCAGTACACATAAAGCCAAACACACAAAGTGACACATGAGTCTGGAGTTCATGCCCTGCATGTCCATATTCTCTCATTCTCTTTCAAATAAATAAATAAATAAATTTTAAAGTATTTTTAAAAACAAGTACATAAATAGGGAAAAGACAACTCCAAAGTCATAGCCTACCATTGACATGTTTTTTTGGTTTGATTTTGTTTTTTGAGGTAGGGTCTTGCTCTGGCCCACGCTAACCTAGAATTCACTTTGTAGTCTCAGGCCGGCCTTAAACTCATAGCAATCCTCTTCCTACCTCAGCTCCAGCAGAGGTGGGGGGTGGGGGTAAGGGACAGGGAGAGAGAATGGGATGACTAGAGCCTCTGGCCCCTACAAATGAGGTCTTATGTGGGTACTGGGTCGTTAGGCTTTAAGGACAAGCGCCTTAACTGTTGAGCCACTTCTCCAGCCCTACTATCCCTATCTTTAGCACCAATTCTGAGTTAAGAATAATTAAGCCGCCATTGTGGTGGCGCACACCAGTAGGATACTGCTGAAGAGGCGCAGTCAGGAAGATCAGGAGTTTGAGTCCAGCCTTGGCCACACATTTTCCTACTCATTTTTCACCCCTACACACAACACACCTCACCATACCATACCACACTACCCAAACACTACCACATGCAAAAAAAAAAAAAAGAAGAATTAAGCCTAGTGGCTCCTAACTGTGTCCCCAACACTCAAGAAACTGAAGAGGATTACCACAAGTTCAAAGGCAGCCTGGGCTACACAGTGAGTTCAAGGCCTGCCTGGGCAACATAGTAAAATTGTTTCAAAAATAAACAAAATTAATAGGTCAAGGATGGTGGCACACACCTTTAATCTAAGCACTCGGGAGGCAGAAGTAGGAGGATCGCTGTGTGTTCAAGGCCACCTTGAGACTACATAGTGAAATCCACATCAGCCTGGACTAGAGTGAGACTCTACCTCGGAAAAAAAAAAAAAAGAATAAAGAATAAATAATCTAAATGAAGGGGGAAAGTTTACTTACTTTGTCAACACCCATCCTCTTGAAACCTGCTTGTAGTATTTTGAAGTTCTGGATATATTCATGTTCTAACTTGGCTTGGAACTTCACTTTCTTCAAGGCAATGGAGCCGGGGAACAGCATGTCCATAAACTGACAATATGCAGCTCCTAAGTAAATAGTAACAAAACATCAATCAGTAAACATTAGGTCACTGAATGTTACTATTAAAAAAGCACGGTAGGGGCTGGAGAGATGGCTTAGCAGTTAAGGGATTTGCCTACAAAGCCAAAGGACCCAGGCTCAATTCCCCAGGATCCACATAAACCAGATGCACAAGGTAACGCATGCATCTGGAGTTCATTTGCAATGGCTGGAGGCCTTGGCATACCCATTCTCTCTATCTCTCTCCCTCTGTGCTTCTTTTGCTCTCTCTCAAATAAATAAATAAATAAATAAAATAAATATTGGACCTAGAAAAACCAAAAGCAGCTGGACATGGTGGCACACGATTTTATTTCTGGCACTCAAGAGACTGAGGTAGGAGGACTGCTGTGAGTTCATGGCCAGCCTGGGACTACAGAGTGAGTTCCAGCTCAGACTGGGCTAGAGTGAAACCCTACCTCAAAAACAAAACAAAACAAAAAAAACTTCCAAGCATGGTTGCTGTATCTTGCAAGGCAGAAGTAAGAGGACTGCCATGTGTTCAAGGTCAGCCTGGGTCTACAGAACGAGTTCCAGGTCAGCCTGGGCTAGAGTGAGACTACCTCAATAAAAAAATCTATTATCAAACTATGTGAATTGATTTTTTGCCTGTGTGTGCATGTGCACATATGTACAGAGGCCAGAGGGTCCACATTGATTGTCTTCCTCAATCTCCACCTTATATTCTTTGACACAGGTTCTCTGGCTAAAACTAGAGCTGATTCTGCTAGACTAGCTAGCCAGTACGCTCCAGGGATTCCCTGTCTCAACCTCCAAAGTGTTGGGATTACAGACACAGGCCATGATGTGCAGCATTTTACAGAGCCCTGAAGATCCAAATTTAGGACCTTTCTTACCCACTGAGCCATCTCCTTAAGTACCTGCTTTGTTTTTTGAGATAGGGTCTTGCATAAGCCAGGGGTGGTGGTACATACCTTTAATCCCAGCACTCCTCTCCACAAGGGTACAAAGGATTTCAAAAATCCACTTTCCAGCAGGCATGGTGGCGCACGCCTTTAATCCCAGCACTTGGGAGGCAGAGGTAGGTTGGATCACTGTGAGTTCAAGACCACCCTAAGACTACATAGTGAATTCCAAATAAGCCTGAAGTAGAGTGAGACCCTACCTTGAAAAAAACAAAAACAAAAAAATCCACTTTCTGCTGGGTGTGGTGGCACAGGCCTTTAGTCTCAGCACTTGGGAGGCAGAGGTAGGAGGAGTCCAGCCTGAGACTACATTGTGAATTCCAAGTCAGCCTGGGCTAGAGTAAGACCCTACCTCAAAAAAAAAAAAAAATCCATTTTCTGTACTAAATTTAAAAAAAAAAAAGCCTCCCTCTCTCTCTCTCTCTCTCTCTCTCTGTCCCTCTGTCTATGTCTGTCGCTCTCAAATAAATGAAAAAAATAATAAACAAAAAAGGGCTGGAGATGGCTTAGCGGTTAAGCACTTGCCTGTGAAATCTAAGGACCCTGGTGTTCGAGGCTTGATTCCCCAGGACCCACATAAGCCAAATGCATCTGGAGTTCGTGTACAGTGGCTGGAGGCCCTGGTGCACCCATTCTCTCTCTCTGCCTCTTTATCTCTGTCTGTCACTCTCAAATAAAAATAAACAAACACCAAAAAAATGAATTCCAGGTCAGCCTGAGCTGGAGTGAGACTCTACCTCAAAAAACCAAAAAAAAAAAAAAAAAAAAAAAAAAGACTGAGCTGGAGAGATGATGGCATAGTGGTTGAGGTACTTGCCTTCCTACAAAGCCAAAGGACCAAGGTTCAGTTCCCCAGGTCCCGTTTAAGCAGGATACACAAGGTGGTACATGCATCTAGAGTTCTTTTGAAATGGCTGGAGGCCCTGGTGCACCCATTCTCATTCATTCATTCATTCTCTTTCTCTCTCCCTCCCTCTTTCTCAAATAAATAAAATAAAATATTTAAAAAAACAAACTGGAGGGAGTCAGGTATAGTAGACAAGTATGACAGCTCATGCCTATGACTGGTTCTCAAGTTTTTTTGCTTGTGTTGTGGCTTGAACCAACCTCTAGGTTGAGGCAGGCAGCATGGGCTACAAGAGTAAGAGCCTGTCTCAAAACTAATTAAGAGCCGGGCGTGGTGGCGCACGCCTTTAATCCCAGCACTCGGGAGGCAGAGGTAGGAGGATCGCCATGAGTTCAAGGCCACCCTGAGACTACATAGTTAATTCCAGGTCAGCCGGGGCCAGAGTGAGACCCTACCTTGAAAAAAAAAAAAAAAAAAAAAAAAAAAAAAAAAAACTAATTAAATAGAGAAGCCTCAGTGGATAAAGGGCTAGCCACTCAAAAGCTGGAGTAAGAGTAAGGCAGACACATAATTTCCCAGATGCCTGAGGCAAGCACAGAAAACAACAGTAGAGTGAGAACCCAGAATAAGAAACTGCCTCAACTGAAGTGAAAATGAGAGCAGACCTGAAAGTTGTCCTCTGACCTCCATACACACATGCCTGTGTACATACACAGACACACACATACATACACAGATGCATGCATGCACACAACTTTAATCCCAGCACTCGGGAGGCAGAGGTAGGAGGATTGCTATGAGCTCAAGGCCAGTCTATGACTAATAGTAAATTATATGTCAGCAAGACCCTACCTCAAAAAAAAAAAAAGTAGGTAATTCAAGTTGCAAATGGACAATTCATAGGAGAAATCAAAATGACTAATAAAGGAAGCTTGTCACATCAGCATGAGGACTTGAGTTCCCTCATACCCACATAAAAATACCAGGCATGGTGGTACAATGCTTATAATCCTAACACCGGGCACGAAGAGACAAGCAGATCCCGGGACTTGCTGGTTACTCTAGGAATCAATAAGCTCCAAGTTCAGTGAGAAACCATCTCAAAATATAAGGTAGGTGCTTGCCTTTACCAAAGGCAAAGGACCTAAGTTCGATTCCCCAGGACCACATAAGCCAAATGCACAAGGTGGCACATGTGTCTGGAGTTCTTTTGCAATGGCTGGAGGCCCTGGCACATCCATTCTCTCTGTCTCTCTCAAATAAATAAATAAAAATATTTTAAAAAACACACACACACACACACACACACACACAGCTGGAGAGGTGGCTTAGTGGTTATGAGCTTGCCTGTGAAGCCTAAGGAGCCTGGTTCGAGGCTCAATTCCCCAGTACCCATGCAAGCCAGATGCACAAGATGGCACATGTATCTGGAGTTCATTTGCAGTGGCTGGAGGCCCTGGTGCACCCATATTCTCTGTGTTGTTCTCAAATAAATAAGTAAATTTAAAAATTAAATAAATACACACACACACACACACACACACACACAGCTGGAGAGGTGGCTTAGTGGTTAAGAGCTTGCCTGTGAAGCCTAAGGAGCCTGGTTCGAGGCTCAATTCCCCAGTACCCATGCAAGCCAGATGCACAAGATGGCACATGTATCTGGAGTTCATTTGCAGTGGCTGGAGGCCCTGGTGCACCCATATTCTCTCTCTGTGTTGTTCTCAAATAAATAAGTAAATTTAAAAATTAAATAAATACACACACACACACACACACACACACACACACATATATAGTAGACAACTATAGAGGAAGGCACCTGAAATTGACCTCTGGCTACCACACATGTGCACAGTACCAACACACAAGCAAAAATATACAGAAGCAAGGCATGGTGGTGTACACCCAGCATTTGGGAGGCTGCAGAAGGAGGAGCATCTTGAGTTTGAGGCCAGCCTGAACTACACAGTGAGTTCTGGGTCAGCCTAAGCTAGAGAGTCTGTGCTAAAAAAAAAAAAAAAAAAAAAAAGTACATAGAACATGGCTAATAAACATGGGGGCAACCCAATTAAAATAAAGAAAAAGTGACCATAACAAGGCATGTGGCTATAATCCCACAGAAAGGTTAATCAAGTTCAAGACCAGGCTGAGCAACACAGCAAGACCTCCTCTTAAAATAACAAACTGAATACCTAACTAAGGACAAGGATGAATGGAGCAGTACTGACAGGAAGCATACTAGCTCCCACAAGTAAGAACATTACTAAGTTACACAGTTTAGCATCCAATTATCCACCTCCCATGAGTTGGTTCTGTTGTTGCTACTAGTTTGTGGAGGTCAGGGGACAACTTTCAGTTGCTCTTCCTTTGCCTTTCCACCTCCTATGAGGCAGGGTTCTCTCTGAATTCTCCTTCTGCTGCGTTCATCACAAGTTTACAGGAACTTCCGTCTCCACCTTTCATCTCATGGTCAGTGTGCTAAAATTACAGAAGCCCGCCAGCCATGGCTCTGGCTTTTACGTGGAGCCTGAGGAATGGAATTTAGGTACTCTGGCTTAGAAGCCTCTTGTTTTATTTATTATTTATCTGCATGTGTGCATGTGCACAAGCATACCAAGGTCTCTTGCCACTACAAATGCCAGATGCATGTGTCACTTATTTTGTATCTGGCTTTAAGTGAGTGCTGGGGTATGGAACCCAGGCTAAGCAGGCTTTGCAAGCAAACACCTTTAATCACTGAGCCATCTCTCCAGCCCAACTTTTGATTAATTTTGAGATAATCTTGCTAAGTTACCCAAATAAGCTGTGAAATCAAGCAACAGCTGAGGCAGGCCTTTAGTTTGTGATCTTCCTGCCTCAGCTTCCCAAATTGCTGGGATTTCAGGCCTGTACTACCAGGCCCAACCTTCCTGAGAAATTTTTATGCAAAAATTAATAAAAAAAAAAAACACTCTTTTTTGCTTTGAGTAAAAATTCAGGATCTAACAGTGAAAGAAAAATCAAGGGGCTGGGAAGATGGCTCAGTGAATAAATACTTTCCATGTAAGCGTGAGGACTGGAGTTGGAAAATCTGGGTGGACATGGCAACCTGCCTGTAATCCCAGCTTGTAGGAGGCAGAGACAGGGCATCCCTGTTCTAGCCAAACCACTGATGTCGAGATTCAAATGAGAGAACCTGCCACAATAAATACATGGGGAGCAACTGAGAAAAACACCTTAAGTCAACCTCTGTCTGGCCAACCTACACACACGAGTCCACATACATGCAAACATACATACACACATACACTTCACACACACATAAATCTGCAAAAATGGGAAATAGATACAAAAACATGTACCTTTTTATGTGTAAAAGTAAATTTTTTGTGGGAAGGAAACATAAAAATCTTTGGTCAGTGGTATGTAGATTAAACATGATCAGTAAAGTCCCTGAGGAGGTATTATATATTTTTTTATTTTTATTTTAGAGAGAAAGAGAGAAAATTGGCATGCCAGGGCCTCAGCCACTGCCATAGAACTCCAGGTGCTTGTACCACCTAGTGGACATGTGCGACCTTGTGTTTGCCTCCCTTTTGTGTGTCTGGCTTACATGCCATCTGGAGAGTCGAACATGAGTCTTTAGGCTTTGCAGGCAAGCACCTTAACACTAAACCATCTCTCCAGCCCATGAGGTGTTTTTTTTTTAATTGTATATTACAAACAGTATTACTTTTTATAATCAGAAAACACATGTATATACAGACACTGATGTCCTGTGCACAGCTGAGCAGAGGCCAAAGAATGTCAGATATCCCCCACTCCACTGCTCATCTGTGTCATTTCCTGATCTTGGTCATGCCCAGTTGGTGCCATGGGTACTGGAGAATGGAACTCAAGTAATCTTAAGCACCCTCAGGTCCTAATTCTTGCACAGGAATTGCTTTTACCCACTGGGTCATCTCTCCAGCTCCAAAAAGGCAATTTTTCAAAAGAAAATAGTGTGACAGCTGCTTTTTACAAGAAAAGAGGTGAAAACTTCTGACCATCTAGAGACAAGGTCTCATTATGAAACCCAGGCTGGCCAAAAACTCAAGACAGATTCTCTTTCCTCAGACCAAAGTGCTGAGATTACAGGTGTGCACCATGCCTGGCCTTCCTGGCCTTTTCACAATGTCTCATCTCGGGAAGAATACAGGTGAAAGGAGGGTTGCTTCTTCCACTCTCTGCCTTAATGACAAATGCAGCCATGGCCAAGACAAAGGCTCATAATGCAAGCAGGTTTACAGAGAACCAAGGACCTCTCTTTAGTGGCCCAAAGTCTATAGCGGGAAGAGGCCACTTCTGAGTTGAAGTTTCTGAGTTGAAGATATGGACCAATGGAATACCTGTAATCCAAGTCCCTGGGAAGGCAGAGGCAGGTAGACTGCTGTGAGTTAGAGGCCAAGGCCAACCTAAAATACAGGAAATTTTAGACCAGCCTAAGCTAAAGAATGAAACTTTGTCACAAAAATTAAAATAAATAGGCATGGCAGCTCATGTTTGTAATCTAGCATTTGGGAAATAAGGTAGGAGGATCACCATGAGTTCAAGCAAGCCTGAGATAGGAGTTCTGGGTCCACCTTGGGCTTGAGTGAGACTCTGTAGAGAGAGAGAAAAGAAACAAAAAGAGGGAGAGGGATCTAGGCTCAAACCCAGGCCTTTAATGCATATATTGTGCCCAATGGGCACTCTCCCCATGTGTAAACCAGAGATGCAATCCCTCCAGAGACCACCACTCACTTCCAGGGTTTAGCACACCATCAGCAGTACTACCGAGGACTCTGACAATAGCCAAACAGGTGGACCAGGACTAGTGCTCAGTTTACAGCTGAGAAACTAGACCACCAAGTGACTCATCCAAAGTCATGTGGCTCAGAGCAGACTACCATTTCCTTCATGCCCAGTGCTGTCCATGACAGTTCTGGCCTGCATGAGATAAACCTGGGGCCAAACTGGCACATGTGCAACTTATCTACACATGAAAAGAGATGTGTTTTCTAATTAACTGAAGTGGGAAAGACTTTGGAGGATATTTATAGAAACAGGCAATTTTTGGTGAGAAAACTATCTCCAATGAAAACAAAGATGACCTCACTCCACATGACTCACAGATCATGGGGCAACAGTGTTTTTAGCAGCCTTCAACAGTGACATGGACATGAATACTGAGAAAACCGATAGATAAGGGTGTAAAAACACAAAGCTAAGGCTAACAACCTATGTTTTATGACAAAAAAGTAATTATGGTTCAATGAAAGTGAGTCTTAGGGACCACTGCTTTGCTGTGTAACTTCACACAGCCTACCCCTCTCTACGTGTAAGGCACAGAAGAACTAAGACAAACAAGTGAAAACAAGGTGAGGACCCTAAAGAAGAAAGGGAAGCACAAACACTGAACATGGCAAGAACCAGTAATTGATAGCAGTCATTTAAAAAAAACACAAATGTTGCCAATATGAAAGAAAAATGTCTACAACAAATAGGGTCTAGGGGTTGAAGAATTCAGGTTCTTGGTTTGTTCAGAGGTTTAATCCAATTGTTTTCTTGGTTCTACATGGCTAGACTTACTTCAATTCTCTGAACCATTTCCCACCTGAAAATAGAGCTCTAAACTGCACTTACCTTTAGGAAGTACACTGAGAAGTATATCAAAGAGGTGTTTGAAAAGTATTTACATAGCTGAGCCTAGTGGTGCAGGCCTGTAATCCCAGCTACTCAGAAAATTCAAGTAGGAGGGTCACAAGATTAATGGCCAGCCCACGCTACAGAGAGAGTTAAAGCCAGCCTAGGAAACCTAGATTCTGTCTTCAAGTAAAAAGAGGACCGGTTTAGCAGGGTGTGGTGGCACACACCTTTAATCCCAGCACTCGGAAAGCAGAGGTAGGAGGATCGCAGTGAATTCAGGGCCACACTGAGAATAGAGTGAATTCCAGGTCAGCCTGTGCTAGAGTGAGACCCTACCTCGAAAAATCAAAAAATAAATAAATTTAAAAAAAAGGACCGGGCATGGTGGTACATCCCTTAATCCCAGCACTTGGAAAGCAGAGGTAGGAGGATCACCACCCTGCGAATACGTAGTGAATTCCAGGTCAGCCTGGGCTAGAGCAACACCCTACCTTGAAAAACCAAAAAATAAAATAAAATCGGGATGGGCAGATGCACAAGGTGGAGTATGCATCTGAGTTTGTTTGTAGTGACTGGAGGCCCTGGAGCGCCCATTCTCTATCTGCCTCTTTATCAAATAAATAAAACTGAAAAGCTAGAGAGATGGCTTAGCGGTTAGCGCACTTGCCTGCAAAACCAAAGGACCCAAGTTTGATTCTCCAGGTCCCACATAAGCCAGATGCACAAGGTTATGCAGGCATCTAGAGTATGTTTGAGGTGGCTAGAGGCCTTGGCTCATCCATTCTCTTTCTCTCTCTCTAATAAATAAATAACAAAAACTAAAAATAAATAAACAAAATAAATAAATAAATTTTTTTAAAGAGGGCTAGAGTGGATGGCTTAGCGGTTAAGGCGCCTGCCTGCTAAGCCTAAGAACACCCATTCCATTCTCCAGGTCCCACGTTTGGCCAGAAGCAAAGTGATGCAAGAACACAATGCCGCGCTTTCCCACAAGGGGGCGCATGCATCTGGAATTCATTCATGGGCTGAAAGGCTGCTGGCGCACCCATTCTCTATCTGTCTCTGTTTCTCTCTCTGACTCTCTCCAAAAAAATTTTTAAAAAGAGGGCTAGGGCTGGAGAGATGACTCAGCAGTTAAATATGCTTGCTCACAAAGCTTGCTGCCCTAGGTTCTATTCCCCAGTACCTACATAAAGCCAGGTACACAAAGTACTGTATGCATCTGGAGTTTGTTTGCAGTAAAGCCCTGGTGCACCCATTCCCAAGCTCTCATTCATTCATTCTCTCTCTGCAAATAAACAGATAAAAATATTTAATGAAAAAAAAAAAGCCGGGCGTTGTAGCGCACGCCTTTAATCCTAGCACTCGGGAGGCAGAGGTCGGAGGATCACGATGAATTCGAGGCTACCCTGAGACTACACAGTTAATTCCAGGTCAGCCTGGGCCAGAGTAAGACCCTACCTCAAAAAAAAAAAAAAAAAAAAAAAAAAAAAAAGGTAGGAGCTGGAAAGGTGGCTCAGCAGTTAAAGGCACTCACTTGCAAAGCCTGATAGCCTGGGTTTGATTCCCCAGTACCCACATAAAGCTAGATGCACAAATCTTCACATGCACCTGGAGTTCCTTTGCTGCAGCAGGAGTCCCTGGCACTCCTATTCTCTCTCTCTTTCTTTGGAAATAAATTAATAAAAATATGTATGAGAGTCAATAAAAAAAAAAAAAAAAAAAGAGCCAGAAAGCCAGGCATGCTGGCACACACCTTTAATCCCAGCACTTGCCTTTAATCCCAGCACTCGGGAGGCTGAGGTGGGAGGAGTGAGACCTCACTCGAAAAATCAAAAAATAAATAAATTTTAAAAAAGGACCGGCTAGGGCTGGAGAGATGACTCAGCAGTTAAATATGCTTGCTCACAAAGCTTGCTGCCCTAGGTTCTATTCCCAGTACCTACATAAAGCCAGGTACACAAAGTACTGTATGCATCTGAGTTTGTTTGTAGTGACTGGAGGCCCTGGAGCCCATTCTCATCTGCCTCTTTATCAAATAAATAAAACTGAAAAGCTAGAGAGATGGCTTAGCGGTTAGCGCACTTGCCTGCAAAACCAAAGGACCCAAGTTTGATTCTCCAGGTCCCACATAAGCCAGATGCACAAGGTTATGCAGGCATCTAGAGTATGTTTGAGGTGGCTGAGGCCTTGGCTCATCCATTCTCTTTCTCTCTCTAATAAATAAATAACAAAAACTAAAAATAAATAAACAAAATAAATAAATAATTTTTTTAAAGAGGGCTAGGAGTGATGGCTTAATGTTCAAGGCGCCTGCCTGCTAAGCCTAAGAACACCCATTCCATTCTCCAGGTCCCACGTTTGGCCGAAGCAAAGTGATGCAGAACACAATGCGCTTTCCCACAGGGGCGCATGCATCTGGAATTCATTCATGGGCTGAAGGCTGTAGGCGCGCCCGATCTCTATCTGTCTCTGTTTCTCTCTCTGACTCTCTCAAAAAATTTTTAAAAGGGCTAGGGCTGGAGAGATGACTCAGCAGTTAAATATGCTTGCTCACAAAGCTTGCTGCCCTAGGTTCTATTCCCAGTACCTACATAAAGCCAGGTACACAAAGTACTGTATGCATCTGGAGTTTGTTTGCAGTAAAGCCCTGGTGCACCCATTCCCAAGCTCATTCATTCATTCTCTCTCTGCAAATAAACAGATAAAAATATTTAATGAAAAAAAGTCGGGCGCTAGAAGACGCCTTTAATCCTAGCACTCGGGAGGCAGAGATAGGAGGATCACTGTGAGTTCGAGGCCACCCTGAGAATACAGAGTGAACTCCAGGTCAGCCTGGGCCAGAGTAAGACCCTACCTCAAAAAAAAAAAAAAAAAAAGTTTAAAAAAGGTAGGAGCTGGAAGGTGGCTCAGCAGTTAAAGGCACTCACTTGCAAAGCCTGATAGCCTGGGTTTGATTCCCAGTACCCACATAAAGCTAGATGCACAAATCTTCACATGCACCTGGAGTTCCTTTGTTGCAGCAGGAGTCCCTGGCACTCCTATTCTCTCTCTTCTTTGGAAATAAATTAATAAAAATATGTATGAGAGTCAATTTAAAAAAAGAGCCAGAAAGCCAGGCATGCTGGCACACGCCTTTAATCCCAGCACTTGCCTTTAATCCCAGCACTCGGGAGGCTGAGGTGGGAGGATCACCATGAGTTCAAGGCCACCCTAAGACTACACAGCGAATTCCAGGTCAGCCTGAGCCAGAGTAAGACCCTACCTCAAAAAAAAAAAAAAAAAAAAGAGGGCTAGGGGGCTGAAAGGATATGCACAAGGTTATGCAGGCATCTAGAGTATGTTTGAGGTGGCTAGAGGCCTTGGCTCATCCATCTCTTTCTCTCTCTCTAATAAATAAATAACAAAAACTAAAAATAAATAAACAAAATAAATAAATAAATTTTTTTTAAAGAGGGCTAGAGTGGATGGCTTAGCGGTTAAGGCGCCTGCCTGCTAAGCCTAAGAACACCCATTCCATTCTCCAGGTCCCACGTTTGGCCAGAAGCAAAGTGATGCAAGAACACAATGCCGCTTTCCCACAAGGGGGCTGCATTCCCACAAGGGGCTGCATGCATCTGTCTCTGTTTCTCTCTCTGACTCTCTCCAAAAAATTTTTCATTCATGGGCTGAAAGGATGGCTTAGCGGTTAAGGCGTTTGCCTGCAAAGCCAAAGGACCCAGGTTCGATTCCCCAGGACCCCATTCTCTATCTGTCTCTCTGAGTTTGTTTCTCTCTGACTCTCTCCAAAAAATTTAAATAAATAAAAATGAAAAAAAAAAAAAAAAAAAAAGAGGGCTAGGGCTGGAGAGATGACTCAGCAGTTAAATATGCTTGCTCACAAAGCTTGCTGCCCTAGGTTCTATTCCCCAGTACCTACATAAAGCCAGGTACACAAAGTACTGTATGCATCTGGAGTTTGTTTGCAGTAAAGCCCTGGTGCACCCATTCCCAAGCTCTCATTCATTCATTCTCTCTCTGCAAATAAACAGATAAAAATATTTAATGAAAAAAAAAAAAAAGCCGGGCGTTGTAGCGCACGCCTTTAATCCTAGCACTCGGGAGGCAGAGGTCGGAGGATCACGATGAATTCGAGGCCACCCTGAGACTACACAGTTAATTCCAGGTCAGCCTGGGCCAGAGTAAGACCCTACCTCAAAAAAAAAAAAAAAAAAAAAAAAAAAGTTTAAAAAAAGGTAGGAGCTGGAAAGGTGGCTCAGCAGTTAAAGGCACTCACTTGCAAAGCCTGATAGCCTGGGTTTGATTCCCCAGTACCCACATAAAGCTAGATGCACAAATCTTCACATGCACCTGGAGTTCCTTTGCTGCAGCAGGAGTCCCTGGCACTCCTATTCTCTCTCTCTTTCTTTGGAAATAAATTAATAAAAATATGTATGAGAGTCAATTTAAAAAAAAAAAGAGCCAGAAAGCCAGGCATGCTGGCACACGCCTTTAATCCCAGCACTTGCCTTTAATCCCAGCACTCGGGAGGCTGAGGTGGGAGGATCACCATGAGTTCAAGGCCACCCTAAGACTACACAGCGAATTCCAGGTCAGCCTGAGCTAGAGTAAGACCCTATCTCGAAAAAAAAAAAAAAAAAAAAAAAAAAAAGAGAGGGGCTGGAGTGATGGCTTAGCGGTTAAGGTGTTTGCCTGCAAAGCCAAAGGACCCAGGTTCGATTCCCCAGGACCCACATTAGCCAGATGCACAAGGGGGCACATGCATCTGGTGTTCATTTGAAAAATCAAAAAAAAAAAAAAATCAAAACAAAAAGTTCAAGGACGGGCCTGGAGAGATGGTGCAGCAGTTAAATGAAGCAATAACACTTGCCAAGCCTGCAGACCTAGGTTCAATTCCCCAATCACCCACATAAGGGCATTTGATTGCAGTGGCAAGAGATTCTGGGTGCACCCATCCATATCAATACACAAATAATGTTTACAAAAAGAAAGCAAGCCAGGTATAGTGGCAAACACCTTTAATCCCTGCACTTGGGAAGCAGAAGTAGAAGGATCTCTGTAAGTTCAAGGCCAGCCTGAGACTACCCAGTGAATTCCAGGTCAGCCTAGGCTACAGCAAGACCCAACCTCGAAAAACCAAAAGAGAATGAGCTCAGGGGTTAAAGGCACTTGCTTGCAAAGCCTAACAGCCCAGGTTCAATTCCTCTGTACCCTTATAGAGCCAGATGCACAAAGTGGCACATGCATTTGGGGTTTCTTTGCAGCAGTAAGAGGCCCTGGCACATAAGCACATGCACATCTCCCTACACCAGTCTCTCAAATAAATAAAAATATTTTTTAAAAGGAGTTCAAAACCAGGTGTAGTGGCATATGCCTTTAATCCCAGCACTTGGGAGGCAGAGGTAGGAGGATCTCTGAGAGTTCGATGCCACCCTGAGACTACACAGTGAATTCCAGGTCAGCCTGGACTAGAGCAAGACCCTATGTCAAAACAGAAAAGAGCCAGGCGTGGTGGCGCACGCCTTTAATCCCAGCACTCGGGAGGCAGAGATAGGAGGATCACTGTGAGTTCGAGGCCACCCTGAGAATACAGAGTGAACTCCAGGTCAGCCTGAACTAGAGTGAGACCCTACCTCAAAAAACCAAAAAAAAAAAAAAAACAGAAAAGAAAAAGAAAGAAAATCCCTTAACATTGCCACTGTTCTTGGTTGCACACCAGAAATAAATGCTAAGGCACTATTACTGGAGCAATCATGTTTTGAATGCAAGACTGAGAAATCAAGCTAGAACTGAGCTGCAAGCTTCCTTCCCATTGACTAGCTTTCATGGTGTTGGAAGGTGCTATGAAATCCACTGACAAAGAAAAAACAACAGTCTTTATTTACACAACTGTGGAGCCCTGCATAGACCAATACTGACCAGCCAGGCAAGATGTGTCCACTAGTGCAATAATGGTATGACTGCTATGATAACCAACTATAATTTGTGATAATAAATATAATAAATAATTTTCTACTACTTTTCTAAATGTTACAAACTATGATATATATCAATAGGTCATGTTTTTATTCTTTTTGCTTTCTTTTTTTTGCGGGGGGGTGTTTCAAGGTAGGGTCTCACTCTGATCCAGGCTAACCTGGAATTAACTAGGTATTCTCAGGGTAGCCTCGAACTCATGGCGATCCTCCTACCTCTGCCTCCCAAGTGCTGGGATTAAAGGCGTGCACCACCACACCCGGCTCTTTTTGCTTTTTTTTAAAGTTTTTTATTTGTATTTATTTATTTGACAGAGAAAGAGAGAAATAGGCAGAAAGAGAGAATGGGCACACCAGGGCCTCCAGTCTCTGCAAATGAACTTCAGACATATGCGCCACCTTGTGTATCTGGTTTACATGGGTCCTGGGGAATCAAACCTGGGTCCTTTGGTTTTGCAGGCAAGTGCCTTTGCCAGTAAGCCACCTCTCCAGCACCATGTTTTTGTTTTTTTGAGATAGGGTCACGCTTCTAGCCCAGGCTGACCTGGATGGAGTTCACTATGTAGTCTCAGGGTGAATTCAAACTCACAGTGATCCTCCTATCTCTGCCTCCCAAGTGCTGGGTTTAAAAGTGTGTGCCACCACATCCACCTCTGTTTGCTTGTTTTTGAGTCAGGGTCTCATGAAGCCCAGGTTGTCCAAAACTTTGAACTCAGTAGACCAGACTGGCCCTGAACTCATGGGGATCAACCTTCCCCAGACTCCCAAGCACTGGTACACAGGCATGAGCCACCACCATGCTCAGCTCTTGTTTTAATCATGACCTTTCTAACCAATTGTTGCTTGAAAAAATTGTGCCCAAAATGCCTCTAGGGCTGGAGAGATGTCTTAGCAGTTAAGGCACTTGCCTGTGAAGCCTAAGGACCCATGTTCCACTCTCTAGACCCCATGTAAGCCAGACATACAAAGGTGATGCAAGCGCAATGTTGCACATGCCCACTAGGTGGCACAAGTGTTTGGAGTTTGATTTCAGTGGCTGAGGCCCTGACATGCCAAGTCTCTCTCTTTCTCTCTAAAATAAAAAAAGAGAGCCAGGTGTGGTGGCGCACACCTTTAATCCCAGCACTAGGAGGCAGAGGTAAGAGGATCGCCACAAGTTCAAGGCCACCCTGACACTCCACAGTGAATTCCAGGTCAGCCTGAACTAGAGTGAGACCCTACCTTGGAAAACCCAAAAAAAAAAAAAAAAAAAAAAAGGAGAGGGAGAGAGAGAGAGAGAGAAATGCCTCTAACGAACTAACATAAAACTAGATGGGGGCTGGAAAAATGGATTAGTGCTTATGGCCCTTGCCTGCAAAGCCTAAGAACCCAGATTCAATTCCCCAGGACCCACATAAGCCAGATGAGATGCACAAGGTGGCACGAGCTTCTGGAGTTCATTTGCAGTGTCCAGAGGCCCTGGCATGCCCATTCTCTCTGTCTGCTCTCCCTTCTCTCACTCTTGCGCAAATAAATAAATAAATAAATAAATAAACAAACAAACAAACAAACAAACAAACAAACATATTTTTAGAAAATACCCAAGCTTTTAATCACAACACGTCTTTAATCACAACACTTGGGAGGCAGAGGTAGGAGGATCACTGTGAGTTTGAGGCCACCCTGAGGCTAAATAGTGAATTCCAGGTCAGCCTGGGCTCAAGTGAAACCATACCTTGAAAAACCAAAATAAGAACTGGAAGGATGGCAGGCGCTTGCCTGAGAAGCCTAAGAATACGTGTTCATATCTCTAGGTCCCACATAGCCTGATGCAAGCATGCAAGGTCACACATGCACACCAGGGGGCACACATATCTGGAGTTCTTTCACAATGGCTGAAAGGCCCTAGTGTGCCCATTCTCTCCCTCCCCCCTCCTCAAAAATAAAAATAAATAAAACCAAAAAACAATTTTTTTTAATAAAATAAAACTAGATGGCTGGGATACTGCTCAGTGGTAGGGCACTTGCCTAGCATATGTGCGGCCCTGGGCTCAATCTCTAACAGCAAGAAACAAATAGCTGCATACTTAGTGCCTTTAAACAAGCCACTTGAAACGTGACTTGTACTGGCACTACAAAGAAGCAAAGGCTTTGAGATGCAGTCTATGTAGCAAAAATCAGTGGACACACAAATCAGAAACAGGCTTTTTTCTTTTTCTAAAGCATTTTAAAAGAGGAAGCAGGGTAGGCCTGAGAGGAAAAATAGTCTCTCTGGGTGGCTCTGCTCATCACATACAGGCCTGTGTATTCCCCAAGGATACACAGGCTTTCTTTACATAGTATTCCAGTGGCTTCTCTTACCTGAGCACAACTGTTCTATCTTTGTCAGATTCAACTGCAGAGACTCATTGATCCAGGCCAGCATGTCATGTCGACTTAGGTTATCACTGGTGACTGACGTCGAGTATACGTTCACTGCCATCTTCTACAAATGAGGTAAAAAGAGAAGGATTCATGTTACAGTGAGCATGAAAGTGAGGGCAAATGTTTCCCAGGGCCACCCAAAGAAAATACTCAATTTCTAGGCCTACTCTTCCTCCCTGATGGGTAAAACCAGATACTGGGATCCCAGTAGTTACATGCATAAAATGACCTGAAATAATTGCCCAACACTAGACAATCTAAAATTTAAGTCCCAATTTAATACAACTGATATAAAATTATAAACTATTAAGGCATTAAGAAGTACTTTTTATGATGCACAAACAAGAATATTTTGTTCAAGCTGGGCATGGTGGCGCACGCCTTTAATCCCAGCACTCGGGAGGCAGAGGTAGAAAGATCACCATGAGTTCAAGGCCACCCTGAGACTACATAGTGAATTCCAGGTCAGCCTGAGCTACAATGAGACCCTACCTTGAAAAAAACCAAAAAAAAAAAAAGAATATTTTGTTCAGAAAACATCAGTCCAGGGCTCAAGAGAAGGCTGAGTGGCTAAGAGCACTTGCCCCTTAAGCATTAAGAGGCCGCCAAGTTCAACTCTCTAGAAACCACACAAAAATCTGAGCATGGCCACACATATCTGTAACCCCAGTGGCAGGGAGGGGGAGGGTTAGAGTTCAGAGAATAGCTGGGACTTGCTGATGGACAGCAGCTTCGGGTTGAGGGAGCAAGTCAACATTCTCCTCTGGCCTCTGCATGCAGATAAATGGGGTGCAACATCTACACATAAAGGCATATACACACGGCTTTACTCCCAGCACTGAGGAGGCAGAAGTAGGAGTATGGTCATGAGTTAAGGACAGCCAGGGGCAACAGAGTGCATTCCAGGTCAGCCTGGGCTAGGGCTAGAGATCCTGCCTGGGATAGGGGAAACCCTGGTAGAGTGCATTGCTTGCCTAGCATGCACCAGGCTCTAGGTTCAATCCCCACCATCACCACCTACCTACTTTCATAATTTTCAACAACCTGGGTTAAGTGATAACCTCACAAGTGAGTCCTTGGTACTAATTCTATGCAGCACCTCTTAGGGACTGGAGGGTACCTGAGGGCCTATAAATACCAGGTCTTTTGTCATTTAAGTCTTAAGAATCCTTGTCTGGGGCTGGAGAAATGACTTAGTTAAGGAGCTTGCCTGAGAAGCCTAAGGACCCAGGTTCAATTCCTCAGGACCCATAAAAGCCAAATGCACAAGATGACACATGCATTTGGAGTTCATTTGCAGTGGCTAGAGGCCCTGGCGTGCCCATTCTATCTACCACCTCTCTCTAACAAATAAATAAATAAGTTTAATATTTTTTAAAAAAGAATCCTTGTCTGGGTATAGTAGTACACGTGTTTAATTCCAACACCCCAGAGGCTGAGGTAGGAGGATTGTCATGAGTTCTAGGATGGTCTGGGCTAAAGTGAGACCCTGCTTCAAAATAGCTAAGCCTTGCCAGGCGTGGTGGCGCACACCTTTAATCTCAGCACTGGGGAGGCAGAGGTAGGAGGATCACCGTGAGTTTGAGGCCACCCTGAAACTACATAGTGAATTCTAGGTCAGCCTGGACTAGAATGAAACCTTACCTCGAAAAACAAACAAACAAATAAATAAATAGCCAAGCCTGCCCAGCCCTGTTGTCCACTTTTCCAAAAAATGCTGCCCCTCATCTTTCTGCCAAGTTTTTTTTGTTTTGTTTTGTTTTTTGTTTTTCAAGGTACAGTCTCACTCTAGCACAGACTGACCTGGAATTCAGTATGTAGTCTCAGGGTGGTCTTGAACTCACAGTGATCCTCCTACCCCTGCCTCTCAAATGAGGTGTGCGCCAGCTACCACACCCAGCTCCCAAGTTTTAAAAACAATAAACAGCCAGGCGTGGTGGCACACGCCTTTAATCCCAGCACTTGGGAGGCAGAGGTAGGAGGATCACAGAGAGTTCGAGGCCACCCTGAGACTACAGAGTGAATTCCAGGTCAGCCTGGACCAGAGTGAGACCCTACCTCAAAAATAAATAAATAAATAAATAAATAAATAAATAAACAAACAAACAAACAAACAGCAACAAATGTTTTTATTTTGAGATGGGGCCTCACACTTCAAGCTCATGTGATCCTCTTGCCTCAGCCTCCTGTGTCTGAGACTACATGCACCAGCCACTACTCACCATATAGCTCATTTAAAACACTAGCAAACGTGGGTGCCATGGTCTATGAATTCCAGCTCAGCCATCTCATTCTTTGCAGTTTTTTTTTTTTTTTTTTTTTTTTTTTTTTTTTTTTGGTTTTTGCGAGGTAGGGTCTCACTCTGGTCCAGGCTGACCTGGAATTAACTATGTAGTCTCAGGGTGGCCTTGAACTCTCAGCGATCCTCCTACCTCTGCCTCCCGAGTGCTGGGATTAAAGGTGTGCGCCACCACGCCCGGCTTTCTTTCCAGTTTTGATCTGTTACTTTGGGGAGTGCTGGGGATTGAACTTGTAGGCCTCATGCATACATGCTAAACCAGTGCTGTACAGTGAGCTGTTCAATCGTCCCCATTCATTCAGACTGAGCTCTGCTACATGTTGGGCATGGTTCCAGGAACTGGGAAAGAACCAAGCATGAAAGACAAGGTGCCTAGCAGGGGGAGTCCTACACACCAGCAGTGGGAGATCTGATACTGACCCAATATGACAAGCACCTGGCCAATGAAGGGAGGGGTAGAGAGTGTGGTCAGGGGAAGTCTCTCTAAAACAAAGGCTAACCTAAGCATCAGAAAGAAGCAGCCTCAAGCTCCCAGTAAGCAAGAAAGAGCAGGAAGAGCAGTGGGAGATGTAGAAGAGGACAGGTTACAACAGGGTTCTACAGACCAGTAAACAATCTGTATTTGATTCTGTTAAAGGAGCTAAACACAGTGACACATGCCTATACCCCAACATTCAGAAGGCAGATGCAGGAGGATTACTAAAAATCTGAGGCCAATCTGATCTACATAGCAAGTTCTAGGCCAGCCAGAGCTACACAGTAAGACTGTGTCCAAAAAAGAACCATCACCCACTGTGGAGCTGAAGTAGAGCAGTCTTGCTCTCTAAAGCAAATGGGCTAGAGAGATGGCTCAGTGGTTAAAGGTGCTGGCTTGCAAAGCTTGACAGCCCAGGGTCAATTGCCCAGTATCCATCTAAAGCCAGGCACACAAAGTGGCACATGTGTCTGGAGTTTGTTTGCATGGCAAGAGGCTCTGTCACACTCTCAAATAAATAAAAACTTAAAAAAAAAAAAATGAAGCCAGGGGCTGGAGAGATGGCTTAGTGGTTAAGGTGTTTGCCTGCCAAAGCCAACAGATCTGGCTCGATTCTCCAAGACTCACATAAGCCAGATGCACAAAGGGGTGCATGCATCTGGAGTTCATTTGCAATGGCTGGAGGCCCTGGCATGCCCATTCTCTCTCGCTCTCAAATATATATATGTCAAAAAAATATGAAGTCGGGCTGGAGAGATGGCTTAGGGGTTAAGGCATTTACCTGCAAAGCCAAAAGACCAGGTTCAGGTTCTTTAATTCGGGAGGCAGAGGTAGGAGGATCACTGTGAGTTCGAGGCCACCCTGATAGTTAATTCCAGGTCAGCCTGGACCAGAGTGAAACCCTACCTCGAAAAACAAAAAAAAAAAAAAAAAAAAAAAAAGACCCAGGTTCAATTCCCCAGGACCCATGTTAGCCAGACGCACAAGGGGACACAAGCGTCTGGAGTTCATTTGCAGTGGCTGGCGGCCCTTTCTTTCTCTCTGTCTGTCAAATAAATAAATAAAATGTCTTTTAAAAAAATGAAGTCGGGGCTGGAGAGATGGCTTAGCAGTTAAGGCACTTGCCTGCAAAGCCAAAGGATCCCGGTTCGATTCCCCAGTACCCACCTAAGCCAGATACACAAGGGGGCACATGTATCTGGAGTTCCTTTGCAGTGGCTGGAGGCCCTGGCGCACCCATTCTCCCTCTCTCTCTCTCGCTCTCTCTCTCTCTCTCTCTCTCTGCTTGCAAATAAATAAATAAAAATTAAAAAAATTCCAACGTGCACATCTTTAAAAAAAAAAAAAAATGAAGTCAGCCAGGCGTGCTAGTGCACACCTTTAATCCCAGCACTAGGGAGGCAGAGGTAGGAGGATTGCCATGAGTTCAAGGCCAGCCTATGACTACATAGTGAATTCCAGGTCATCCTGGGGTAGAGTAAGACCCTACCTTGAAAAAAAAAAGTCTGAAAAAGATTCTTCTAGAAGCCAGGTGTGGTGGTGCACACCTTTAACACCAGCACTCGGGAGGCAGAGGTAGGAGAATTACCAAGAGTTCGAGGTCACCCTGAAACTACATAGTGAATTCCAGGTAAGCCTGGACTAGAGCAATAAGCCACCTCAAAAAACAAAAACAAAAATCAAACAACAAAAAAAGATGCTCTGGTTGCCAGGAAAAAAAAAAAAGCTGGCTGATGCAGATCTAAATGACATCCCTAAGCATGATGCTATAAAACAATAAAAGTTTTTTGTTTTCTTTTCTTTTGGGTTTTGGGTTTTTTTTTTTTTGGTATGTTGTATTTTTGTTGTTGTTGTTGTTGTTTGTTTGTTTGTTTTTATAAGCAGGGTCTCATTCTAGCCCAGGCTAACTTAAAACTCTCTCTGTAGCACAGGCTGGCTTCAAACTCATAGTGACCCTTCTACCTCAGTCTCCCAAGTGCTAGGATTAAAGGTGTGTGCCACCACACATGACTAACAGATTTTACAATGACCTTGACTCTTCATTTTCTTCATTCTGTGAGACATCAACATTAACAATGAGGTAAGGGAGAAGTATTCACAGCAATCTGGAGCAAGCATGTGGTCCTAGCCCTTGGCTTTCTGGAGGATTCCCACCAACTAGTGAGTCGTGTATAAACTGGTCTTCCATTCCCATGGAGCTGATACCATAATGTGAGAGCCACCCAATGCCCTCATAGGAGCAGAGGTGACTGAGGTCTATAGAGGTAAATGACTTGCCAGATTTGTCACCTGATATTCCCTCTCCACAACAAACATACCAGCACTTGACCTAGTGCCTTGTACAAAGTACTGAGTAAATGTTACTTTTTTCAGAAAGCAAACCATCAACATTCCCAAATCAGCTGATAAAACCACATCAACCAAGAGATCAACACAATTTAGTTCCTTACTCCACTGGGAAATTAACCCCCACGTTTCTGTTTCCAGGGCACCTCATTCAAACCTCCATAACTAGAATCTTCAATTTTTGTTTGTTTGGTTTTTGTTTTGTTTTTCGATGTAGGGTATCACTCTAGCCCAGGAAGACCTGGAATTCACTATGTAGTCTCAGGGTGGCCTCAAACTCTCAGGAATCCTCCTACCTCTGCCTCCCAAGTGCTGGGATTAAAGGAATATGCCGCCATGCCCGGTTTAGAATCTTCAATTCTGAGCCATTCCCAGACCAGATTTGAACCAAGAGGAAATCTACTCAATCCTAAGAGCTGAAGGTTTCAGAGCAGAAGCACCTGGGTTTGAAAGTAAGACCATCTCACTAGTTGAGCAAATTATTGAAAATCAGTGTCCCTCAGTTTTAAGTTAATTCGATCTATTTGAAAAGGATCATTTAAACTAGGTAAGAAACAAAATAGCTGGCATTTTATCAAACATAAGATAGGAAACAAACAGGGCCCAGGTTAGGGACTACCTGTTCTCAATTCATCACCCTATCTCCAGTACTGAAAACTGCCTGAAACCTGCCACCACCTTCTCTCTTCAATATCCACTGCAAATCCTCAAATTAGTTAGTCTCAATCTGTTCTTACACTGGGGCCAAAAAAAATTTCTGATTCACTAATCAGATGAAATACCTATCTCTCTCCTTTCTAAAATCCCCAAGTAAAATGCATACTGTGTGCAAAATACAATTATCAGGTACAGAGGAGAATCATCCAACAGAAAACCCATTTTTCCAGGATGAGCACTCGCAATCTCTCCTGGTAGCATTCATGTGTACATTGGGTATTGTGCATTGTCATGCTACCATAAAATGAAAGCAGCTGGGCAAGCCACATGTGTCTCCTGACCACACCCCAGTCAGAAAATGTTAATGGCCTTTCATCCTCATATAATTTAAAACTCTTTCATTAGCAGTACATTAATACCTGGTCCCATGTTCTCCACAAACTCCGCAGCCACTAAATACATGGGATTAGGCTCCCTGTGGATGTGCAATAAACATCCACTCATCCAACCAATTAATTGGCTCTTCCAGGCAGTCAAAACAGACTAGCTCGCAGAGCTCCAGCTACCACTCACCCATCCTCAGGAAGAATTCCATTGCTTGAGCCAGGTGTGGTGGCCATGCCTATAATCCCAGCACTCAGGAAGTTGAGGCAGAGGGATCACCCTGAATCAGAGATTAGCATGGGCCACACAGTGTGTTCCAAGCCAGCCTGGGCTATAGTGTGAGACCCTAAATGAACAATCAAAAAGAAAAAATACATGCTGGGCATGGTGGCACACGCCTTTAATCCCAGCACTCAGGAGGCAGAGGAAGGAGGATCTCCATGAGTTCGAGGCCATCCTGAGACTACGTCAGCCTGTGCTAGAGTGAGACCCTACCTCGAAAAACCAAAAAGAAAAAGAAAAAATACAACAACAAATATTTTCATTGTCTAGCCTCAATGTAAATTACTACACACCTCACCCTTCTAGGACTCCTTGGCCAGGTTCCAACCCTTTCTGCTTACTCAGGCATTTATCTCTCTCTCTTCCTCTGTCCCTTCAGTTCCTCTCCAAGCAGGCTGTCCCAATTCATTCTGTTTTTTGAGACATGATCTCATAAAGTCCCTATGCAGCTAAAGATGACCATGAACTTGATTTTCCTGCCTCTACTTCCCAAGAGCTGGGATTATAAGCATGTGCCACCACACCTGGCTCATTCCAATTCAGTGCTAGTAAAGAGCACCCCTCTGCACAGGCACCATCCTAAGACTTGGGAAAAGGACAAGGGAGGTGTGCTAGCAGAAAGGAGCTCTGTGACTCCGAATAAAACAAAACACTTCACCCTTCTCACAGAAAATGGCTCACTTGGGCTGGGGAGATGGCTTTGTGGGTAAGGGCACTTGCTGCACAAATGTGATGCTTTGAGTTCAAATCCCCAGAATCCACGTAAAAGCCAGATGCAGTACCAAGCATCTGTAAACCCAGTCCTCCTCAGCAAGATGAGAGGCAGACACAAGAACCCCCAGAAGGCTTCAGGGCCAGCTAGCCTGGCATACAATCGAGAGCAAGAAACCCTGCCTCAAAGCAAGGCACAAGGAGAGGATGAACACCTGAGTCTGTCCTCTACCTCCATGCATACACACAACACACGACTCACCTGTAAAATGGATAAAACATTATCTCTGCACAAAGCTGTGGTAAGAAATAAGAATCCAAGTGTAGTGAGCTGTTTTTCTCTAAAGACAGATGCACGGAGTGGCATATGCATCTGGAGTTTGCTTCTCTATCTTATCTGTCTCTCCCATAAATAAATACATAAATATTTTTTAAGGGCTGGAGAGATAATTTAGTGTTAAAAAAGCTTGCCTGTGAAGCCTAAGGACCCATGTTCCATTCCCCAGTACCCACATAAACCAGATGCACAAGGTAGCACATGTGACTGAAATTTGCAGTGGCTGGAGGCCCTGGTGCGCCCATTCTCTCTCACTGCCTCTATCTCTCTCCCTCTTAAATAAATATAAACTCATTTCTTTTTATTTATTTATTTATTTGAAAGAGTCAGAGACAGACAAGGGGCACACCAGGGCCACTAGCCACTGCAAACAAACTCCAGAAGCATGCACCACCTTGTGCATCTGGCTTATGTGGGTCTTGGGGAACTGAACCAGGGTCCTTTGGCTTTGCAGGCAAACACCTTAACCACTAAAGCCCTACACTCATTTCTTTAAAAAATATATATTTTTAAGGCTGGGTGTGGTGGCACACGCCTTTAATCCCAGCCCTATAGAGTCAGAAGTAGGAGGATCGCCTTGAGTTCAAGGCCACCTTGAGACTACATAGTGAATTCCAGGTCAGCCTGGGCTAGAGTGAGATCACCCTACCTTGAAAAACTAAAAAGAAATAATTTTTTAGCCGGGCGTGGTGGTGCACGCCTTTAATCCCAGCACTCGGGAGGCAGAGGTAGAAGGATCGCCATGAGTTCAAGGCCACCCTGAGACTACATAGTGAATTCCAGGTCAGCCTGGGCTAGAGTGAGACCCTACCTCGAAAAACCAAAAAAAAAAAAAAAAAAAAAAAAAGAAATAATTTTTTGGGCTGGAGAGATGGCTTAGCATTTAAAGTGTTTGCCTGCAAAGCCAGAGGATCCCGGTTCAACTCTCAAGGACCCACATAAGCCAGATGCACAAGAAAGCGCTTGCGTCTGGAGTTCGTTTGCAGTGGCTGGAGGCCTTGGCATTCCCATTCTCCCACCCTCCCCCTGCCACCTCTTTCTCTCTCTCAAATAAATAAATAAATATTTTTAAATAACAGTAAATTTTTTTTTTTTTTTTTTTTTTTTTTGGTTTTGCAAGGTAGGGTCTCACTCTAGCCCAGGCTGACCTGGAATTCACTATGTAGTCTCAGGGTGGCCTCGAACTCTCAGCGATCCTCCTACCTCTGCCTCCCGAGTGCTGGGATTAAAGGCGTGCACCACCACGCCCGGCTAAAATAACAGTAATTTTTTAAGTGGCCAAAAAGAAAGAAAAAAAAAGTACATATGTGATACTTGCAAAGCCTGCTGGCCCAAGGTTCAATCCCCAGCTGCCCAGATAACGCTGGCTGGGCATTCATTTGATGTGGCAGGAGACCCTGGGCAACACCTAACTGAACAGCATTATACACTTTGACACATCACAAGGAAGGGCACATGTGTATGGACACACTTGCTAGGCAGCCTGAGGCAAGTCACTTCACTGCTCACAGTAAGCACATGAAAAAGAAAATGGGCCAGGGGCATTAACTCCTTGACATGGGGTTGGCAAATCATGATGGAGGCCACGGATCCAACAGCCAGCGCCAAAGCGATAACAAAATGAAGATAGTACCGCTTCAAAAGTGTGACTAGTAAAAGAAACAATACATTAAATACAATCAAGTATTTAACACAACATCTGATCCCCACACACACACACAAGTGCCAATTAACAAAGACTTATCTTGATTAAGGATCCTCAAGACATCCCCTCCCGAGGCAGGTACCAGGCCAGACATAACATCCCCTCAATGGGCCCGGGGATGCTCATCTCCAAAACGGAGCAGAGGTCAGTCTCTGTCTGCCCTGCAGTAGTGGAGGGTAAACTGAGCAGGGACCGAAGAAGGCCTGCTGGTACCACCCTGTTATATCGTCCTCCTAGTAATTACATAAATTATCTTGTCCATATACTCATTTTCTTATTTCTAAGCTCTTGCTCCACAACGTCGACTCCTCGAAAGCATGTCTTGGCCTGCCAACACCCTGGTATAAAAGCCAGGGCTGAGCACAGGGCCTAGCACCCTACTGGGCACTCAACTCTCACTGAGAAAAGGAAGGAATCCTGAAGACCTAGGTTTACTTCTTCTGCCAAGGCTAAGTCCTTTCGGTGCTAAATACTACCTTCCCCATTTTATAGATGAGGAAGCCGAGGCCCAGAGAGGTTACAGCACCTGTCCACGGTCGCATGGCTCAGTCCCAAAACCCAAAGGGTCTGATGCCACACATTTCTCCATCACTCATCCTCCTCGGGGCTGCAGGGGAAGTCCCCAGGGCACTCCGCAAGGTCCCACCTCGCCCATGTACACACCCACGCCTCCCAGGCCCCGCCGCCCTCGGACTTCCCGCCGTCCTAGCCCGAGTTCCACACCCGGGCCACGGCCCGCAAGTCCCCAGGCCTGCCCCACGGGCAGCCCCCCACTTCCGGCCCGCAGCCCTGCCACCCCCGGTACGGCCGAGCGCGCGCCCCCACCCCACCCCCAGGCCCAGGCTGCGCGCGCCGGGTCACGGCCCCTCCCTTCCCCCCACCGGGCCTCGAGCCGCACGGCCGCGAGGAGAGCGACCATCCCGCGGGGCCCACGCGGCCCAGGCCCACCCGGCCGCTCCCCATCCCCGGAGCCTCCGCTCCGGACCCGCCAACCAGCTCACCGGCTCTCGGTGGAACCGCGTCCACTGGCCCGCGCGCGGCTCCGGCTCCGGCTCCGGTTCCGTCTTCGTCTAGTTCAAACCGCCCGACCCCGCCCGCCCGCCCGCGCGATGACCTCACACGCACCCCGCGGTGACGCGCCGACGTAAAGGCTCGTCATCGCCCGCCGGCTCCTTTTATAGAGACCGACTCGGCCGCGCGCCGAGAGGTCGCGCGCGCACGCGTCGACGAGGGCGGAGCCTACTCTTTGATGGACAGCTGGGGTGCCCGGGGGAAGGGGAGGAGGAGGAGGGAAGGGGCAAGGCGCTTTTTTCCCCCCCCATTGGGCACGTGGTCGGCTGCAGCCAATGAGCTGTGATGCCCCTTGCCAAGGCGGAGGTCCACTTACGTTCTCTGCCGCAGTGGCTGAGGAAATTGGTTTTACAAAGACGGGTTCTAGGCCTTAGCGTGCACGAAGCTCTGGGTGTGGGGGTGGGGGTGCACACCAAGTGTGATCCCAGCACTTGGGAAATGGAGACGTCAAGATCAGGATTTGAGGGTTATCCCTAGCTACTTATCAAGTTCAAGGATACATGGGATAGATGACGCCTTGTTTTAAAAAACTGGGCTGGTGCCGGGCGTGGTGGCGCACGCCTTTAATCCCAGCACTCGGGAGGCAGAGGTAGGAGGATCGCCGAGAGTTCGAGGCCACCCTGAGACTACATAGTTAATTCCAGGTCAGCCTGGACCAGAGTGAGACCCTACCTCGCAAAAAAAAAAAAAAAAAAAAAAAAAAAAAAAATTGGGCTGGAGAGATGGCTTAGCGGTTAAGGCACTTGCCTGACCTGCGAAGCCTAAGAACCCAGGTTCGATTCTCCAGGTCCCACGGTAGCCAGATGCACATCGTGGCGCATGTACCTGGAGTTCGTTTACAGTGGCTAGAGGCCCTGGTGCACCCATTCTCAACCTCTCCCTCCATCCCTCTGTCTCAAATAAATAAAACGATTTAAAAGGGGAGGCTGGAGAGATGGCTTAGTGGTTAAGGCATTTGCCTGCAAAGCCAAAGGACCCAGATTCGATTCCTCAGGACCTTCATAAGCCAGATGCACAAGGGGGCGCATGCATCTGGAGTTTGTAGTGAGTGGCTGGAGGCCCTGGCACACCCATTCTCTCCTTTTCTCTGTCTCTCTCAAATAAAGAAAAATAAAATATTTAAAAATAAGCTGGCATGGTGGCATGGTGGCGCATGCCTTAATCCCAGCACTCAGAAGGCAGAGGTAGGAGGATCGTTGTGAGTTCAAGGCCACCCTGAGAATACAGTGAATTCCAAGTCAGCATGAGCCAGAGTGAGACCTTACCTCAAATGAATAAATAAATAAATTTTTAAAAGCTGGATGATGAATTATTTGACAAACATGTGACAGGCGTCCTGAGAAAAAGCTTAAAAATGACCTCAAAGACATCTGGATACCTTTAATCCCAGCACACAGGCAGTGGTAGGAGGATCACCGTGAGTTCAAAGCCAGGACAGCCTGAGCTAGATTGAGTCCCTATCTGGGGGGGGGGGGGGGAGAAAGACACATCAGGGACAACTTATCTGTAGTGGCCATGTAATATGCAACAAATGTTTGCTTTTTGAAGAAAGTCTCATATGGCCCAGGCTAGTGTCAAACGCCTCTCTGTAAGGATGACCTTGAACTCTTGGTCCTCCTGTCTCCACCTCCCAAGGGCTGAGATTCTAGAACTGTACCACAGAGCATCCCTAAAAAATATTTATTTTCAGCTGGGCGTGGTGGTGCACACCTTTAATCCCAGCATTTAAGAGGCTGAAGTCAGAGGATTATTGAGGTCGAGGCCAGACTCGAAAAAAAAAAAGTATTTATTTTCCCTGACCAAACAAACATGCCCTAAGCATTCTAAGGTGAGGTAAAACCAGACACAGCCTCTGACCTGTTGAAATTCCTAGTGTGGTAAAAGACACTTTGACACAAAAGTCTGTTTGAAGGACAAGTCAGACTGAAGGTAAGAGTAGTACCTGAAAGGGTTCTGCATTGTGGACACAGGGTCTTAGAGATGCTTTCTAGGTCAACTCAATGGCTGAAGCGCAGGAGTTATTCACAGAATAGGTCGGGAGCTGAGGCAGGAGATGTTTATCAACAGATCTGGATCCATTTTGATAGTCCAACTACTAGGGTTTTTGTTTGATTTTTTTTTTTTTTTTTGAGACAGTCCTTATTCTCTGCTTCCTTTTCTCCTAGGATTTGGGCAAGTGGTTCCCAGCTCCATAGAGATGCTTGTCACCATGCCTTCCCCAACATGACAAACTGTCTCCTCAAACCGCAAACTAACTAAGCCTCTACGCGATAGGAACAAGAAAATTATCTGTAGCTTGGCGTGGTGGTGCACACCTTTAATCCCAGCACTTGGGAGGCAGAGGTAGGAGGATCCCTGTATGTTGGGGGCCAGCCTGAGACTACATAGTGAATTCCAGGTCAGCCTGAATGCCAGGGCCTCCAGCCACTGCAAAGTAACTACAGAGGCATGTGCCACCTTGTGCATCTGGCTTACATGGGTACTGGGGAAAAATCAAACCTGGGTCCTAAGACTTCTCAGGCAAGCACCTTAACCACTAAGCAATCTCTCCAGTCCCAAGTAATAGTTTGGATTTGTGAAATAATACAATTATCACAGATAGGAACTGTGAGAGTCCTCACAGACTCAGTGTCTTCAAGGCTTGAATTTTGCAAATGTACAATAAGATGGCACAAACGTGGAATGTCTGCACTAGGGAGAAGGCACAATCAGGAGTTCAAGGTTATTCACAACTACATAGCTAGAAGCCTGCCCTAGCCTATATTGTACACCTGTCTCAAAAGGACTGCACTATGCCTGGTTTGTGTGATTCTAAAGCCTAGAGTTTCATGGCCTGGTGTGGTGGCGCACGCCTTTAAGCCCAGCACTTGGGAGACTCAGGTAAGAGGACCATTATGAGTTTGAGGCCAGCCAGGGACCCAGATCAGCCTGGGCTAGAGCAAGACCTTACCTCACAAAATAAAGAAAATAAAACCTGGTGCTTCACTAAGCAAGCACTTTACCACTGAGCTACAACTGTGTCTCTGTCTCTCTCCCCCCCTCTGAGACATGGCTTCACGTACTGAGGTGGGTCTCAAACTTTAACAAAAACAAGTGCCAGGAATAAAGGTAGGAGTGCCAAGTCTGACCTGACCATTTCAGGTTTATGATTCTGTAACTCACAGCCTTACCTTCATCTTGTAGCAGTCCTCCTGTCACCTGTCAGCTAGGATTATAGGGGACCATCACCCCAGTGTACCATACCGAAAACTTATCAAAGCCAGTCTGGGCTACATGAGATCCTGTTTCAAAAAATTCAAGAGATGGCTAAGCAATTAAAGGTGCTTGCTTGCAAAGCCTGATAATCCAGGCTTGTGACCTTGGAAATGTGAAGAGACCTCTCAGCTCTCTTTCCTGTAATCATGGTAATCAGGCCTCCCTACAGTCACATCACTGGTCAACAGTAAGAAAAAGAAGTTGTTTCCCAACCCCTCAAATCATTCGATCTCCCTTATCAGTCCTCTGAGTTGAGATTCTATAGCTAGGTAAGTGGGGCATACCCAAGGTCACCAAATAGAGGGGGTTTTAGCCAGGACTATAAGAGAGGTGAAGGCAGAATGGAACCCAGGGAATATGGCAGGAGAAAGGTAGGACCTTAATCAGTTTAGCTAGAAAATCAGACACAATGGGCTGGAGAGATGGCTTAGCGGTTAAGGTTCATGTCTGTGAAGCTCAATGACCCAGGTTCGACTCTCCAGGTCCCATATAAGCCAGATGCACAAGGTGGCACATACATATGGAGTTCATTTGCAGAGAGCCCTGGCACACCTATTCTTTCTCTCCCCCTCTGTCTCTAATAAGTAAGTAAAAATGAAAATAAAATCATTTTTATTTTTTGAGGTAGGGTCTCAGTCTGGTCCAGGCTGACCTGGAATTCACTATGTAGTCTCAGGGTGGCCTTGAACTCTACGTCTCCTACCTCTGCCTCCGGGGGAGTGCTGGGACTAAAGGCGTGCGCCACCACGCCTGGCTTAATAAAATCTTTTTAAAAAAAAAAAAAGTCAGACACAGCCGGGCGTGGTAGCGCATGCCTTTAATCTCAGCACTTGGGAGGCAGAGGTAGAAAGATTATTGCCCTGAGTTCATGGCCACCCTGAGACTATATAGTGAATTCCAGGTCAGCCTGAGCCAGAGTGAGGCCCTATCTCAAAAAAAAAAAAAAAGTCAGACACAAGAGTGGGCAGTCATCTGCCTGGTGCTCAACTCACCACCGGTACTACCAAAAGGCCAAAGTTACCCCTAACTCTCCCCTAAAATGGAGCACTGGGATCCCCCCAAGTGGTGAGGGACAAACCAGATGTTACTGTGTCACAAGTGACATCTGTGGTCAAGCTGCTGTACATCAGAGGGAGTATCACCTGGTCCTTGTTAAGGGCTTTTACACCTAGGTGTTGGTCACTCTCATTACAGCCTGGGCTCATTTTCTTAAGGCTGTCTAATGCAAAAGGCTGATGGCCTGAGGTAACCAGTAGTAGTCCTTGTGATCACTCAAAGACCTGGAGTTAAAGTGACATAGCAGCACCAGACCCTGGACACAAACCCACAGAACTGCTTCAAGGAGGCTTCCTAACACTGGCTTCTGTCAACTTGCACACATTCTCCCACAACTCAATCACTCAAATTCTGTTGAGAGGTATAATGAATTTTCCAAACACCCCCAAGGCTTCCAGCTCATCCCAAAAAACAGGTCTGGAATCCCCAGGACCCTCTCACCTTTAAAGTTGGTTTATCTCCCCTCTGGGGGTTCCTAGGCAGGGGCTGTTTATTCTGCTTCATCCTGTCTTGGCATTTGGTATAGCACTGTATGCAAGATGGCCTAATTGGGGAGCAGAAGTCCCTGAAGACTTAAGTCCTAAGAGGAAAAGACACGCCTGGCCTCTTGCTAATTGTCAGTTATGTCACCATGGCAATTTAAGCTGGGCTGCTATAGCGTGTATTAACTTTCTAATCATCCTTCCACACCCGAAGCTTCTGGACCTGGAGTATGACAAGTCATCACACCTTGGGGACAAAGGCTCATTCTGATGCCATGTGCGCCAAGTTTAGCTCTGCCCCCTCTCTCCACATGCACCCAACATTAACATCTGGAGGCTCATGTACTGCTCAGCTCCCTCTCCTTGTCCATCAGCTAAAGCACATGATAATGAGCTCTGGGTTTGAGACTCCTGCATGGCTGGCTACTAGAGTTCTGAAACTAATAACTAATAACTAAGGGCTCAGTAAGTGGTAAGATAGCACAAAGCCATTTACAACCAGTCTGTTCACTGAAGGTGGCTGCTGGTGACAAGGCAAGGAGAACATAAGGTTCAGCAGAAATGTTCTTCCCTGTGTTCTTATGAATGTGTATGACCTTGATCAGCTTCCTAAAGATTTCTGTGATGGGGCCCACTATGGCTCAGCAGCAATGAAGCAGGGCTATCAAAAGTGTTGCTGCTGTTGCCGGGCGTGGTGACGCACGCCTTTAATCCCAGCACTTGGGAGGCAGAGGTAGGAGGCCACCCTGAGACTACATAGTGAATTCCAGGTCAGCCTGGACCAGAGTGAGACCCTACCTTGAGGGAAAAAAAAGTGTTGCTGTTAATATGGCCTCTCAGGCATATTGCACTAGCTCCAAACTCCACATTAACCCAGTGGACTGCTTGAACGCGTGGATACCCTGAATTTCTAGTCCCCAACCATATAACTTAGCCACGCCCTCCCGCGCCCCATCTTCTGACCTGAAGAACAAAGCACACAGCAGACTATTAGAGAGAAATACTGATTTTAATTAAACAGAATAAGGTAAACTCTAGGCAACATTTGAAACAAGGCATGGGTTTCCCCCACACTTGTTACATGGCTCCAGTTTCAAAAATATTCAACATAAAAATAGAATTCTGAGATTTTCTAAAAAGTGTATAAAAAGCCCCCCCACTCAAAAAACCTGTTAAAGGTTGTTCTTATTCTACAAAATAGCACCAGTAAGAGTAAAAAGTTAAAAACTATTACAATAGCATTTCTGAAATGCACCTTCTGACCTCCCATGCCCCCTAAAAATGATAGTGTAGAATAAAAAAGTGTTTTAAAATCTCCAGAGGGAGGATCAAGCGTTTTATTTCAGTTGTCCCCCTACCATCTCTCAGATGTGGAGGAATTGGAGATGTGCTTTGGGCCCTGGCTTTCTGACCTGAAGGAAGGATGAAGAATTAGGGGATCCATCTCTAGGGGAGCAGGGGAGCGTTTTACCTAAACACCCTCCTTCATGCCCATCATATAAGAGGGGATAGTGAAGATATATGGAGGCTTCTATTAAAACTCAGCCACCCCTACCTTAGCTCCCCCAGGGGGTTCTATTGCAGTCACCTTGAGGATTAGCTACAGGTGGGTGCTGCCCTTAGGACTGTGAAGGGAAATAGCCCTGCCGAAATCATCATGAGCAACAGACTCCAGTCCTTGTACCAAGGTAAGGGGAGGTGCCGGCTTTAAAAAAAAAAAAAAAAAATCAAGAAAAACATCGCCATTTCTTCTGCTGCTTAACCATAGTGAGGAAAAAAAAAAAAAAAAACTTCCTGGGCCCTAAACATGTTCCTGAAGTACTGCATCCAGTAACATGCAGAACAGGCATCTTGGGTGATTTTGCAGCAGTCATTAACCTGAGTAGTGGAGAGCTGTTCTCACTGTGGTTTTGGTGTCTTAGCCATTGTAAACCCAGGAGGGAATATAAAGCATTTTGACTTACTATCTACTTCAAGTTTTAAATTTTTCGGTGAAAACGTGAGCACCATGCTGGCAGCTGAGCAGCTAAGTCTGACATGTGCACAGGAGGCAGCAGCACCTCCGGTTCCCCTGCAAGACAGGGACAGCTGGCTCTGCTCCCATTGCCCAGGAGAGAGCTGAGGTACTATGCAGTAAGGCCCTACACAGGAGAGGAAGGGCACACAGCTAGGGTGCCTTCAGTGCTCAGGGTTCGTCCTGGGCCCTGGCTCTGTCCCAAGACCCCAGAGCTTCCCCAGCCCAGTGTGGAATTATTCACAGGCAAAGTAGTCCTTCAAGGGGGCAAAGAGGTGTCTGATGACAGGGACACTCCAGGACCTCCCAAGCAGCTTCTGGCGGGCATTACGACCCATGTTGGACACGTCAGTGTAGTGCACAGGAAAGCCAAAGATCCTGAGAAAAGATGGGGGGAGGGGAGGCCCATGGTGAGAAGGGCAGATCCCTCCAGAATGCCAACCCACCACCATAAAACAAGAAGTGCTGGATCCTCATGTCAGCCTGCTATCTCTCTTTCCCCATCCCTCCAGCCTTCAAAGGAACATCTTCTGGAAAGCCAGGAGGTCCAGATGCATTGTTCTTCAGAAAACAGGCTGACAAAGGTCACCAGCTCAGTGTGTCCCCAGCACTGTGACTATGACCTCACACCTATATGGGTGTAGCATTCTAATTGACCATCAATAAAGGACTGTTGGCAATGAGAAATTAAGCAATTTCTGTAAGAAAGAAGGTCGCTCACAAAGACCATCGCAGTAAAATTGAGGACAAGTAAGAGCTTTCCCATAGCATTGACCAAACCTGGTAAACAGGATATAGAAAAGCTGACCCTTAGTGTGATTTGGGGTTACAATAGAGTTCTAAAAAGGCACCAATGGGCCAATGATTCAAGGGAAACATCACTTCAGGCCCCTGGCTCCTGAATTACTTTATTGGCACTACAAAGTCACAGGCACATGCAGCATGCCACTTGTATCACATCTTACCCAACACAATGCTGGGGTTTCAAAATTCAGAAGGATGCATAGCGAACATAGATTGGGCAAGGTTATCTTACAGACTGCTACAACTGAAGCCAGCCTAAGCTATATTAATGTTACAGGCTTCACCTACAGAATAAGGCTCGGTCTCAAAAAAAGGAAAAAGAAAAAAGACAAAAATTTTACTCCATCATGGGTGAGGCCTACGATCCCAGCACTGAGGAGGACCCTGAGGTAGAAATAAGGTCAGCCTGAGCCACAGAGAGGCTGCCTCACTCTATTATGACTGGTAGTTAAAGAATAAACTAGCCAGGCCTGGTGGCACACACCTTTAATCCCAGCAGAGGTAGGAGGATCACCAAGAGTTCAAGACCATCCTGAGACTACATAGTGCATAAGACCAGCCTGGGCTAGAGTGAAACCCAACCTTGAAAAACCAAAAAAAATATTAACCTACAACTACAAACATAAATGAAAAAATATGGTCTTTGAAAACAGACAAAAAAATGCAGGAGCAGTGGGGTTTGTCATATTCCCAAGTGCTCACTGTTGGGAAAGGAATGAGTCATGGGGACACAGGGAGATGGATGGTGCTGCCCCATGACCGTGGCACCCCACCATTTCACTTCCAGTTATCACTTCCAGCTCCACTATACAAAGGCAAGCAACTGCCCATGTGTACCCATGGCCTTGACCATGTGTTCCCCTTTTATACTTTTCAAGTGCAGCCTTGCTCACCTTTCCAGCTCAGTGCACCACAAAATGTCTTCTTTGCCGTTCATGACTACTGGGAAAACCTGATTTTTCCCTTGTTTGATGGAGTTTGACTTGGTGGTTATCGTCTGTACTTTCTTTAGCTGGAGAACAAAACGTAGAGTGAGAGCAGAAGGGAGGGTTCCAGGCAAAGAAACACCCAGAGAGTAGTTAGTTGGCAGAGCCAGGATTACAGAGGGAGTGAAAGACTTGAACAGTTGTCAAGTTAATAAACAGCCAGAATATAACCATGAATGGATCACACAGGGCCAAGACACCAGTTACTCATCGAAAGGTTTAAGCAAACAGAGGGATGGAGAGATGGCTCATTGGTTAAGGCATTTGCCTGTAAAGCCTAAGGACCCGAGTTCCATTCCCTAGTACCCATGTAAAGCCAGATGTACAAGGTGGTCCGTGAGTCTGCAGTTTGCAGTGAATAGAAGCCCTGGTGTGCCCATTCTCTCCCTCCCTCCTGCCCCTAATAAGTATTTTTTAAAAGAAACAGAAGGGTCAGTCATAGTGAGGAGAAATGTAGGTTGCTTGATGGTCATGGAAAGTTGGGTGCATGGAAGTCTTACTGCAAAGGCCAGCTGCAATGACAGCCACTATGTATCCAGCTAGTTGCATTTTCTTAAACCACCTCAGACCTTGGTAGTTGAAGGGACAGAATAATGTGTGGGAAAACAAGCCAACCACCAGGGAATCTTGAAGGAAAGAGCAGAAATCAACTAGATACCACCCAAGTTTTCTGGAGGGTGCTATTTGGGACCATGACTTACCTTTGCTGTCCTGCTGAATTCCAAGCAGTCTTGAAGCTCCAGTTTATCGTTCTTTGATGCTATCACAGGCCTGGGAACAGCCAAAACCCATTACTTTCTTCAGTCGGGCCTAAGCTAGGCACCTCAAAGTCAGGAGGGAGAGTGTGCATGGGATTCAAGTGTGCCCTGGCAGTTGACTCACAATTGCAGGATAATTCATGGCAAAAGGATAAAACCCAGTGTGCCATGGCCAGGCATGGACGATGAATTACATTAGCACTGTGTACAGTGCCCTACCTCATGAATGTCTGTAGTGGTCAAACCCAGATTCCTACTGAGGAACAGGAACACTGGACATTAGAGCCAAGGCACCCTGCATACTAACTAGGAAAGTGTCCTATGAGTGACCCACACACCCAACATATCTATTTTTAATATTTGGTGATGTGTGTGTGCACAAGGGTCCCTTGCCACTACAAATCTGGCTTTACATGGGTGGCTAGGAAATGAACCAGGTCAGTATGCTTTGCAAGCGAGGTGCTCAGGAGATCATGTAGTATGTATACTACTCTGCTGAGGATGGAAGGTCACTTGGCTTTTATGTAGGTGCCAATCTCACAAGAAAGGATATTCATGGCTCACAAAATGACAAAATCAGAGATGGGGTAATTGCTCAGTTGGTAAGGTACTTGTCTTGGAAGCATAAGGATCTGAATTTGATCTCCAGATGCCACATCAATGTTAGAAATGTTGCCAGACAAGACAATAACTGGGGCTCACTGCCTAGCCATGCCATTAAAGCTCATAAAAGGAGAGCATTGCTTAGATTGTTCTCTGATCTCCAAATGCATGTATACCACACTGCACATACATGGGAACCTGCACATGCACAAGATAAACCAATTTCATTCTAGCAATGTGTTTTTTGCAAATGTCTGAAAAGGGAAGGAGTAGAACCGACAGGAACCAACTCCAACAGGAGTTGATTTCAGTCGGATACCTGCCTTCAAGAACATCAAGGCCAAAAAGGACAGAAACATGCAACCAGAAACTGCGCAGAGTAGATGAGGTATCACGCCACGCCCTTCCCTGACTCAGATTTCCTTGACTTTACGTTCCAGGAGTCCTATTCTATTTCTTTCATACTAAGGACACAGCAAGTGCAACCTTGTGCACATTCAGGTTGAGATTTACAAAAACTAGGTCGGCCGTACCTCTAGAGTACTACATAGCTGGGTGTGGGTCTTCAAAGCCAGCACTTGGGAGGCAGAGGTAGGAGGATCGCCTGAGAGTTCAAGGCTACCCTGAGACTACAGAGTGAATTCAAGTGAGACCCTACCTCGAAAAAATAAATATAAAAACAAATAAGAGAGTAGTATACATTACAGGAGTTGGGGTTCAGCACAATTAGGCTCATCATGTGCACCATGACCCAAGAAAGCCCAGCTAAAATGGTTGACCCTTTCAGACCACACCCCAAAATGCATGAACAGAAGCTCAGAATATCTTGAAGCTGACCCCTTCTTGCTAATCCATATCACTTCCATGTTACAGACTCCAGAGGCCACCACTTGCATTTCTCACTGGACAGAGTATCACAATCTCTTATTTTAAAATGTAAGACCACACATGAGGCTCCGTCTCTGCCCACTTCATACTGTCTAACCTTATAGAAGCTAAGATACTTCCTATATCCTTGGCTATACCCTATCTAACAGGGATCGCCTGTTATATACCTCAGGTTGCTGGAGTCCTGAATGGAGCTAGTTCCCTGTACAACCATATTACTTAGCTGTTTGTTACCTGTTCATCCCAGGTAGGTTCCCCCAGAAATATCTTGCTCTGTGAGCAGCAGAAACCTTGATGGCATCAATCATCACTGGATTACACTGCAAGAAGAAAGAAGAGCTGCTAGAAGCCACCTCTCAATTAAGGAGCCACACATGGGGACAGACTCAGAGGCCAGCTGGTAGGTGGACCTGCAGACAGGGAAAAGGTATTTCCTGGAACATGCCAAATGACAGGATATGCTAGGAGGAAAAAGTAACTCTTACGACCTGAAACACAGAAAGGTTCATTAAAAACCACCCAGGAGTTTCATAGGACATATTACCAAACAAACAGACAAGTGCTGAAATCCCAGCACTTGCGTGGCAACCTTAGCTACATACCAAATTCATAAATAACAAAGGACTCGCCATGGTGGCACAAGTAGAGGTGGGAGGGTTACTGGGACAGCCTGCACAACCAGGAGCTACAGAAAAGAGTTACAGGTCACCATACCTCCAAAAAACAAACCAAAACAAAGAGTGCATGGAGGAGGCTCATGCACTCTTAAACTAGGGTAGGATTTGAGGCCAACCTGGGCTACAGAATCAGTTACAGATGAGTCTATGCTAAAAGAATCAGTCTGAAAAGAAAAATATTTCAGGTACGGTACTGCACTCCTTTATCCCAGCACTTGGGAGGTAGGATTGCTGTGAGTTCAAGGCCACCCTCAAACTACATAGTAAATTCCTGGGATACAGAGGTCGGCATGGTGACACACGCTTTTAATCCCAGCACTCAGGAGGAAGAGGTAGGAGGATCGCCATGAATTCAAGGCCATCCTCAGAACAGAGGTCAGCCTGGGCTATACAGTGAGACCCTACATCCATAAAAAAAGTTGGTGAGATGGCTTATTGTTTAAGACGCAACACTGCGAAGCCTAAGGACCCACATAAGCCAGACGTACACGGTGGCACATGCCCTGGTACACCCATTCTGTGTCTTTGATTAATAAATGAATGAGTACATAAATCTTAAAGGAGAGAAAGAAATGGAACAAGGAGGGATGGACAGGGGAGGAGGGCATATCATGCTAATTTCCCAGAAAGCAGCTGACTTGCATGGATGTCTCCATGTAAGTAAAATTCATGTGAATCCTTCCTTCAACAATTTTTAGATGTGCCTCCACCAGCCAGGGAATCTTTTAGGCAAGGTAGGTTCTTGCTCTATCCCAGGCTGACCTGGAACTCACTAGGACACTCCTATCTCTTCTGGGATTAAAGGCTTGCAACAAACACCTCAGCCAGCCAGGGAATCATTTCATTAACATCCAGTAGTCTTTGATCCCAGCAGGGTGCTCCCTGTCCAGGCTTTGGCCCTCTGGCCTCTCCCTGAGTCCCTCACCTCCAAGAATCGTGATATGTCCCTCTTGTCACCAACTTTCATGGCTACAACATTCTCAAACATCCAGAAGAAGGGCCGGTCATCATCCTCCTTGGGGCGTGCGTAATTCAGCAAGTGGTAGAACTCAAAGAAGAGGCGGCCGGTGCCCTCTGCAACCAAATAACAAACATGGCTCATTCCAAACAAACCATTGGGCTTGAGAGATGGCTTATCAGTTAAGATGCTTGCTTACAAAGCCAAAGGACCGAAACGCAATTCCCCAGTACCCACATAAACCTAGACACAAGGTGGCATCTTTTCATTTGCAATGGCTGGAGGCCCTGGTATGCCCATTCTGTGTCTCTCTCTCTCTCTTGCCACTCCACTCCTCTGGAATAACCTATCTGAAAGGCCACACCAGTGGCCATAAGAAGGGCTGCTCACCATATAGGCCTTTCCTGGCAGGATTCACATTGGAGAGGTCATTGCATGGGCTTCCACCAATCACTAAGTCGAAAGGGCCCCACTCATCAATCTGAGGAACAAAACAATGTGAGACATAAACCAAATCAGAGCCTAGCCTCTAAGGTCACCTGTCACAAAAAAAACCAAATCTAGGGCTGGAGAGCTGGTTTAGGAGGCGCCTGCCTCCTAAACCTAAGAATGCCAGTTCCAATCTCCAGGACCCATGTTTAGCCAGATGCAAAGTGGCACAAGGGCTCAATGCTTGCACTTGACCACAAGGGGGTGCATGCATCTGGATACAGTTGCCAGCAGCTGAGAGGCTGCAGGCATGCCCATTCTCTATTTGTCTTTCTCTCCCTCTTTGTCTCTGTGTCTCTCTCCAAAAAAAACAAATCTAGAATTTTGGTCTGCAATTCCACTTTCTTACCCAAGAATGATCAGGGCTCAGCATTTCCATATCATTCAAAACTATTCCCACACAGAATGAAGGACTACCTGCAGTTCTCATCTACATGCAACCCTGGGCCTAAGGGCTGTGGGGAGGATTCTAAGCCTGGAGGTTTGACAAGGAGATGGGTCTAGAGGGCAAAGGCCATCCTCACATTTCTCTTTGTGATGTTCCTGACGTCATTCACGTATTTGATAGTGCCCTCATGCTTCACTGTTCCCACAGCAATGGACTCTTCGCAGACTTCAGAGGCGATGTACTTTTCGACTTTAATGCCCAACTCTTTTAGCACCAAGTACCCTGCCAGGTGAAAGCATGAGCATAAATGATGAACAGAGTCTCCATCTTCCATCATGGACTCACTGAGCCACAAAGTGGCATGTGCATCTGGAGTTTGTTTACACTGGTAGGAGGCCCTGGCATGACGTTAATAAAAATTGAAGCATATAACCAAAGCTGGAGATGGCTCAGCAATGAAGAACACTTCCTGTACAAGCATCAGGGCTTGAGGGGCAGGCCTGAGCCTGTTAGACTTGGAATCTTCACAAGCAGATGGGTGAATACACATGTTACTCCCAAGTATCTGGATCTGGCCATCTGACTCCCTGGCTACTCTGTACATCATAGCGGCAGCATCCTTAGATAACCTCCCAATCTCACCTGTTGCAATTCCATCAAACAGGGACAGAACTCTAATGGGCCGCCTTTTGGCTGCTGGAATCACTGGAAACAACTTGGGAGCATCCTAGGAATAAAGGAGATGTTTTATGGTGATGAGATGACAGGGAACAAACAACCATTTAGGCCTGATGTCACTCTGCCCTGCCCCAGGAGCTTTGCTGGGAACAGTTGAGAGACCACGTGGGACATGAGAACATGGGACCTGATCCTTGACAAGAGTAACGTAAGGCTACATGTGGAAGCAGGTCACATTAACTCAGACGTCTGGTGAGTTACACAGCCATTGTCAGCAAGCAAGTAATTAATTATTCTCCTTGGTAACAGGGTCTCACTTTAACCCTGGCATGCATGGCACTTGTAATACAGTCATAGCTGCCCTCAAACTCAAACACAGCCATGCTCCTGGCTCATCCTATTGGGATTACCAGTGCCACATCCCAATGCCTGCCTTTCTTCTATCAAATCTGCTGTGAAATTTTTATAGCAGTCCAGCCAGGCCCCTGTCTTACATATTCATGTTCTACATCAGTGGTGAAGAAGGTCTGCAGGCGCATGTTCCAGTCCTTCCGGCGCCGCAGGACACCATGACAGCGCTGTGAGACACATATGTAGCAGCTCCAGGGCTCCTGAAGCTTGGCTTCCGCAGCTGTGCCTTTGCCCACCAGCACCTCCAGACACTCCACACAGAAGCACCTGTACCCAAAGGAAGAAATCTTTCATCACCAGACTGTTTCCCCTCCAGGCCCAAATTTCCCAGCAACCCACCTCATTGTGCTAGCCCAGTACTCCCTTTGCACAGAAATGTCAACTAGGCATTTACCTCTGGATGTCCTAGTAAGGAGCACCAAATATCCCCAGCCTTAGTCACAAAACACCTGCTATTACACTTGATTCAAGCTGTCTCCTGGCAGCTGACTACAGTATGCAGCAATTCTGGGGCCCACTGTGCTCACCTGCAGCAGCTCGTATTGCTGCAAAGAAGCAGCTCACGGCCTTCGCAGCACACAGTGCAATAGGACTGATAACCATCTTCGTCGTACATGTAGAACAGCTCGAGGAAGCGATCCTGGCAGCCAGAGAAACACTCGTGAAACCAGAGACCTGGCGGGCCTGCAGGCAGAGAGCAGCCCTACAACAGCCAGTGGCCTGGCAGACGAACTTGCTACAGTGCCGCCCCTCCCCACAGAAGCTGAATGGTGGAGTATGATGGGGCCCGGGAACACTCTGTACTACCATCTGGAGCAGGGTCAAAGAGAGAGGAAAGGCGGAGGAGGATGAGGCAGGAAGATTTACCTGGCATGTCGCACAAAGCCCACCTTCAAAGAGTGGGTGGAAGATCACAGGGCTTTTCTTACCACAGGCCAAACAAATGTCTGTAAGAAAGACAGTGTGTCACAGCTTGTAGAAATTATGTTTCTCAACAGGGCATGGTGGCGCATGTCTTTAATCCCAGCACTCTGGAGGCAGAGACGTAGGAGGAATGCGATGAGTTCAAGGCCAACCCTGAGATTACCCTGGGCTAGGGTAAGACCCTACGTGGAACAAAAAGAAAGAGAAAAAGAAAAAGGAAAGAAGAGAAAAAGGAAATTATGGGCCTAGGACTGGAGAGATGGCTTATCAACTAAGGTGTTGCATGCACTGCCAAAGAACCAAGGTTCGATTCCCCAGAATCCTCGTATGCCAGATGCACAAGGTGGTGCATGTATGTGTCTGTGGAGTTCACTCGCAGAGGCAAGAGGCCATGGTACACACCCATTCCCTCTGCATCTTTTCCTTCTCAAGTAAATAATGTAAGCCTTTCAACAAGGTTTCAAAGATGCGGAGTCAGGCAACAAGTCAGAAGCAGATGAAGACAAGGGTCCAGAGAGGAAGGCAAAGGACAAACAATTATCTAAGGCAAATTGAGCTGCATGGTGGCTCTTTGGCTCTTATGCTGAGGTTAGGAAGCGTGTGACTTTGACACTAGCCTGGGCTACAGAGTTAGTTACGGGTCAGCAGCCAGGGCTAATGCAAGGACCACCCTCACGAGAATCAGACACTGATGCACTTGTGGGCACTTCAGCTGGCTTGTAGGCAGATAATAGGACCTGTCCATTCCCTACAAGCAGGTGGTAACTGTCTTCACTTCCAACCACCAGGTCTGGACTAATTCCATAATTTACTAACCAGATGGGGTGGACCTTTAAAATGGCCAATGCCATTGTACTGGGAGAGAATAGACAGATTATGGTAGAGCTTTCCCATGGGGCCCTGGTTCAACTCTCTTCTTACTCAGTACCAAGTTCAGGTGAGAATTTGAAATCCTAGTAGAAATCCACAAGAGAGATGAGCAGGTTCAGGCATTTAACAGTCAGCCAGGCCTGGTGGCTCACTCCTATAATCCCAGCACCTGAGTCTGAGGAGCGAAGCAAGCCACTGAAGTCGAGGCCAGCCCAGGCTACAGAGTGAGTTAGTTGTAGGTCAGCCCAGGCTTGAGTGAGAAAGAACAAAGGAGAAATAAGCTGGGTGTGGTGGTGCACTTGGAAGGTAGGAGGATCACTATGAGTTCAAGTCCACCCTGAGACTACATACAAATTCCAGGTCAGCCTGGGCTAGAGTGAGACCCTACCTTGAAATAAGTGTGCGGGTGGGAACAACATAGGAAGCAAAAGCATTTTGGGCCTAGGTAAAAGCCCAGCGGTCTGGGGCTGGTGATATGGCTCAGAGATAGAAGGCACTTGCTTGAAAAGGCCAAGGTTCTCCATACCCACAGCAGATAAATAAATTAAATAGCCCAAGAGTCTGGAGGACGGCCACCCAGAGTGTGACATGCTTTGGGCAGCACTGAGGAGCCAGAAGCAAGAGACATTACCTTCCAAGTTGATCTTGTTATTGAGAACATCAAAAGCCACTTGTTCTGTTGAACAAAGAGGGAAACAGTATGAGGTGGGGTCAGCCACAGTATCCAGCACATGGTTGTGACAGTATGTCCCTCACTCCAAGTCACCTCGGGTCTGATCCTCCTCCCCTCGATCCTTGCCACCATTGCCATTTGTCTTGAGACGCTTGGGAGGGGGGCAGTAGTCAGAAGCTGTGGAATCATCCACTGGGCGTCGTCGACCTCTGCTCTCTGAAAGATGAGCACATGGATTTTAATATCTAGGTCCAGGACGCCATGCTTTGCCTGGGATCCAATAGCATGTGTGTGGTATGGCAGGGTCTACCTTTCCGTGGGCAGGCCAGAACGCTCAAAACTCCTCACATACACCCTCATTTGTTTTAAAACATATTGACATGCTGGGAGTTCAAGGCCAGCCTGAACCCTCTCATGCACTTGCTTGAGAAGCCTGACTGCTTTGGTTTAATTCCCTAGTACTCACATAAAGCAAGATGCACAAGTGGCACATACAGCTGGATTTTTTTTTCTTTTTTGTACCAGGGAACAAGAAAGAGAAGGGGTGGGGGTGGGGGGAGGGAGGGCCTCCAGCCACTGTAATTGAACTCTAGATGTGTACTTTGTACACATGTGTGACCTTGACTGTTTGCTTCACATTGTGTGTCTGGCATACAAGGAACCTGGAGAGTCAAACATGGGTTCTCAGGATTCTATGCCCTGGAGTGCCTTCTCTCCCTCTAATAGTCTAATCGACTACATAGTGAATTTCAGGTCAGCCCAGGCTAGAGGGAGACCCTACCTGGAATAAAATCATATACTCAAAATAAGGTCTAAAACCCTGACATATCTATAGAGATGTCACCACAAATACACGCGCCTCCTGAGGACTTTTTTTTACATGCAGGAACTTGGATACTTGAATCTATTGGGGGGAAAAAAGATTATTAACTTTCATTATTAGTTTCCATTCAATTATCAATTTCTAGTTAATCTTTGTGACTCACATGGTAGTAGGTTTATTTGTTTTTCAGGTAGGGTCTCACTTTAGGATTAAAGTTGTTTGACAAACATGCTTGGCCAAGGTTTATATTTCAATCTATTCAACCTTAGTGGGCATGGTTAAATCTGACTCCCTCCCACACACAAAACCATCAAGGCAGGTGTGGTGGCACATGCCTATAATCCCAGCACTCAAGGCTGAGGCAAGACTATCAGGAGGCCAGCCCTGCATGTGTGAGACCCTGTCTAAAAAACAAGCAGGAACCTTTAGTGACAAAGTGACACTTAACAGTGCTTACACACTAAAAGTGAAGCAGGAAACCAAGTGTTCAGAAGACTAAGGAGCACCCAGTGTTAGCAGACTCACAGGTGAGGGTGGGGAGTGAGGTGACGCAGGGGACAGGTTCAGACCAAAATGTTTATCTCTCTTATCCAGTCACAAGCACTGGACTGGCCAAGAAATTGACAGGATAGAACCAAGAAAACAGAATAGAAAACGGGAAGGGAATACCGTGTTTCCTGGATTCTAAGCTCCTATTGCCTGCACGACGCACCTTCGACTTATTAACCACTTTTGGAGGGGAAACAAAACAGAAAATGTTACATTAGATGCATTCTGCATTTGAGACCCACTGGTATAGTAGAGAAAATAAAGCATTGGCAAGGAGGTGGCATACAGTTCTTTTTCCAGTGAAGAACTGAACTTGTAATGGGAGAGTCTCAACCTTTTCAGGAGATCTGCACATGACCTTTAGTGGCATGGCACTTCCTCCCTGTGCCCTAGGTGTCCTGGGTGCCACAAGGCATATGTCTGCTTTGGCTTTAGCTGGGCTACAAGTGCTGGGGTAGGTAAGTGGCAGCTGGGGGTAGCCATGCCACCTGAGGGTTGCCGTATCCAAAGTGGCATCATCTCACCACAACTACTCATTCCCACCTGACTGCCTGGTGTTGGGTTTGAGCCCCTCGGTCCCAGTGGGTTTGAAGCCTCCATGGGCCCACTCGAGCATGGGCTTCAGCTGGTCCTCCATTGAGTCTCCAGGACTGTTGGGAAAGGTCTTGCCGGCTCGCACCCTGGCTTTCTGCCAAGACAAAGAGGCACAGAAGTCTGATGAATGGGGGAAGGGTGGGTATGACAGGATGGACTATGGGATTCCCCCCCTGCCGGGCCTACATTCCTCTCACACTGGGGCCATTCATATCCAGACAGCTGTCCTCGGCTCTGGTATGTCAAACAGAGCTGCTTCTGAAGCTGGTACACAGCCAGGGGACATGTGAAGGGGGTGTCTTGCCCTGCATGCATTCTGCTTCCTCCCCACAAGAGACAAATTTGAGCTGAGATCTATTTAAGATGAGGAAGTCTCAGGAAACTTCCTGTACTTATTATATCCTACTCCAAGATGGGGAAGTGTTACTTCGAAGACCATAACCTGATAAGGGCAGAAGGATAAAGCAATTAAGAGTCAAGGTGGAAGCCAGGCGTGGTGGCGCATGCCTTTAATCCCAGCACTTAGGAGGCAGAGGTAGGAGGATCACCATGAGTTCGAGGCCGCCCTGAGACTACATAGTGAATTCCAGGTCAGCCTGAGCTAGAGTGAAACCCTACCTCGAATAACAAAAATAAAAAAATAAAAAAATAAAATAAAATAAAAGTCAAGGTGGGAGGGACAGAGACACAGTCAAGGGGAGGAAGACCTCAAAGGAGTGTTCAAGGAAAATCCAGGGACTACTTAACAGTAGTCCCTCATTCAGCTGGCAGGACACCTCCCATCTGTTTTGCAGGCCACTATCCTTTGGCATTCGCTGCCTTGGCAAGATGGTGGATGGAACTAACTTATGGCAGGTCTTTTCCTCCTGGGTCTTAGGGTCAAGTCCCTGGTTCCCACCAATTTCATGTTACCTCAAGAGTGTGGTACATGGCCTTCCTATAAGAAACCAGTTTATTGAAGGTGGCAAGGTTAAAGTGCTGGCTGAACAGCCCCAGGGCCACCAGTTTGTCTGCAGAGACCTGGGGGAGGATGAAGACACATCATCAGCACCACTCAAGCCTAGGCCTCAGCACCCATCCCAATGAAAAAACACTTCCATGCTAGTGCTAACACATGTGGTCTGTGATGCTCCATATGTGGGAAGAGGGATGCTCTGAAGAGGTACAATCCCATACAACCTGGGTTTTCACATTTGTGCATGCATTGTATGAGCAGAGACAAGTAGCTTTAGTTTACTTTATTAGCTTTGATTTTTCCTGTCTTAGGAATGAACATAATTTAGTCTCTGAGTTATGGTTATATGCAAGCTTAGAGAATAATATAGCTTTCCTCTTATCGTGTCCCCTAACCACTTATCACAACTGGGGGTCCCATAGAATGTTCCACTCTGTGATGCTTCTGCATGTTTGTTTTCAGCTGGGGTTTCACTATAGCCAAGGCTGACCTGGAATCCACTACATAGTCTGAGTGGCCTCCTCGGAGTTTGCCTATCTCTGTAATTAAAGGTAGTACAACACCCTGCTCTCTGTATGACTTTTTACCCAAAGCCTTACCTCTGTGGGGTAGCCACAATTTGTGACAAGGAAGTCTAACCTAAATTCTAGAACACAGTATGGCCTTTGGCCATGTCAGAGTACATTAGCTTAACAGTTCCATTGTGCACCTTACTGTGGTCAGAACATGCACTTGACCTGCTCCCTCTTCTGGTCAAACAGGAGAATTGAATGCAGTCTATGAGTTGACTTGATTTTTTTAGGTAAGGTCTCACTCTAGCTCAGGCTGACCTGGAATTCACTGTGTAGGCTCAGGGTGGCCTCAAACTCAGAGAGGCACCTTAGCCTCCCAGGCCTTGGGATTAGAGGCGTGTACCACCAAGCCTGGCCCTGACTTGAATGTTTTTATGAGAAATGGCTCTCAGGGAGCTCAACTCAGCAGAGACCTGCTCATTACCTGGATGCCCTCAGTGGGGTTTCCACAGCCTCTATGTATTGGTGAGTTTGCCTGACATATTTCAGAATGGGCATACCAGGGACTCCTGCCACTGTAAACAAACTCTAGATGCATGTACTACTTGGTGCATCTGACCTTTTTAAGTGGGTCCTGAGGAATTGAACCTGGGCTGTCAGGATTTGCTAAACCAACTCTCTAGCACCACATTCATAACTTAAAAGGATGTTCACAGCTATTCAAGCTATTCAATCAAAACATTTGTTGACTTGGGCATGGTGGGCATGGGAGGCAGAGGTAGGTGGATCACTGAGTCTGAGGCAACCTGGACACTACATACTTAATTTCAGGCCAGCCTGAGCTAGAGTGAGACTCTAACTAGAAAACAAGAAATAAAAATATTTGTGGATCTCAGAACACTACAGGGGCTGATGGTATGACTCAGTGGTAAAGCCTACCTCCACAAGTAGGATATCTGGGTAGGAGTCAAACAAAAATTCCTTAAGTGAGCCAGAAGGGGTGATGCACACATTTACTCACAACAGTCAGGAGGCCAAGGTAGCAATTTGAAGCCAACCAGTAACTAAAACTCCTGGGTAAGTTCCAGAACTGCCTGTGATAGTGTGAGTCCTACCTCAAGTCAGTTAAAGTCAGGTGTACACTTTTAATCCCAGCACTGGGGAGACTGAGGTCGTAAGTAGTTTGAGGCCAGTCTGAGACTACATAGTGAATTCCAGGTCATCCTGGGCTAGCAACAAGACCCTACCTGGAAAAAACAATTTTAAAAAATAAATAAAAACTTAAAAAAACAAAAAAATTGACTAAGCTCATTCCCAGAAGACTCTTTTTGCCAATAAAGATACATTTTATGGCTGGAGATACGGCTTATTTAAGGTGCTATTCTGCAAAGCCAAAGTACCTAAGTTCAACTCCCCAGGACCCTTATGAGGCAGATGCACAAGGTGGCGCAAGGATTTGGAGTGGGCCCTGGTATGTCCATTCTTTCTCCCTCTTGCTTTCAAAATAAATCCATTAAAGTGCAGGAGAGATGGCTTAGCAAATAAGGCATTTGCCAGCAAAGCCAAAGGATCCCAATTCGACTCTCCAGAACCCACATAAGCCAGATGCATGCACAAGGGGATGCATTCATCTGGAGTTTGCAGTGGCTGGAGGCCCTGGTGAGCCCATTATCTCCCTGTCTGCTTCTTTCTCAAGGAAATAAATAATAAAAAATATATTTTAAAAATAATATAAAACCAGGCTTGGTAGTTAACTCCTTGCAGTGGGGCTCATTGGGGCTCTTTCAGAGAAAAACAGGCAACTCCAGGTTGTGATAGTCGGGGAAAATCAGCCTAAGAGTAGTACAGAACACCAGAGATCTTCCTCTGGCCTTCACATGTGTATACATGGGACACAGGGCTACAAAACTTCAAATTGAGCTGGGAGTGGTGGTGTACACCTTTAATCCCAGCACTTGAGAGGCAGAGGTAGTAGGACTGCTGCAAGTTCGAGGCCACCCTAAGACATGGTCAATTCCAGGTCAGCCTGGAATAAAAACTCTACTTCAAAAAACCAAAAGAATAAAAGTAAAAATAAAAATTCATGGGTCTTTGGAACTAGGAATTTCTAATCCTTTGTTCTCTTAGGAGTAGACTTGGCTCTGGTTCCCAGTATTTAAGGGATAGCCCAGGAAGTATTTCTAGACCCACTGTTAAAGCTTCCTGGCCTCCATGGGGAGGTAACCTGATATGAGACCAACTTAGGTAGGGAAAACAGGACTCAGTCTGTGGCCAAGAACCTGCCTTGCCCTGGACTCACCTCAGAGAACTTGCCATCACCAAACCACTGTACCCATCGCATGCCAGACATGGCCTGGCGCTTTGAGGTAGCCTTCCAAGACACCACCATGGCAGGCCACCAGGAAAAGCCCTTGATCTTTCCCCACACGAGGTCCCCTATTCCAAATTCCTTCCCATCCTGAAAAGGAAACCACATGCAAGAATCTTAGGGTTGGAGAAATGGCTGCTTCCATGGGTTCAATTCACCAGTAACCACATAAAGCCATAGTGGCAAGAGGCACTGGTGTGCCAATTCTCATATTCTTTCTCTTCCCCCTCCCTTGTGTGCTTGCATATAAATGACAAGTCATGGGAGGCAGATCACTCAGCACAAGACTAGCCTAGGCTACAGAATGAGTTCCAAATTCAGCCTGGGTTACCTTGAACCAAAACAAAACAAAACAAAAAAAAAAACCAAAACAAACAAAAAACCAAAACAAACAAACAAAAAAAAAAAACCAAAAACACCAGGGGCTGGAGAGATGTCTCAGTGGTTAAGGCACTTGCAAGCAGAGCCTAAGGACCCAGGTTTAATTCCACAGTACCCACATAAAGTAGAGGCCCTGGGGTGCCCGTTTTTTATCTTAATATATATGTACATTCATGTATATGAATTAATGAATAAGTACAGAAGACAGGGCTAGAGAGATGACCCTTGCTTACAAAGCCTGATGGTCTGAGTTTAATTTCCCAATACCCCCATGATTCTAGTAAAGACAGATGGACAAAGTGGCACATGCATCTGGAACTCATTTGCAGTAGCAGGAGACCACAGAATGCCAATACTAACTTCTGCTTCTTTCTATATCTTTCTCATATAAACAATTAAAACAATAATACAAAAGCTGGGCCTTTAATCCCAGCAGTTCACAGAGGCTGAGGTAGAAAGATCACCATAAATTTGAGGCCACCCTGAGAATACAGAGTCAATTCCAGGTCAACCTAGGCTAGAACGAAACCCTACCAAAAAAAAAAAAAAAAAAAAAAACAATTTAATGTCAATTATGTCATTAGACAGTTTTATGTCTAATGACAGCCAGGTGGGTGCTGCACATTTTTAATTCCAGTACTTGGGAGGCAGAGAAAGAAGGATGGCTGTGAGTTCAAGGCTACTCTTGAGACTGTAAAATGAATTCCAGATCAGCCAAAAAGAACGATATACATAAAAACAGTTTTACATGGGTGGTTAGAGAATTCAACCTAGACCATGCCAGGCTTCGTGGTGCATGCCTTTAATACCAGGCAGAAGTAGGAGCCCTGACTTGTAAGGTCAGCCAGGGCCAGAGGGGGGAAAAAAAGAAATCACAGAAGTGAGATCATTGTACAAGTAATTTTCTCCCTGGTACTAGGTAGGGGTCTAGGGGTAGAGTGGGCACGATCCCTTTACCTGGTACTCGGTGCTGTCAGCATCTCCACCTTCTGTATCCATCTGTGAATCAGAGTCTGCTCTCTCCTGCTGCCCACTGTAAGGGGTACTGCTGTTCTGGGGTGTGCCATCTTCATCTGTGAGGTCGATGGTGGGATAAGGGTTGCTGGAGGACGACCATGATGTCCCTGCTGATGCTGCAGCTCGCCGCCTAAGAGACTAGACACAAAGACTCCATCTGGGGCCCAGCAGAGCAAAGCAAGTGAGGGGACAAGTAAGCAGTCTCCCCCAGGCCGTGGATTACCAGAAGACCCTGGAGGACATCATTTAACTAAAGTAGGGAGGAAGGTAGAACGAGTTCAGAGAGGATCCCTGTCGCACTCTTCTGAGCTGTGTGCCCAGTCTGAAACAGAAGCAAGGCGGCCAGAGAAGACAGTTCTATATATAGGTCATTCCGAGGTGATCTAAGAACCTGAAGGAATTCTTGCAACCTCAACATAGTTAGATCCAAGCCCAGCCAGGAGAGAAACCTACTGAAAAACCAGGCGATAGAAAAGTAGCAGCAAGATCCTGAAAAACAGAGGAGGGTGAGGACAGAAGCCAAGTTATCCTGGCACCACAGCCAGGATCAGAGCCTGGGGCAGGAGGACCAACCCTGGTAGCTGGGAACTCCACAGGGGACTCATCCACGTGGCGGCGGCCCTGCCGGCGGCCTCGGGTGGAACGCAGGGAGGGCCTGTACCTCTCCTTGCTGGAGGTACTGCCTGTGTTTCTGGTTCGCACCTGGAATAAGAAAGGACAAGCACAGGGCCTTAGGTAACTGAAGTCATGGAATCTGGGGCAGGGACCCAGGAATGGCAGGCATGGCCTCAGAGCAACTGCAAGTGAAGGGAGCAGATAAGGTGGGCACTCACATCCTAGGAGCTGCTCGGGTTTTTTTTTTGAAATGGTAGTGTGAGATCCAGCCAAGCTACCTGCCATTTGTCACAACGTGGGGATTTGGCCAGCTGAAACCTATACCTACAAGTGGTGCCTGAAAGTGCTAACCCAGGGCTGGAGAGATGACTTAGTTTTAAGGCACTTGCCTACAAAGCCAGGACTCAAGATTCCCCAGGACCCATGTGAACCAGGTGCACAAGGGGGAGTGTGGGTCTGGAGTTCCTTTGCAGCTGCTGGAGGCCCTGTTGTGCCCATTTTCTCTACCTTCCACTTTCTCATAGTCAATTTTTTTGAGAGAGAAAATGGGCAAGCCCAGCGGTCTCTGCCACTGTGAGGACGGCCCCTTGTGGGTACGTGCAGCATTGCACCCTGCTTCAATGAGCCCTTGTGTCTGGGACCTGGAGAATCCAAGGGACTTGTTCTTAGGCTTCCCATGCAGGCTCCTTAACCTGTAAGCCATCTCTCCAGCCCATCTCATAATAAATTTTAAAGAATGTTAAACCTAAGTAAGCCAAATTCCAAAGAGACAGGGTCAATTATAGGATTTTCTAGATGAGAAAGAAACCCTTAAGCCCCATTTTTCTCAAAATGTTGCAGCTCCAAATTCAAATTGTGTATATGAGTAGTGACTCATGCCTGTGACCTCAGCACTTGGGAGGCTGAAGTAAGAGTGAGGCACACTTGGGCTCAAAGAAACCAAGATGGTTGAACATGGTGTTAAATGCCTTTAGCCCCAACATTGGGGAGGAAAGAGGTAGGAAGATCACTGAGTTTGAGGCCAGTCTCACAACACATGATGGGAACGCCCATCCCAGAAGCCTAGGACTACATAGTGGATGATTTTGGATGGGCCTGTGCTAGAGGGAAACCCTACCTCAAAAAATAACAGAAAGCCGGGTGTGGTGGCACACTCCTTTAATCCCAGCACTTGGGAAGCAGAGGTAGGAGGATCACTGTGAGTTCGAGGCCACCCTGAGACTACATAGTTACTTCCAGGTCAGCCTGAGCTAGAGTGAAACCCTACCTCGAAAAAACAAAAAATAAAATTAAATTAAAAAATTTTTTTAAATAACACAAGATGATTAATCCCAGCAGGGCTACAGCAAAACCCTACTTCACCAAGAAAAAAAAAAAGATGAAGCCAGGTGTGGTGGCACATGCCTTTAATCCCAGCACTTGGGAGACAGAGGTAGGAGAATTACCACCTGAGACTACAGAGTGGCTTCCAGGTCAGCCTGTACTAGAGATCCTACCTCTGAAAACAAAAAAAAAAAAAAAAAAAAAAAAAAAATGAACCTTTGTTTATAGGAAACTAAAATTCCCATGGTCATCCCAGTGTATGAAATTTCTAGAATCTTTTCCTTTTTTATCTGGCATCAGTCCAAGCAGTAGCCTCCTACTGCTAACTCCTCACACCCAGACAGCTGGATCACTCTAGTTACTCTCACTTGCAGGGACATCCAAATGCTACTATGAAGACTTCCTGCAAAGCACTGAGTGAGCAGAGCTCTTGGACCAATATGCATTTAGTATCCATCAAGCCACACGGCTCTATCACAGTTCACAGGCGGTATAGTTTATTCAAAGGAGACATGATGGCTTGGCAGTGAAGGCGTTTGCCTACAAAGCCTAAGGACCCAGGTTTGATTCCCCAGGACCCAGGTAAGCTAGATGCACATGGTGCCACATAATTCTGGAGTTCATTTGCCGTGTGGCTGGAGGCCCTGGCAAGCACTGTTACGAGGAATGAGCTCTGCAAGCAGACTTACCGCTGAGCTTCCACTTGAAGTCCTGGTCTCCCTTGTTTCTCGGAAGAGCTTTGGCATCACTGGAGTATCCTCTGCATCACCATCTCCTGTGAGGTCCTTTATAAGGGAACAAGCAACTATAAAAGCCATTATCTCTAGGAAGGGTCAGTGGCATTGGAGCCCAACATATTACTCTGAATTCCAGAAATATTTCAAACCATTTTATTTTGCTCTGCCATGTTTTTTTTTTTTTTTTGGGGTGGGAGGACTGAAGGTATGGTTCAGCTGTTATGTCATATGCCTACAAAACCCACCGCACACATAAAGCCAGAGTCACAAAGTGGTGCATACATCTGGAAATCTTTTGCAGTGGCTTTATTAAGATTTTCTATATCGCAAATAACTGAAAGACACAATCCCAGATGATTGATCAGAATGTCTGGGGTAGCCTGACAAATTTGACTTTGCAATGTGTTGGACAGGACAACTGGTCAAGGTAATTTCACTAATCCTGCCCCTTGCCTTAAACTAAACCCAACAGACACACAGAAACCAAACAGTGACCAAACAGAAGGGAGGTGTGACCAAAGTTCATAGTAGGTTAATAGTATTCCCACTATAATAATGTAGGAAGATTCAAATACTACAAGTTATTATTCCAGTACCAGAAACAAAGAAAATGCTCTAATTCAAGACTATTGTTACTGATAGCTAGCTACAGAAATAAAATAGCATTTGTAGCCAGGTATGATGGCACACGCCTTTAATCCCAGCACTAGGGAGGCAGAGGTAGGAAGATCACCTTAAATTCGAGGCCACCCTGAGAATACAGAGTGAATTCCAGGTCAGCCTGGGCTACAGTGAGACGTTACCTCGAAAAACCCCCCCAAAAAAAAAAAATAGTGTTTGTAACCCTTTGGTCCCTTAGTCTTTTTGGTTTTTTGAGGTAGGGTCTCACTCTGTCCCAGGCTGACCTGGAAGTCACTCTGTATTCTCAGGGTGGCCTTGAACTCTCAGCAATCCTCCCACCTCTGCCTCCCAAGTGCTGGGATTAAAGGCATGCGCCACCACACCCAGCTCCCTTAGTCTTTTCAATAATTATCTTGTTTTACAGACAGTCTTAGGGCTGGAGATATGGCTCAGTGGTTAAACGTGCTTGCTTGCAAAGCTTGATGTCCTAGTTTCAATTCCCCAGTATCAACATAAAGGCCAGATGTAAAAAGGAGCCCAAGTCGGGCGTGGTGGCACACACCTTTAATCCCAGCACTAGGGAAGCAGAGGTAGGAGGATCGCCCTGAGTTCAAGGCCACCCTGACACTACATAGTTAATTCCAGGTCAGCCTGGGCCAGAGTGAGACTCTACCTTGAAAAACCAAAAAAAGGCACACTGGCATGCCCATTCTACCTCTGTATCTGTCATAAACAAAATATTTTTGAAAAGAAAAGATTTTAGGGATGTGGGGATGGGGTGAAGTGATGTAAAACTAACCTGTGTAAAAGATCTATTTAGGGCTGGAAAGATGACTTATTGGTTAAGGGCTTGCCTGCAAAGCCAAAGGACCAAGGTTCAATTCCCCAGGACCCATGTAAGCCAGATGCACAAGGAGGTACACACATCTGGAGTTTGTTTTGCGGTGGCTGGAAGCCCTAGGAAACCCTATTCTTTCTATTTCTCTACCTGCCTATTTCTATCTATCTCTCTCTCTCAAAATATTTTTTTAAAAGCTGCTGGTCCAGCAGAGGAGGAATTGTTGCTATCTCTGTTCAAGGCCAGCATGAAGCTACATAGTGAATTCCATGTCAGCCTAGGCTAGATCAAGACCCTACCTAGAGGAGGAAAATAAAGTAAAAAATGAGGAATTCAAAGATCTTGATAAAGGCTGGAGAGATGGCTCAGCAGTTAAAGGTGCTTGTTTATAATACCTCATGGCCTGGGTTTGATTACCCAGTATTCACATAAAGCCAGATTCCAAGTGGTAGGAGGCCCTGGCATACTTGTCTGCTCTTGCTCTCTTGAGAGACAGTGAGTCTGGGCTCACCACCAGGGCTTCCTGCCACTGATTAACTCCAGACACATGTGCTACTTTGCGGAATGAGGCCAGCCTGGGGCGACACACCCCTAGAAGTATACAGGAATCTAAAAACCAAATTTGAAGACTGGTATATACCTCAGTGTTAGAGTACTCTGCAGGCAAGTGTGAAGCCCTGGGTTTTATTCCTAGGGGAAGGCAACAAAAAGTTGTTGTACAGCGTGCCTGTTACCCAAATATTTAGGAGGCCATTTGATTGAAATTTCAGGGCTCCTTGGTCACTGTAGCACACTCCAGTCAGACAGGCTAATGTCCATACTATCATGGAAAGCAGAACAAATTTTTAAAAACTCAAGCCACCATGACTGACCAAGTTAGATTCATGCTACAAATTACCAGACTGAGAAACAATTTCACAAATGCACAGGAAAAATTCATTAAGGCAAAAATTCCTAGCTTAATAAGTGGCTTACTTAAGGTTTTAATTTAAATTGCAGATTCCACCTTTTGAGTCTCAGGATAAGCCAAGAACCCCAGAAGAAACAGTACCTGTGTGTAGCTTATCAGGCTGGAGACTTCCCTCTTAGACAGTCGTGAGCTTGACCTGCGGCCTAAGGAGGACAGAGTTCTTGTTCATTGGAGGAGAAAAGGGAGCTGAGCAGGCCCCAGCCTCCAGATAGCCTTGCTAAGAGGCCTCCACTCAAATGTGACCTGGGGTCTCCCTCAAACCAGGTGCTGTCTGTCAGGGGTGCAGTCAACAATTCCATGTCTCCCCCATGTACCAAGTCAAACAAGGCACAAGGCCCAGAGCCAGCTGTGAGAGTGGGAGGCCTCCAATTCGAGTAAGATCCTTCCAAATCCATCAGGCCTACTTCAATTAACAAGTTGGTATCTGCTTGCTCATTGGGCACATTTCAAGTGCTCAACTGTCTGAGTGGCAATGGAGGTGGACAGGGTTAGCAGGCCACTGTGTAGATCAAGGGCAGGAATTGACAGTACATGCTGTTGCACAACAGTGGGGGCAGAAGTCCAGGAGTTCTGGTCTGGCCGAAAGCACCTCTTGCCCATGCTAATTAATGCCAGTCCTAGCACATGAACCAAAGATCCAGTCTATGCTGAGATACCACCTCTGCCAGGACTGGCAAGGGACAGTGCCTATCATATTCAGTTCCCTTCTACAGAGTCCAGAGATGGAGGGAGAAGGGGACATGGCAAGGACCAAGATGAGCTTTTGTTTATTTCTTTATTTTTTTTTTATTTTTTGGTTTTTCAAGGTAGGGTCTCACTCTAGCTCAAGGTGACCTGGAATTCAGTCTGTAGTCTCTGGGTGGCCTTGAACCTCTACCTTCTGAGTGCTTTACTTTTTATTCATTTATTTTTGCCAAGATGAGCTTTCCAATGCTTCCTGTGGATGCAGACTGTTCCCTCAAGAAACAAGGGTCAGCATGACCCTCAAGCCCTACCCACAAACCACCCTGAGCCTGCTGGAGGCTCTTGTCCCAGCTTGTGGGCTGCAGCTGACAAGGGCTGTGTCAATGTCTCATCCCACCCCAGCTTCCCACTGGCCACCTCTACTGTCTGGTGTGCGGATCGCCTCCAAGACTGGGGGTGAAGTAGCATCCTTGACATCGGAGGACTGGTCACTGCAGGACCCATTGACAATGATGCAATAGTCCGGCCCACTGGCACCCTCTTCTTCATTCAGGTGTCTGCTGTCTCCCTTCATTATTTCCTGAGGGAGGGAGAAGACCAGAATGAAAAGGGAGGAAGGGAAGAGTAAGAAACATGATGAGGTGGGCTGGAGAGATGGCTTAGTGGTTAAAACACCTGTGAAGCCTATGGACCCAGGTTCAATTCTCCAGGTCCCAAGTAGGCCAGATGCACATGGTGGTGCATGTGGCTGGAGTTTGTTTGCAGTGGCTAGAGGCCCTGACACACCCATTCTCACTCTCTCTCCTTCTGTCTCAAATAAATAAAATCATTTTTAAAAAGAGGGCTGGAGAGATGGCTTAGCAGTTAAGGCACCTGCCTCCTAAGACAAATCTCCAGGTCCCAATTTGGCCAGATGCAAAGTGATGCAAGGGCGCAATGCCGCACTTGACCACAAGGGGGCGCACACATCTGGATTTCGTTCACATTAGCTGAGAGGCTGCTGGCCCACCCATCTCTAGTCTTCCTCTTCCTCTGTCTCTCTCCAAAAAAAATGATACAGCACATCCCAACTCTCCTACCATGGACTCAGGTGACTAAAAGATGGCAGGTGACATTCAGCTCCTTAACCACACCCACACTGGCTCTCCCACCCACAGCATACCCCCTCACCATACCTAGAGGGTCTGGGCTTGGCCCCATGTGGCCAGGTGGCCCCAATGGGTCAGATGCCCCCAGTCAGGACAAGAGAAGGCTGGAAGCTGGAACTGTTCTGTGAGGTTAGCCAGCCCTTTTAGGACTTCTCTGCCCCTGGCCTTCCTCCCACAAGCTTCATTCCTCTTCTTCCTGGCTAGTCTCTGCAAAACCTAAAGAAGCTTAAGCATCTTTTTCCCTCTGCACCCTTCCCCTCAATTTCCATGTCTTCTCATTGGCCCCTCCCACCTCCACAGAACTGCCTCTCCATGGCAGCACAAGATCCGCCCTCCCCTATCTTCTAGGGTCCACTGGTCTTCTGGCCCTGTCATTCATTCCCCTCCTCCCTTATCAGCTCAACAGAAAGTTGGAGGAAGCACTGGCAAGGAAGTGCTAGGACCAAATGCTAACCCTTGACCTGCTGCTGCAGCCTCAGCTCACTGTCAGGTCCCCACTGATGATCTCCTACATAAGCCTTTTGACCTGGCCTCCCTCTAACATTGTGGATTGTAATTATACATGGATATGTCCAAGAACAGCCTGCACCTCTCCCCCAGGGGAGCTGCAAACCCAACTTGGGGGGAAAAAAGAATTGATAGATATACCAGTAGTCTCCAGGCCAAAGGAGCTAATGGGTGCAATAGTGGCATATCTGTTATGGGGGAACCAACCGCTGTCTAATTTGATTGGAGGCCAGCTCCACTGGAAGGAATACATGCCTGATACTGAAAACCTATGACAGGGAGAAGTCATGAGCCCTAGGGGTGTAATACCTGCTGGTGTCTGGTTAAATGTTTATACTATGGCCAACAACATGACCAGTAAGTACTTCTTTTAAATGTTCACACCCATATATTTAATGCTACTCTCACTTTTGGTTAGAGAAGCTTCTCTTTTCAGGTTGCAGGGACCTCTGGGATGACTCAAAAGGTACCATGGTACTGAGAATTTTAGAGGTGGCAGAAAGAATGCAAGAGCCAAAGGAAGGATAAGGCTCCTTACAATGCGCTCTTCCAGACACAAAATGGCCTGGATTCCCATGACCTTAGAGTGCCTGACACTACCTACAAGACCCTCAAACAGGAGGAAAAGATGATGACATCAAATAAGACTGAACAGGAAAGGGGATATGGAGAGTGAGTTTTGACGGGGAAAGTGGGAGGGAGTGGGGATTATGGTTTATTGTCTAATTATGAAAGTTGTCAATAATAAAAACTGACACTTTAATCCCAGCACTCTGGAGGCAGAGGTAGGAGGATCACTGAGTTCAAGGCCACCCTGAGACTACATAGTGAATTTCAGGTCAGCCTGGACCAGAGTGAGACCATACCTCAAAAAACCAAAATATGTATATATTCTCATAAGAATATACATAAATTCTTCAAAATAGATAACTAGGTCCAGGACCAGACAAGTATTCCAGGAAATAAAATCCAAAAGGAAAACCAAAATTGTCTATTTTGTGACAGGGTCTACTCTGCAGAGTGGCCTCAATCATGCAGCAATCCTCCTGCCTCATTCTTGCTGGGATTACAGACATTGAGCCACCATGACTAACTGGCTTTCGTTTCTTTATTTTTAATTTTTTTGGTTTTTCAAAGTAGGGTCTCACTGTAGCCCAGGCTGACCTTGGATTAAAGGCATGTGCCACCACGCCAGGTGGCTTTTGCTTTTTTAATCAATCTTCAATTTTATCCACTAAGAAAAAAAATTTATTTTTGTTTTTTTTTGAGGTAGTGTCTCAGTCTAGCTCAGGCTAGAATTCGCTATGTAGTCTCAGGGTAGCCTCAAACTCTCAAGAGTGCAGTGATTAAAGGTGTGTGCCACAACGTCTGGCTGAGAAAAAATATTATCCGGAAAGTTTAATCTGCAGCCCAGTTCCTAGACCCAGGCCTACCTTCTCTTCATTCCGTACAGCAGGCATTACTCACCACGTGCCCTCAATCCTTGACCTCTGACTCCAAAGTCTTCCTTCTGGCTGATAAGGTCTGGAAATTCACTGAGCAAATACTACTACTAGCCTCATTCTTTTGCACCCTCAGAGGCAGGATCTTAACGCTGACCGGGAACTCACTCTAGCTCCAGGGTAGACTAGAACTCAGTGCAATCCTATTTCAGCCTCAGAGCTGAGATTAAAGGTCTGCGCCATGACGCCTAGCTTTTTCCCTGGCGTACTTTCTAGAAGCAGGTCCATAGCCTTCATATGTCCACCAGGAGGCACTGTGGAGCTCAGTATGAAGAGGCTATTGTGCGCCCGAGATCCCCAATTCCATCCTTTCCATGGGTCCCTCACGCAAGCACCGGCAATGGGTGCAAAAGGCTGTGCCAACCTCCTCAGCCACAGGTGAAGGAGCCAGCGTCCTTGGACCAGCTGCACAGGCGCATTTCTTGGTATAAATGTGTACAACAAATAGCAGAGACCCAAGTCGATAAACCCTCGCACTTTAGCTGAGGCCCATGTGAAACCACAGAGGGAAGTGGGGAGATGAACAAGAGTGATGCTTCCATTGTTACTCTGACAATCTGGGCCAAAGTAAAAGAGACAGTCTGAGGACGCTCAACACATACCAAAGCAGAAATCCAGAGGCTCCTAAAAGCTCACTGATATAGACTTAAAACACACCCACCATGGCCCAAATTTTATGGAAATTTTATGGAAGTGGGGCAAAAAGATTTTAAGAGCATTGTCTACCCCAAATACTTGACTGCTGCTCCCACAAAGCATAACCGATACATTAACCCTATGGGGAAGACCAGCAACCACACTGAGGAGGGCCCCCAGTGGAATGGAGGGAAAAGATGGTACCAATGATATATATATACAAAGTATGTTCTTAGTAAAACAAAAGGCTTAGAGTTGTGGTGCATGCCTTTAATCCCAGCACTTTGAGTTCGAGGCCACCCTGAAACTACATAGTGAATTCCAGATCAGTCTGGACTAGAGCAAGACCCTACCTCAAAAAACAAAAAAAAAAAAAAAAAAAAAAAAAAGAATTTTTTTATTGCTGGGTGTGGTGGTGCACACCTTTAATCCCAGCACTCAGTAGACAGAGGTAGGAGGGTTGCAGTGAGTTCGAGGCCACCCTGATACTACATAGTGAATTCCAGGTCAGCCTGAGATACAGGGAGATGCTACCTAGAAACCACCCAAAAAAAAAAAATAGCACAGTCTCACTTGTTCCACAGCTCCTGGGCTCGTTTTCCCTTTTCTTTTCCCTCTACACAAGCAATCTTTGCTGTTCTTTCTCCACAAGACTGGGGACATTTAATGATCCAGTCAGCTACAGGGCAAGACTGGGAACAGTGGCAGATTTCTAGCCAGTCCTTGTGAAGTTAAAGCAATGAGAATTCCAGGGAAGCGGCTGTGAGAATGTGGTTCAGTCTAATTAAGCATTTCCCCTTCCCCCATATGGCATGGAATGCGTGGGACACTCAGAGGACCCATGTCCTCACGGAGCTCTCTGGGGAGGACATTCATTGAGGAAACCACAAGTTGTCCTAAAGGATGTGACTTTCCATCCATCCAAGGTCAGTTCTTGAACTAGACAGCCTTGGACTTCAGTCTCAGCCCCAAACTGGGTCAACCAGACAAGAGAGTGCCCTCTTCCTGGACAGGCCCAGGTGGACCCAGCTGCCCAGAGCAGACAATGATTAACTACCTTAGACCTATCTGCCAGCAGAGCAAGGAAGAGAAGTGCCTGCTCAACCTGAGTCTGAAATATGGGCAACACACCTTCAGAAATGTACATCAGCGTTCCAGAAAAGCTTCCAGCCCTGGACCTGCACACCCAGGTGCACTTGCAAGGGCACCTGTTCGCAATGCCACCATTACCTGGGTGCGCTCAGGAATGGGCTGCATAAGCAGCCAGAAAACACAGTCGCATTGTACAACCCAATGTGCTTCTGTCAATAATTTGGTTGTCTTTTGAAACATCTCCCTCCCAAGTTAGCCTCAAGCTCACAGCAAAGGTTCATAAAAATTTCTTCTTAGCTGGGCCTGGCATGGTGGCACACACCTTTTATACCAGCACTGGGGAGACAGAGGTAGGTGGATCATCATGAGTTTGAGGCCACCCTGAGACTACATAGTGAATTCCAGGTCAGCCTGAGCTAGAAAATCCCACCTCGAAAAAAAAAAAATTCTTTAGCCAGGCAGTGTTGCTGCACATGCCTTTAATCATCCCAGCACTTGGGAGGCTGAGCTAAGAGGATCATTGAGAGTTCGAGGGCCTGGGCTAGAGAGACCTTACCTTAAAAAAACAAAAAAAATTCTGGGGATGGAAGGAGATGACTTAAGGTGTTTGGCCTGCAAAGCCAAAGGATCCTGGTTCCCAGGTAAACCAGATGCACAAGGGGGCACAGTGGCTAGAGGCCCTGGCATGCCTTCTCTGCCTCTTTCTCAAATAAAGTGTATCTTTTTAAAAATTTCTTCTTGGGGGATGGCTTAGTGGTTAGGTGCTTGCCTGCAAAGCTATAAAGGAACCAGGTTCGATTCCCCAGGACTCATAAGTCAGGCACACAAGGTAGTGCATGTGTGTGGAGTTCCTTTGCAGCAGCTGAAGGCCTAGCACGCCCATCATCAGCTACCTAGTAGCAAGTTTTGAGACTAGCCTGGGCTTCATGAGATCCTGTCTCAAAAACTTTAAGGTTGACATCTCCACATGCATATTCATAAAGTAAATTTCTGAGTTATTATCCCTATTTTGCAGAGGGATAAACTGAGGCATTGAGGTTAACATAATACATACTAGGAATATAGCTCAGTGGTGGAGCACTTGTCTAGCCATATTCAATCAGGTATAAGATTTTGGGCTACAGGTACCCCTCCACCTCAAAGAAAAACAGTAATGCGGGCTGGAGAGATGGCCTAGCAATTAAGGCGCTTGCCTGCAAAGCCGAAGGACCTTGGTTCTATTCCCCAGGACCCACATAAGACAGATGCATAAGGAGACACATGCATCTGGAATTTGTTTGCAGTGGCTAGAGGCCCTGGTGCATCCATTCTCTCTGCCTCTCCCTCTCAAGTAAATAAAAATAAAAATAAAATTTAAAAAACAGTAATGCTTGATCGATCACCATCTAAAGTGATTAAATAAGAACATTTATTTTTGAGACACAGGCTGACCAGGAACTCTGGGAACTCATGGCAAACCTACCTCAGCCTCTACAGAACATGAGCCACCATGCCCAGCTAAAATATGCTGAATAGAATGAGGGTTACAGAGATGGCTCAGTAGTTAAGGCACTTGCCTGCAAAGCCTAAGAACCAAGTTGACTTCCCAGAACCCACGTAAGCAAGATGCACATGGTGGTAGGTGTTACATGCGTCTGGAGTTCATCTGCAATGGCTGGATGCCCTGGCATGCCCATTCTCTCTCTCCAATAACTATCCACTAAAGATGCACAAAAGCTTCACGTACATCCAGCGTCTATATGCAGTAGCAAGAGGCCCTGGTATATTCATTCATATTTTATCTCCTCCCCAAATAAGTTAAAATATAAAAACAGCTGGAAATGTGGAAGAGTACCTGCCTAGCACTCATGAGGCCTTGTATGGGAGGGAGAGAGGAAAAATAACAGGAATTGGTTATGTACTTACTGCCAGATAAAATCTCTCCCTTGGTACCTCAGTGTTGACTTCTGGCAATTCAGAGTCGGCATTTCCTGGATAGTAACTATGGCCCAACTGCTTCATTTACAGTGATTTTCCAGTGGAGGTTAGATAAATGCTGTTATTAGCCTAGAGGAGGTGGTACCTTCATGAGGGATTTTTACAGCATAGCTGACAGGCTGCCACTGTCATTGTCATATCAACATTGGCTAGGTCTCTACTGTAAGCTGAAACAAACACTCAACCAACCCCACACTAAGGCAGCTTCTATTATCAATAGGCATGGAGTTAATAATGCCACCCAGCAAAGTGGCATTGCTGGGTCTCATGCCCAGGCAGTTCACAGGATGTTCCTAAACCGCTGTTCCCCTAGACAAGCAGAGGAAATCTCATGAGGTGGGGAACCTCTTTGGAGGCAAGATCCACCAGCTTCAGTGTTTCCCTTCACAGCAGGCAGTGCCCAACCTGCCACCAACAGATGTGAACTCTGACCCTTACCCATAGGCTGGGGTCCAGCATGTGACTCAGGGGTGGGTGAGCAGCAGAGCTGGGACCAGGTCAGTTGAGCTCAAATGCAATGTGGCAGGTAGGGGAAGTGACACCCCCATTTACACTCAAGAGACAAGGCCAAGAACTCCTCGGATGTGGCAGTGAAGAGAGCTGATGTCACTCATTTCCTCCAGGCAGGCACCAGCAACAGCTACTCCACACCACCTTGCAAATGTTAATTAACTAAACCTCACAATGCAGTGGGCATGAAAGGGGAAGTGAGCAAAGGGAGGTGATGCATGTTAGCCATTCCCTCTCAAATAAATCCCCTATTTAAAAAGAAATCCCAGCTGGGCGTGGTGGTGCACGCCTTTAATCCCAGCACTTGGGAGACAGAGGTAGGAGGATCACCAGGAGTTCGAGGCCACCCTGAGACTATATAGTGAATTCCAGGTCAGCCTGGACAAAAGTGAGACCCTACCTACCTCGTAAAACCAAAAAAAAGAAAAAGAAATCCCAGCTGGGCCTGTCCATGCAGCCTTTAATCCCAGCACTGGGGAGGCAGAGGAGGCAGAGGTAGGAGAATTGCCATTAGTTCTAGGCCACCTTGAGACTACATAGTGAATTCCAGGTCAGCCTAGCTAGAGACCCTACCTAACTCTTAACATGTGCTTAGACCACATGGATGTACACGCTCATCATCCTTGAGTTCCTGAGCTTAAAGGGCTCCTGAACTTAATGGAATAAAATAGTAATACACACACACACACACACACAAATGTTCCTTGCCATTGCTGAGGCTCTTGGTTTCCGACAGGGGATAGGTGGTAAGGCTCTATTGCTGAAGACGCTGCAAAAGTACTTCAGGGGCAAAAACAGCAGCAGATTCAGAAGAAAACATACAAACTCCACTAAGTATACTTCTAACCCAGGTAAAGGAACTTCCAACTGTGTGTACTTCGTGTCTGACCCTACCTCACCCCTCCCCCACACAAAAAAAAGGCCAGAGCCAGGTCTGGTGGTGCACACCTTTAATCCCAGCACTTGGGAGACAGAGGTAGGACAATCGCTGTGGGTTCGAGGCCACCCTGAGACTACATAGTCAATTCCAGGTCAGCCTGAGCTAGAGTGAGACCCTACCTGGAAAAACAAAACAAAAAAAAAGACAAGCCAGGAGGTGGTGGCAAGAGGATTACAACTAGTTTGGAGGCAGTGTGGTCTATAAACCATCCAAATCCAAGGCTATACAGGGATACTGTCTTAGTCACCAAGAAAAATTCTTGGAGCAAAGGATTTGAGAGGATATGGCAACTTAAACTGGCATCTGGAACTTCTCATCCTCCACAAATAAAACACAAGGAATCTCAGCCAGGTGGTGGTATATCCCACTTATTTCATTTTATTTGAGACAGAGAGAATGGGCATGCCAGGGCATCCAGGTGCTGCAAATGAATTCCAGACGCATGTACCACCTTGTGCATCTGGTTTTCGTGGGTCCTGGGGGAAACTAAACCAGGGTCCTTTGGCTTTGAAAGCAAGCGCTTTAACCACTAAGCCCTATATCCCTCATTTGGGAGTGGGAACAGTTCAAGATCACTCCCAGATACATGGAGACTTTAAGGACATCCTGTGCTACATGAGAGCCTATTTCAGACTAACACTCCCTTACCCCATGCTACACACACACACACACACACACACCCCATCAGCACATTCTTACACTAATTCCAAGCAACCCTTGGAAGAGTATGACATCAATGATAACTCAGTGAGGGATGGGGCAGCAAAAGGAGCAGTCAAGGCAACTTCTGTGACCAAGTGAACCTCTGCAAAACCAGAGCCAAGGGGCCCTCTGACCCCTCACAGCCCTAGGAATAGAAAGTAGGCCTTTAGGGCTGGATAGATGGCTTAGTGGTTAAGCGCTTGCCTGTGAAGCTGAAGGACCCTGGTTCGAGGCTCAATTCCCCAGTACCCACATAAGACGGATGCACAAGGTGGCACATGCATTTGGAGTTCATTTGCAGTGGCTGAAGGCCCTGGTGTGCCCGTTCTCTCTCCCTCTGCCTTTCTCTCTGTCTGTTGCTAATAAATAAAAATAAACAAAAAAATTAAAAGGCTAACATAGCCCAAAATACAAAAAAAAAAAGAAAGAAAGAAAAAGTAGGCCTTTAATCCCACCACTGGGAGAGGCAGAGGTATGAGGATCACTGTGAGTTCAAGGCCAGCCTGGGACTAAATGCAGCCTGGGCTAGAGTGACTCTGTCTTAAGAGATCACTGGCTGAGAGCCCAGTGACACAAGGCCTTTAATCAGTAAATCAAGGCAGGATTGCTACAAGTTTGAAGCTAGCCTGGGCTACTAGTACCAGGCTAGTTAGAGCTATAGAATATGATCTAAGGGCAAGGGTGGTCCAGTCACAGGAAACTGAAATTCAGGTAGTTTACTAGAGACTACTAGTATAAGGGGGTTATGGTAAGGTGAGGCCATGTCAGGAAGAAACCTACATAAAGTCAATCCCAAGTGCATTAAGCCAGGGTCCTCTAGAATTTTAATATTTACTTGCATGCAGAGAAAAAGAGGGGAGAGGGCATACCAGGAACTCCAGCCGCTGCAAATGAACTCAATACAGGTGCCACTTTGTGCATCAGGCTGCGTGGGTATTGAGAACCAAATAAATACAGGTAGTTAGGCTTTGCGCAGGCAAATGCCTTAACTGCTGAGCCATCTTTCTAGCCCTAGAATTTTGTTTGTACTATAAAACTATGACTCAGGCTGGGGAGATGGCTTAGAGGCCAGAGCACTTGTGTAGACTAGAGATCAAGCCCTTAGCACCCATATAGGTGGTGGATGGGCGTGGAAGCCCATTTGTAAACCCAGCATTAGGGAAGCAGACAGGGGATCTCTGGGGCCAAGTTGGCTAGCTATGCCATCTAAATCCAAGAACCCCGTGTTCATGTGAGATCCTTCCTCAAAAAAATGGGGGCCCCGCTGGAGAAATGACTTAGCAGTTAAGGCATTTTCCTGTGAAGCCTATTTTTTTAAATGCCACAAAATCCCAATGCAGGGCTGGATTGATGGCTTAGTGGTTAAGGCACTTGCCTACAAAGCTAAAGGACCCCATTCAATTCCCCAAGACCCACATAAGCCAGATGTGCAAGGGAGCACATGTGTCTGGAGTTCTTTTGCAGTGACTGGACACATTGCCATGCCCATCCTCTCTCCCTCTCTCTTTCAATAAAATATTTTTTTAAATCCCAATGCAAACAGCCAGGCATGGTGGCACACACCTTTAATCCCAGGCAGAGGTAGGAGGCCACCATGAGATGACATAGTGAATTCCAGGTTACCTGGGCTACAGTCAGACCCTACCTTGAAAAACAAATCCCCATGCAGATCCCACTCCTTGCTAGTGACACCATCCTATAACTTGAGACATTCTCATATCCCAGACTCCTCAAACTCACTGTATAGCATAAACCACACCCTGCTTTATTGAGTGTTGGGAATTAATTGAACCCAAGGCTTCCTGTATCCCAGGCAAGCATTCCACCTACCTCCCAAAAAGTAGTCTGGCTAGCCTGGATGGAACTCACTCTTCCCCTTAAACCTTTGCTGTCCTGTCTTAGCCTCCTGGGGTGCTAGGATTACAGGTATGCAGTTCCACCCATTTAGTATTGATTGGTGATTAACTGTGCTGAGGTTACAGCACAAAACAGCCAAGGACTCAGATGAGCCTTTCTACTCCATTCAAGGACATGGGAAAGGCAAGAGTAACACTTGATATGCCAATTTTGGTTAGGGCTGTTTCCTCACTAATGTTGCCAAACACTGGGGAGGAGGGTGGCTAAAGGGCTAAAGGGGATAGTAGCCTGGCAGACAGCATTCAGCCTTCACAACACCCTTCCCACAGAAGGGGTTGTGAATTTGACTAGGAATCACTAAACTATGCATGTATGAAAATGCCACATTGACCCCAATGTGTTTCTCTCCCTCCATCTGCCTCCCTTTCAAACAAATAAAAAAATTTTTTTGGTTTTCCAAGGAAGGGTCTTGCTATAGCTCAGGTTGACCTGGAATTCACTATGTAGTTTCAGGGCAGCCTTGAACTCATGGCCATCCTCTTACCTCTGCTACTTACCCCAGCAGGATAAAGGTATGCACCACCACACCAGGCCCAAATAAAAATCTGAATGTTAAAATATTTTTAATTGTGTACAGGAGCTTAAGTATATTTTTGGATTCCTCTAATTTATGTACTATTCACTTGTAAGCTTTAATCCCAGCACTTGGAAGGCAGAGATAGGACTGCCACCCTGAGACTACAGTGAATTCCAGGTTAGCCTGGGCTAGAGCAAGTCCCTACCATAAAAAAAAATTGTAGCACTTGGAAAGCTGAGGTAGGAGGATCACCATGAGTTTGAGACTAGCCTTGGCTACAAGTGAGCTCCAGGTGAGCTTAGACTAGAGTGAGACAGCCTCAAAAACAAAGAGAACCAGGAGAATGGGGGAACGAAAAATGGCCTGATGCTGGGCGTGGTGGCGCACGCCTTTAATCCCAGCACTCGGGAGGCAGAGGTAGAAGGATCACTGTGAGTTCGAGGCTACCCTGAGACTACACAGTGAATTTCAGGTTAGCCTGGACTAGAACAAAACCCTACCTCGAAAAACAAAAATAAAATTCTAATTTATTGGGAACTAGAGATGGCTTAGCCATTGTTAAGTCCTTGCCTGTGAAGCCTAAGGACTCTGGTTCGAGGCTAGATTCCCCAGGACCCACATAAACCAGATGCACAAGGTGGTACATGCATCTGGAGTTCGTTTGCAGTAGCTGGAGGCCCTGGTGTGCCCATTCTCTATCTGCCTCTTTCTCTCAGTCAGTCACCCTCAAATAAATAAGTTTTTAAGAATTCTAATTTATATTTGTAGTCGTTGAAGGTCCTGGGTGCCCAATCTGTCTGTCTCTCTGCTTGAAAAAATAAATTTAAAAAAAACTAAAAGGCCGGGCGTGGTGGCCTTTAATCCCAGCATTCGGTAGCCAGAGGTAGGAAGATTGCTCTGAGTTTGAGGCCACCCTAAGACTATACTACATAGTGAATTCTAAGTCAGCCTGGGCTAGAGCTAAGACCCCATTCCTCAAAAATCAAAAACGGGGCATACTGCTACATGGCCTTCTTTAAAGGTAGGAGGATCACTGAGTTCGAGGCCACTACGTAGTCCTACATAGTGAATTCCAGGTCAGCCTGGGCTAGAGGTAGACCTTACCTCAAAAAAAAAATAGCACCTCCTGCTGACTCTTGGGGATGCATCTTTAACACTCCTGGCAAATGGCCAGCAATACACTTCTATTACTACAGAGTAACTGGGGCCCCTCAGGCTTATTTATAGCTGGAGTCAGAAAAAAAAATGTCAAAGCCCTAGTAGCCTTGTTCTATTGCCTTAGCACCTCTGACCCTACAGATCAATGGATTTAATACTTGGGCCTTCCTCCCAACCTACTGAAAATGAGCAACAAGTTTCCTAATCTTTTTTTGGATTTTTAAAAAATATTTAAGCCGGGCGTGGTGGCGCACACCTTTAATCCCAGCACTCGGGAGGCAGAGGTAGGAGGATCGCTGTGAGTTCGAGACCACCCTGAGACTACAGTGAACTCCAGGTCAGCCTGAGCTAGAGTGAGACCCTACCTCGAAAAAAAAATTTTTATTATTTATTTATTTATTTATTTGAGAGAGAGATACAGAAATAGGCAGGTAGAGAGAGAGAGAATGGGTACGCCAGGGCCTCCAGCCACTGCAAACGAACTCCAGATGCATGCACCCCTTTGTGCATCTGGCTTGCGTGGGTCCTGGAGAATCAAGCCTCGAACCAGGGTCCTTAGGCTTCATAGGCAAGAGTTTAACCGCTAAGCCATCTCTCCAGCCCCAAATTTGCTAATCTTAATCCTGGATCCCATTTGGCCATCCAGCCACTGTGCTGGGTAAGGGTAATTCCACTCATGTCCTAATGAGGGAGCCTCAGCAGAAAGTCACCCCAGCACAAAAAGCACTATGCATTACCCCAGCCACAGGGAGACCCACCTGAACATCTGCACTGGGCTTATACCCTTCTGCAAGGTAAAGGTGCTCACAGGTGTCAATGTGCCTGAAAAAGAGCTCACCATCACTGTGCAGTAGTGATTTCAACACCCAGAGCCTCATTCCCACCACCTGTAAAAGGGGCTCAGGGAGATCAATGGCCCCCCATGAGATAGAAAAATGTCAGGAAAAGAGAGATGAGATGGGAAGAGATGGAAAGAGTGGAAGAGATGGAAAAAGTGGAAGAGATGGAAAGAGATGGAAAGAGTGGAAGAGATGGAAAGAGTGGAAGAGATGGAAAGAGTGGAAGAGATGGGAAGAGATGGAAAGAGTGGAAGAGATGGGAAGAGATGGAAAGAGTGGAAGAGATGGAAAGAGATGGAAGTGATGGAAAGAGTGGAAGAGATGGAAAGAGTGGAAGAGATGGAAAATGGAAAGAGTGGAAGAGATGGAAAGAGTGGAAGAGATGGAAAGAGTGAAAGGGAAGGAAAGGGATGGGAAAGTTACCTAACAATACACCTATGGCCATGCCAATAATCCCAGCACTTAGGAGTCATAGCCAGTACTGCCCTGTTTCAAAATCAGTCTAGGCTATGAGGCCCTGGTCTGGTCTCTGAAATGTTGGGGGGAATCCCTGGGGCAAGAGTACAAGACAAGAAACTTAGATGAAATCAGAAATGGGCCTGGAGGTGGAACTGGCAACTGGTCTGGGACAAAGAAATCCCAAGTCTTCCTGGAGGGAGTTCTTGTCCAAACCTCCATTAAAATTAGATCCTTGGGGCTGCAATAATGAGGGGTGACAAGCCTCTCTGGGTCACAGGCACCAGAGCTGGAGGAAGGCAGGGAAGCAGCCTCCCTAGCCCCACCTCCCTCCTCTTCCTCCTCCTCCTGTAGCCCCCTGCAGCTCCCAGATCCTCTCTTCTCCTCCCCCCCCCACCCTCTGGAGGGGTAGGGGTTATGCCTAAGGCTTTAAGGAGGATGTGGCTGGCCCCGGTCTGGGCCCCTTTGTTTCAGCTCTTTCCACCCCAACAGGAAAGGTAAAGGATCTTGCTTAGCTCTGCAATTACACCTTCAGTTGGCCCCAACCTTGGAAGGGGGGGAGGAGCAAAAAGTGGCCCCAACCCATATAAAACCATGGCCCCTTTCAAGAAGGGAACAAAGGCAGTCCTTCCTGCCAACTCCCCAGTCATGGACAATGATTTAGAAAAGCTTTCATAGCTGAAAAAGCTGTACCTTGGGAAGGCAGGAAAAGGAAGAGCTGGCAAAGCTGCCTCCCTTCATGGTCTCAGTACTGGTCACCTTCAAAAGTGGGGCTCAAGCTGGACGTGGTGGGTAGAGGTGAGTTTGAGGCCACCCTGAAACTAGCCTTGGATAGATAACCTGCCTCTAAAAACAAAAAAAAAAAGTAGGGCTAACAATTAACTCGTCCAAACTTTTAACATCCATGTGAAGGATGCTACCCCAGACACTAACTGTCCCATTCACGCCTTTACCCAAACCAGTGAAGACTTTATGCCTAAAGCTGGTTTGACCCTCAGTCTGTTAAGTTTGTTCCAATTGCAAATTGCAAATGGTGTAATGAAAGCAATTAATTTAAGACCGCTAAAGCAGATACCCCAAGACTTATCCGTACCTAAGGAGGGCAACCTGCTTAGCCCATGTGAGGCTCCCTAAATGAGGCCAATAGTGGCAGTGTATTCGCTATATAAACAAGCCCTGTGAGATATATCTTAAAGCTGAGGTGTACACCAGTGTCAGAGGGCCTGTCTGTCCATCCTCCATCGCTGCAAATAAAAAATAAGGTCTGTACCTGGGGTTTTTCAAGTACCAGCAAATAAGAGGTCACAGCACGCCTGGTGAAAGAGAGCAAATGAGATCAGAATTCTGGAGACCCTAAGGGAGTGCCCCACTAGAAGTATCCCAGGGGAAAATGAAAGCGGCCAGCAGTCTAAAGCCCACAACATGCATAACTCAGCAAGCAGTTCATCGTTACTTTATTAAGCTAGGAGATTTATTTTAGGAAAGAAAAAGCAAGAAAAGCCCCCAAGCTCGGAAGTCCCGTTCATACTCTTAATTCCCTTTGAGTCATGAACGTCTAAACCTGCGAATAGGGCTCCAGCTAGAACCTCTCAGCCTGCGGATAGGGCTCCAGCGATGCCTAAGGAAGGCTAAGGGCCATGGCCACAGGTGAGGCTTGGGCAAGAACAGCCGCGCTGGCCCATAGGCGTCCCAAATTCGCTCCCCAGGTTAAGTCTAGGTTCTCTCTAGCTTGCACTGTGCCCCGTGGAACCACAACCCACCACCAACACCAGTGATCAATCGCTGCGGCATGGTGGGATTGCCGACTAGGAGGAGGTGCTGGCGGCTTGGGAAGCCACCTCGGTGAGTGGGTTTAGCAAGCCTCACCCCGGAAGAAGGTAGAGAATGGAAAACGAGCCCCCAAGGCTGGACTGCGTGACGGAGCAGCGAGGGACCGCCCCCCCAGCAGGCTCCGCCCTGGCCAGGTGTGCCCCACAAACTCGCAGCCCCTCCCAGCAGGTGGCTGCACCATGCCTCAGGTGCGGCTGCTCCGTGGGTCCTGGGGAGCACACCTGCCCACGCCCCAACCCTGACACCGACACGCGTGCTGCATCACCCACTAGTATCTATCCTAACCCGGGGACAAGGATGGGGAAGTTTGCACGAGGGTTCAACGCTCATATCCACCGCACGGCTCCCTCCCCTACTTCCACATCCTCCGACCCTGCTCCAGGAGGTTTCAAGGGAGGGAGGTTAAGGAGCCCCTTCCCCCAGAAACACAGCCCCGTATGCCACCCCCAAATTCTCCGTGGTGAGCTATTCCGCACGATGTTAACTCCAAAAATTGGTGCGCGTCCCGTCTACGGAATAGACCTCGGAGAGAGACCAAAGGGCGGTCCGGGTAAGGAAGCTATACCCCGCTTCCTCTAGCCATCCCCAGGGCGATCGGGGGGCTCTTAGCTCCGCGCCCACATCTAGAAAGAATGGCCCGCGGGATGGAGGGGTCTCCTGTCCTCGGGGTCCCCAGGCAGACCCGCGGTCGGACTGCTGGGTCCCTGGGGATTCCGCGGCCAGCTGGGGCCAGGCTACCCCGTGCGGGGCGCTCACCTGCCGCGAGGCTGGCTCCGGGCGCAGCGCGGCGCCGCGCTCTTGGTCGCCGGGCGATCTTGAGCTGCTGGCGGGAGGCCGGCGGACGGCGGCGCTCGCTGGGCTCGCGAATCTCCGGCGCCGATCGCCCGACTACGTTTACTTGGGGCCGCTTAACCCCCGAGCTGCCGGCCGGGAACGGCCGCGCGCTCGGCCCGCGCGCCGGGGAGCCGAGCCCGGCTCGGGTCCGGGGGGGAGGAGGGGGCGCTCAGTCCGGGGAACGTCCACGCTGGGGGGGCTAACGACGGCCGAAGGGAGAAAGAGAGAGAGGGCGAGGGGACCGGCGCGGGAGGGACGCGCGGCCGAGTGGGTGGGGAGGGGGCGGCGCCGGCTCCCCTTGTAGCCCAGGCTCGGCCCTCGCCCCGCCCTCGCTCGGGGGGCGCCCCCATTGCAGCCACTCACAACCCGGCCCGGCCAGGGAGGGGGGGCGGACGAGGGAAATTTGAAATCATTCCCCGAACCTCCTTCCGCCCCTCCTCCTTGACGCCACCTCGGGTCCACCCCCCTCCCGGGCCCGGTCAATCATCCACCGGGATGATGAGCTCCAAAGGGGGGGGCGCCAGGTATCACCCCCCCAATCCTCCACCCAGAACCCCGTATCCAGTGTCCCCATCTCTCTGGACAGACACGCACACGCACGCATGTCTGGATGCTGGAGTTCAGAGAGGGGAAGCGACACTGCTGGAGTCACACAGCACTCCAGTCTCATGGTCCCCACCAGCACCACCACCAGCATCTCCAGCCGCCATGGCGCCTAGGCGCTGCGATGTCCCTGTTGGTGATCCTGCTGGGCACCCTGTATTCCTTCCTGCCTTTATGCAGCTCTGCCTTTGTCCGCCATCTTAGGGGACAGGAGGCCATGGGAGGACCAAGGCCACCTGGATGCTCAGGACAGCTAGGGTTGGAGACTCCACTCTGGAGGTCAGGCCTGCGTTCCTCATTATAACATTGAACCAAGCAGGGCAGGGTGGCGCACGTTTCTAATCCCAGCACTCAAGAGGCAGAGATAGGAGGATCGCCATGAGTTCGAGGCCACACTGAGATTGCATAGTGAATTACAGGTCAGCCTGAGCTAGGGTGAGACCCTTACCTCCAAAAAACAAAAATTTTAAAAATTTAAAAATAAATTGAACCATAAGAAAATCACTTTGGAGCCGGGCATGGTGGCACATGCCTTTAATCCCAGCACTCAGGAGGCCGAGGTAGGAGGATTGCTTGAGTTCAAGGCCACTCTGAGACTACATAGCGAATTCCAGGTCAGCCTGGGCCACAGTGAGACCCTACCTCGAAAAAAAAGAAAAAAGAAAACCACTTTGTAGCATATATGGCACCTGGAGTTTATGTTTCTTTATTTGCTTGTTTGCATGCTTATTGTCTTATCTCCACACATTAGAAGGTGAAGGAGCCCAAAGTAGGTGCTAAGTAAAGACATGTTAGGTGAATGAACAGAAAAAATGGACGATCAGCTTGACAACAAAGCTATAAATACGCTGACCCTGTCCACCATTTGAGGGATCCTCGTGACTTCACTCGAAAGCATTTCCCTGCAGTGGAGGAGGTGTTGGCCTTCTGCTTCCTCCACCTGGACTCTCTTTATCCAGATCTTTTTTTTTTTCCCCATTCCATGGAAGGCTTCCCACCTCTGTTCCATTTCATCCTGTTTCTATAGCCCTTCATCTACATGATTGTTTTGCATGTCATTTTTAAAACTTTTTTTATTGACAACTTCCATAATTATAGACAATAAACCATGATAATTCCCTCCCCTCCCTTGCATATTGTTTTCTTCCCTCCCTCCCTTACATACACACACAGGATTAACATTCCTCCTGGCCCAAGCTGAGTCTCCAGTACCCACAGAGGGCCTATCACCAAAAGGAACTCGACACAAGTTTGTTGAATGAATGAATGAATGAATGGTCACAGGTTTCCTGCCTCTGAAGCCTCACGTTTCTGAGTTAAACCCAGTTTTAAACCCTGAAACTTGTACTGGTTAGTGAGTGAGTCTATGGCAACTGCTGGAGGGTTTAAGATTCTACACTTGTTTCTCTTAGAAGAGAGGCTCAAGAAAACAAAGGGCCTCAAAGGCAAGCCTGGGTGTGGCCCCATGTGGAGGAACAGCGGGAACTAAAGTATGTTCCAGGTTCCAGGCAATTGGTGTGGCAAGAAGGGGATCTCTTAGAAGGCTGTGAACAAGCAGATGGTCTCCATCTTTGAGAAAAGATCATAAACATCGGGAGAATGGCTGGGTTTGGTAGTCCGTATTTGTATTCCCAGCACATTGGAAGTGGAGGCAGGAAGATCAGGAAACAATTCCCAGCTACAAAATGAGTTCAAAGCCAGGCATGATGGTGCATGCCTTTAAATCACAGCACTCAGAACACAGAGGTAGGAGGATTGCCATGAGTTCGTGGCCACCCTAAGAACACAGAGTGAATATCAGGACAGCCTGGGCTAGGATGAGACCCTACCTCGAAAAAAAAAAAAAAAAGGCAGAGGTAGGAGGGTTGCCATGAGTCCAGGTCAGCCTGGGCTACAGTGAAACCTTACCTTGAAAAACAAAACAAAAAAAAAAAAAGCTCTGTCATTTAAAAGTAAATACAAAAATAAATACAAAAACAAAAGCCAGGCTTGATGGCTCAAGGCTTTAATCCTAGCACTTAGAAAGCTGAGGTAGGAGGAACACCATGAGTTTGAGACTAGCCTTGGCTACAGAGTAAGCTCCACGTGAGCTTAGGCTAGAGTGAGACTCTGCCTCAAAAACAAAGAAAACCAGGAGAATGGGGGAAAGAAAAATGGATTGATGCCGGGCGTGGTGGCACACACCTTTAATCCCAGTACTCAGGAGGCAGAGGTAGTAGGATCACCTTGAGTTCGGGCAACCCTGAGATTGCATAGTGAATTCCAGGTCAGCCTGGGCCAGAGTGAGACCCTACCTTGAAAAACAAAAAAAAAAATAAAAATAAGGAAAAATGGCCTGATGCTGCCAGAGGCCCAGAACTTTACAATTTGCAAAATTTATTGATCATATTGCCCAACTCATTTGAGCCACAAGAGGCCACCCAATGAGGGTAGGACAAGGAAATAAGAATGCAGGACAAGGCCAGGCGTGGTGGTGCACGCCTTTAATCCCAGCACTCGGGAGGCAGAGATAGGAGGATCGCCATGAGTTCAAGCCACCCTGAGAATACAGAGTGAATTCCAGGTCAGCCTGAGCTAGAGTGAGACCCTACCTCGAAAAAAAAAAAAAAAAAAAGGAAAATCAGGCCTCATTTCAGAAGAGGAAAGCAAAAACACACCATTAGCCAGGCATGGTGGTGCACACCTTTAATCCCAACACTTGGGAGGCAGACATAGGAGGATTGCTGTGAATTTGAAGTCAGCCTGAGAGACTACAGAGTGAATTCCAGGACAGCCTGGGCCAGAATGAGACCAGGGGTGGGGGAGGGGGACACGCCATAAGGAGAGATTTACTGAAAATGACTGTTGTGTCACCAGACCTTAACTGAGCATCTGTGTGATGATCAGCAGCACTGTTTACTTGGAAATGTAACCGATCACTATCATTATAATCATGATGGTAATCAGTGTGCACTAAGGAGACAAAAATTCGGTGACTGTGCTTGGGTGTGTAGCTCTGGTAGAGTGCTTGCCTACTGTGTGCAAGGCCCAGGGGTCCCATCCCCTGCACCTCCAAAAACAAGAAAGGAATCTATAATTAAAGGCCATCCAAAAAAAAAATTTTTTAAAAAAAAGGCCATCCAGACAGGCTTGGAGGCACACGCCTTTAATCCCAGCACTCTGGAGGCAGAGGTAGGAGGAGTTTGAGTTTGAGTTTGAGGCCAGCCTGGGACAACAGAGTGAGTTTCAAATCAGCCTAGGCTGGAGTGAAACCCTACCTTGAAAAAAAAAAAAAAAAAAAACACAACAAAACAAATGCCATCTATTTTATCATTAGAAACAAAAACAGGGGCAGGAGAGATTGCTCAATGTTCAAGACACTAGTCTGCAAAGCCTAATGACGCGGGTTGGTTCAATTCTCTACTGCTCAATTTCTTCTTCTTTAAAATGGAGACAATAGTGGGAGAAATGGCTTAGTGGTTAAGGTGCTTGCCTGCGAAGTGTAAGGACCCAGGTTCGATTCCCCAGTACCTACATAAACCAGATGCATAACAGGGCATAAGTGTCTGGAGTTCCTTTGCAGTGGCTAGAGGCCCTGGAGCACCCATTCTCTGTTTCTTTATCTGCCCCTTTCTTTCTTTCTTTCTTTCTTTCTTTCTTTCTTTCTTTCTTTCTTTCTCAAAAATAAATAATAAAATAAAATATTTTAAAATGGAGATAATTTTAACTACTTCAGAGGTTGTGAAATGGCAGAATTTAATACATGTAAGGCATCTCAAACATGCAAGCCTGGCTCATTGGGAGGTCATAAAAGTTCTTGTTAAAAAAAATTTATTGTTATTAACAATGTACTGCTCTCCTGGCTGCCTGACCGTCTCCAGGTGGGGTAGCCCTGTCTGTACCATGGGCACCTGCTACGAAGGCAAGCCCATGTCATCTCAAGCAACATCAAGTATGAAGACTCCCATTTTACAGTTGAGAAAAGGGAGGCTCAGGGCCAACACTTGATCATTGGCACAGCTGGAAGTACAGCCCACTTGCAGCCCTCCCCCACACACCACCACCACCTCTCAGGACCCCCGCAGGGCACACCAGACTAAAGAGCTGGCCTCCGGCCTGCCCTCAACTCTTCATTGGAATAATAATAATGCTAGTGAGTCTGGGGTTCACCCAGGCCTTTGTATGTGAAAGAACCTCATTGTAAAGTACTTGGGCTTGACTGTGATGTCATTAGAGACCATCTTCACTTGCAAAATGGGTTCTTCACCTTTCATTTTCACCAGGAACACCCAAGCTTTTCTTTTGTTCTTTTTTTTTTTAAAGCTGCCCCTCCCCCCCACCATTGAAAGTTTTCTTTCCTTCTAACTTCCTAGTTAATACAACTGCTAGTCACTATTCTTCCAGGCAGTCTGAGGCTGGGCCCCAGACACTTGCTAAGCAAGCTCTCTTCTTCTTCTTCTTTTTGTTTTTTGTTTTGTTTTCTGAGGTAGGGTCTCACTCTAGCCCAGGCTGGCCTGGAATTCACAATGTAGTCTCAGGGTGGCCTTGAACTCATGGCAATCCTACCTCTCTGCCTCCCAAGTGCTGGGATTAATGGCGTGCGCCACCACACCCGGCTTGCAAGCTCTCTTCTATACACCCTTTCTCCCTGCTTCCCAAGCGTAGGAGCCACCTCCATCCTCATTATGCATTCAGTGGACGGAGTCTCCTCTGGAAGCTCTCCTTCATGACCATTACCCAGGCCCCTCAGACAAACCAGCAACCCCCGTGAACCTTTCTGGAAGCTCAGGCTTGACCCGTAAAAGAGGAGATGGCAGGGAGAAGAAAGACATCCGCAACTGGGTGCTGTCCTCATCTTCCCTGTGAGTCCATGGAGGGACCTGGGGAAGTATGTGGCTTCCCCTCCCCCACGCTGCCTCCTCCAAGGTCAAAGGTCAGGTGATGTAGCACAAAATAGCCCAAACCCCAGTTCCATCCTCAGTTGCTGTCCTCTTAGCCTAGGTTTGCTCTGGGTTTACATGCTACTCGCCTTCGATTATTTTACTTAACTATTTCTTTGGTGGTGCTGGGGACAAGAACGCAAGGCAGGGCTTTGCACATACTAGGCAAGCACTCTCCCACTGACCTACAGCCCAGAGCCCAGGCCTTACTTCTCAGGATCCCCCCCCCCCAACCCAGTCAAGACCAGTTCTTTATCTCCTCCAGATAGGCCCTTTGCTTCCTGAAGTCCATATTCACATAGTGCTGATAACCCCAAGCCAGTAAGGGGAGATTTGGGATAACATCTGTAGGATAGGAAGAGAAGACAGGGGTGACATGCCCAGAACTCCACAGCTCCCTACTTGACTCCTAGGGTCATCGTCCAGGACCTGACAGAAAGACAAGTCAGTCTATTTCATTTCTACTCATGTCAGGCCTGCTCACTCTATCCCTCCACCCACCAAGTGACTTGTTACAACCCCTCCCCCAGCCCCTTCCCTGCTTTTTTTTTTCTCTGTGTCAGTGTCTTCAGATGACTTTTCAGAGTATCATCCTCATTAGACCTCCAGCCACCGAGTGGGGGAAGAGCAGTTCCTCTTTTCCCCAACACCTAGCACGAGCCTCAGTATACTGTACAGCTACTGCCTGAATGAGTGGAGGAATGTTTCAGATCCTGAAAGTAGTCCAGAAGAAAAACGAATTCAGGTAACACCTCCCAGGTATCTCCCAGGGTTGAATTCACAATGCCCAGCAGAGACAGGCTTTGCAATTCTTGCAAGGCCCAGGCCAGGCATTCCTTTTATAATTGTTCTCCAGGGAAAAACAAAGCAGACAATAGAGAACCAAGGCCTTGTTTTCTCAGGCAAAGTGATTGCTCTCAAGAATTGAAATAAGAAGTGAGATTTCCAAAGGTGGAGGCATCACCCCCCTCTACTCAAACTAGGACCAGCCAATTGGCCCTTTCAAAAGCAAATTTCCAGAGGTGATAGCTGTAATGTGCTTTAGAGCTTAGGTGCAAAGAAGACCTTAAAAATGTTGCCTGTTTTTAAATTTTATGTCAACCAGCCTGGGCTAGAGTGAGACCCTGCCTCAAAAAATAATGTATGCCAACAAAATATTTTCAGATTTGTAGGGACAGTTTTATTGGTTTTTTTTTTTTTTTTTTTTTTTTTTTTTTGAGGTTTCCCTCTAACCCAGGCTGGCATGTGGAACTCATGGCAGTCCTCCTACCTCAGCCTCCCAAGTGCTGAGATTAAAGGCAGGCACCACCATGACCAGCTGCGGGGACTTTTTTTTTTTTTAAGTGCTTATGGGCTGGAGAGGTGGTCTAGTGGTTAAGGCTCTTGCCTGCAAAGCCGAAAGACCCACGTTTGATTTCCCTGTACCCACGTAAAGCCTTATGCACAAGGTGGCACATGCAACTGGAGTTTATTTGAGTGGTTAGAGGCCCTGGTGCACCCATTCCCTCTATCTGCCTCTGCCTGTGTGTCAAATAAATAAAATGTTTCTTTTTTATTTTTATTTATTTATTAGAGACAGAGAGAGTGAGAATGGGTGCTCCAGGGACTCTAGCCACTGCAAACGAACTCCAGACGCATGCACCACCATGTGCATCTGGCTTACATGGGATCTGGAGAATAGAACCGGGGTCCTTAGGCTTTGTTTTGTTTGTTTCTTTCTTTCTTTCTTTTCAAGGTAGGGTCTCACTCTAGCCCATGCTGGCCTAGAATTCACTCTGTATTCTCAAGGTGTCCTCGAACTCATGGAGATCCTCCTACCTCCACCTCCAGAGTGCTGGGATTAAGGGAGTACACCACCACGCCGGCAAAAAAAAAAGAAAGAAAGAAAGAAAGAAAGAAAGAAAGAAAGAAAGAAAGAAAGAAAGAAAGAAGGAAGAAAGAAAGAGAGGAAGAGAGAATATGAATCTGGTGCACCAGGACCTCTTGACACTGCAAAGGAACTCCAGACACATATGCCACTTTGTGCATCTGGCTTTATGTGGAATTGAACCTAGGCCAGCAGGTTTAGCAAGTGTTTTTTTTTTTTTTTTTTTTTTTTTTTTTTTTTTTTGGTTTTTTTGAGGTAGAGTTTTGCCATGAGTTTGAGGCCACCCTGAAACTACATAGTGAATTCCAGGTCAGCCTGAGCTAGAGCGAGACACTATCTTAAGGAAAAAAAAAAAAAGTTCATCATCAAACTACTTCAGAGGTTGTGAAATGGCAGAATTTAATACATGTAAGGCATCTCAAACATGCAAGCCTGGCTCATTGGGAGGTCATAAAGTTCTTGTTAAAAATTTATTGTTATTAACAATGTACTGCTCTCCTGGCTGCCTGACCGTCTCCAGGTGGGGTAGCCCTGTCTGTACCATGGGCACCTGCTACGAAGGCAAGCCCATGTCATCTCAAAGCAACATCAAGTATGAAGACTCCCATTTTACAGTTGAGAAAAGGGAGGCTCAGGGCCAACACTTGATCATTGGCACAGCTGGAAGTACAGCCCACTTGCAGCCCTCCCCACACACCACCACCACCTCTCAGGACCCCGCAGGGCACACCAGACTAAAGAGCTGGCCTGGGCCTGCCCTCAACTCTTCATTGGAATAATAATAATGTTAGTGAGTCTGGGGTTCACCCAGGCCTTTGTATGTGAAAGAACCTCATTGTAAAGTACTTGGGCTTGACTGTGATGTCATTAGAGACCATCTTCACTTGCAAAATGGGTTCTTCACCTTTCATTTTCACCAGGAACACCCAAGCTTTTCTTTTGTTTTGTTTTTTTTTTAAAGCTGCCCCCTCCCCACCATTGAAAGTTTTCTTTCCTTCTAACTTCCTAGTTAATACAACTGCTAGTCACTATTCTTCCAGGCAGTCTGAGGCTGGGCCCCAGACACTTGCTAAGCAAGCTCTCTTCTTCTTCTTCTTTGTTTTTTGTTTTTTGTTTTCTGAGGTAGGGTCTCACTCTAGCCCAGGCTGGCCTGGAATTCAATGTAGTCTCAGGTGGCCTTGAACTCATGGCAATCCTACCTCTCTGCCTCCCAAGTGCTGGGATTAATGGCGCGCCACCACACCCGGCTTGCAAGCTCTCTTCTATACACCCTTTCTCCCTGCTTCCCAGCGTAGGAGCCACCTCCATCCTCATTATGCATTCAGTGGACGGAGTCTCCTCTGGAAGCTCTCCTTCATGACCATTACCCAGGCCCCTCAGACAAACCAGCAACCCCCGTGAACCTTTCTGGAAGCTCAGGCTTGACCCGTAAAAGAGGAGATGGCAGGGAGAAGAAAGACATCCGCAACTGGGTGCTGTCCTCATCTTCCCTGTGAGTCCATGGAGGGACCTGGGGAAGTATGTGGCTTCCCCTCCCCCACGCTGCCTCCTCCAAGGTCAAAGGTCAGGTGATGTAGCACAAAATAGCCCAAACCCCAGTTCCATCCTCAGTTGCTGTCCTCTTAGCCTAGGGTTTGCTCTGGGTTTACATGCTACTCTTCGATTATTTTACTTAACTATTTCTTTGGTGGTGCTGGGGACAAGAACGCAAGGCAGGGCTTTGCACATACTAGGCAAGCACTCTCCCACTGACCTACAGCCCAGAGCCCAGGCCTTACTTCTCAGGATCCCCCCCCCCCCCCCAACCCAGTCAAGACCAGTTCTTTATCTCCTCCAGATAGGCCCTTTGCTTCCTGAAGTCCATATTCACATAGTGCTGATAACCCCAAGCCAGTAAGGGGAGATTTGGGATAACATCTGTAGGATAGGAAGAGAAGACAGGGGTGACATGCCCAGAACTCCACAGCTCCCTACTTGACTCCTAGGGTCATCGTCCAGGACCTGACAGAAAGACAAGTCAGTCTATTTCATTTCTACTCATGTCAGGCCTGCTCACTCTATCCCTCCACCCACCAAGTGACTTGTTACAACCCCTCCCCCAACCCCTTCCCTGCTTTTTTTTTTCTCTGTGTCAGTGTCTTCAGATGACTTTTCAGAGTATCATCCTCATTAGACCTCCAGCCACCGAGTGGGGGAAGAGCAGTTCCTCTTTTCCCCAACACCTAGCACGAGCCTCAGTATACTGTACAGCTACTGCCTGAATGAGTGGAGGAATGTTTCAGATCCTGAAAGTAGTCCAGAAGAAAAACGAATTCAGGTAACACCTCCCAGGTATCTCCCAGGGTTGAATTCACAATGCCCAGCAGAGACAGGCTTTGCAATTCTTGCAAGGCCCAGGCCAGGCATTCCTTTTATAATTGTTCTCCAGGGAAAAACAAAGCAGACAATAGAGAACCAAGGCCTTGTTTTCTCAGGCAAAGTGATTGCTCTCAAGAATTGAAATAAGAAGTGAGATTTCCAAAGGTGGAGGCATCACCCCCCTCTACTCAAACTAGGACCAGCCAATTGGCCCTTTCAAAAGCAAATTTCCAGAGGTGATAGCTGTAATGTGCTTTAGAGCTTAGGTGCAAAGAAGACCTTAAAAATGTTGCCTGTTTTTAAATTTTATGTCAACCAGCCTGGGCTAGAGTGAGACCCTGCCTCAAAAATAATGTATGCCAACAAAATATTTTCAGATTTGTAGGGACAGTTTTATTGGTTTTTTTTTTTTTTTTTTTTTTTTTTTTTTTTTTTTTTTGAGGTTTCCCTCAACCCAGGCTGGCATGTGGAACTCATGGCAGTCCTCCTACCTCAGCCTCCCAAGTGCTGAGATTAAAGGCAGGCACCACCATGACCAGCTGCGGGGACTTTTTTTTTTTTTTTAAGTGCTTATGGGCTGAGAGGTGGTCTAGTGGTTAAGGCTCTTGCCTGCAAAGCCCGAAAGACCCACGTTTGATTTCCCTGTACCCACGTAAAGCCTTATGCACAAGGTGGCACATGCAACTGAGTTTATTTGAGTGGTTAGAGGCCTGGTGCACCCATTCCCTCTATCTGCCTCTGCCTGTGTGTCAAATAAATAAAATGTTTCTTTTTATTTTTATTTATTTATTAGAGACAGAGAGAGTGAGAATGGGTGCTCCAGGACTCTAGCCACTGCAAATGAACTCCAGGCATGCACCACCATGTGCATCTGGCTTACATGGGATCTGGAGAATAGAACAGGGGTCCTTAGGCTTTGTTTTGTTTGTTTCTTTCTTTCTTTCTTTTCAAGGTAGGGTCTCACTCTAGCCCATGCTGGCCTAGAATTCACTCTGTATTCTCAAGGTGTCCTCGAACTCATGGAGATCCTCCTACCTCCACCTCCAGAGTGCTGGGATTAAGGGAGTACACCACCACGCGGCAAAAAAAAAGAAAGAAAGAAAGAAAGAAAGAAAAGAAAGAAAGAAAGAAAGAAAGAAAGAAAGGAAAAGGAAGAAAGAAAGAGAGGAAGAGAGAATATGAATCTGGTGCACCAGGACCTCTTGACACTGCAAAGGAACTCCAGACACATATGCCACTTTGTGCATCTGGCTTTATGTGGAATTGAACCTAGGCCAGCAGGTTTAGCAAGTGTTTTTTTTTTTTTTTTTTTTTTTTTTTTTTTTTTTTGGTTTTTTTGAGGTAGAGTTTTGCCATGAGTTTGAGGCCACCCTGAAACTACATAGTGAATTCCAGGTCAGCCTGAGCTAGAGCGAGACACTATCTTAAGGAAAAAAAAAAAAAAAATTCATCATCAAATCCTATACAGAAACCAGAGAATTGGAACTAACCTGTAAGAGAAACCATAGATGGAAGCCGGGCGTGGTGGCGCACGCCTTTAATCCCAGCACTGGGGAGGTAGAGGTAGGAGGATCACCATGAGTTCAAGGGCACCCTGAGACTACATAGTGAATTCCAGGTCAGCCTGAGCTAGAGTGAAACCCTACCTCGAAAAACAAAAAAACAAAACAAGAATAACTATAGATGGTTGCTAGGTGTGGTGGTACATGCCTTTAATCCCAGCACTCAGAACCCAGAGGTAGGAGGATGGCTGTAAATTCAAGGCCAGCTTGAGATTACATAGTGAATTCCAGGTTAGCCTGGGCTAGATAGAGCAAGACCCTACCTCAAAAAAAAAAAAAAAAAAAAAAAAAAACAATAACTATAGAGGGTTATTTAAATTCATTTACCTGTATAAGGAGAAAAGCTAGAAGGGCATTTGACTCCTAGCCCCCTGGCTTCAGCAAGCCAAAGGCCAATTTCAAAACTCATCCACTGACCCAAATGTGGGTGAGGAGGCATCCTGCTAGTCTATCCCTTCTCTCCCCTCCTGGGATCAAAGGAGTGCACCACTATGCCCAGCTATTTTGACATTTTTGTTACATGCTGTTCCCATACAGTCACAACCTGGAATGGTGGTGCATGCCTTTAATCCCAGCACAGGAATATCCCTGTGAGTCTGAGGCAAGCCTAGTTTATGAAGTGAGTTCCAGGTCAGCCTGGGCTAGAGTGAGAACGATCATTAAAAATAAATAAATAGGGGGCTGGAGAAATGGCTTAGTGGTTAAGGCCTGTGAAGCCAAAGGATCCTGGTTCGATTCTCCAGGTCCCACGTAAGCCAGATGCACAAGGGACACATGCATCTGGAGTTCGTTTACAGTGGCTAGAGGCCCTGGCGTGCCCATTCTCTCTCTCTGCCTCTTTTCTATCTCTCTCTTTGCTTGCAAATTAATTAATTAATTAAAAATAAATAAATGGGGGCTGGAGAAATGACTAAGTGGTTAAGGCGTTTGCCTACAAAGCCAAAGGATCCCAGCTCGATCCCCCAGGACCCACATAAACCAGATGTACAAGGAGATGCATGTATCTGGAGTTCCTCTGTAGCGGCTGGAGGCTCTGGTGTACCCATTCTCGTCCCCATCTCCTCTCTCTCCCTCTGCTTGCAAATAAATAAAATATTTTATAATTGAAAAATAATACAATAAAGGTGCTAATATTGAATATCTTGGCCAGGATAAACATCAGAAACAAGATGTCCAGTATATTTTTTGTTGTTTTTGGTGGAAAGAGTACCTGAAGCTTGTCCTTTTGTGAAAAGGCCCCAGGCCAAGGGTGAGGCCTGGCTGGGAGGGGAAATGCTCAGAATGCCTATAGGTCAGTATCTGGGAGGTGGATCTGCTGTGGAGGGAAGCCCAGATGGAGCATGTGTATCATTTCTCCCCACAATAGTCTCAAAACGGCAAACGTATTTAACAAAATATCCTCTGAGCCGGGCGTGGTGGCGCACGCCTTTAATCCCAGCACTCGGGAGGCAGAGGTAGGAGGATTGCCATGAGTTCAAGGCCACCCTGAGACTACATAGTTAATTCCAGGTCAGCCTGGGCCAGAGTGAGACCCTACCTCGAAAAACAAAAAAAATATATATATATATCCTCTGGTATTTCATGGGCCCCGCCTTTCCCATGGGGAGAGTGTGTGGCCCCTGGGGGAAGACTCACAGCTGGAACCCAGGGCCGAGCACCAGTTGCTTAACAACTCCTTTCACTTGCCAGGTGGGGGAGGGGTGGGGAGTGGGACATTTTAAAATGAATAGAGGGAGCAGGTCCCTCATTATTAACTCTGAAGTGGGGGCAGGAGGTTCCCTAGGAGGCAGGCTGCTTGGGCCTGCTTTTCCTGCAGCTGGGTCTGCATTTCCTGCCATGGAGACACCATTTTCACCATAATCCCTACTCCTTCCCCAAGAGTGGATTCTGAAGAACTCAAGGGAAATGTGTCATCAACATTGGTCCCCTGCATATCCAGGTCCTCAATGAAGGATGCCAAGTACAGAACCCCATGTGGACTTTTGTTTGCGTGTACATGCATGCCTGTGGAAAAGGGTTTGTTTATTTTATTTATTTATTTTTTTTTTTGAGAGAGAGAGAAAGAGGCAGAAAGAGTGAGGGGGGGGGGGGAAATGGGTGCGCCAGGGCCTCCAACCACTACAAACAAACTCCAGACACATGCGCCACCCTTGTGCATCTGGTTTATGTGGGGCCTGGAGAATCGAACCAGGATCCTTTGGCTTTGCAGGCAAATGCCTTAACTGTTAAGCCATCTCTCCAGTCCGGAAAAGGGTTTTTTTGCTGTTGTTGTTTTTAATATTTTGGTGGTTTTGTTTGGTTTTGTTTTTTTCCACATAGGGTCTCCCTTTAGCCCAGGCTCACATGGAATTCACTATGTAATCTCAGGGTACCCTTGAACTCATGATCCTTCCTTCTACCTCTGCCTCCTGAGTGCTGGGATTAAAGGTGTGCGCTACCATACCTTTTATTTTTGAAGCAGGGTCCCACTCTAATCCAGGCCGTCCTAGAACTCTCGCTGTATTCCCAGGCTGGTCTGGAACTCACAGTGATCCTCCTACCTCAGCCTCTTGAGTGCTGGGATTAAAGGTGTGCACCACTATATTGTTTTAAAGTTTTATTTTATTGACAGTTCTTTTGAGGAGGGCTGGGTTCGAAGGTAGGGTCTTTAGCCCAGACTGACCTGGAATTCACTATGTAGTTTCAGGGTGGCCTCGAACTCAGTGACCCTCCTACCTCTGCCTCCCTAGTACTGGGTTTAAGGCATGAGACACCACACTCCGCCATTTATTTCTTTATGTAGCAAATGATAAAAGTTTATAAGTTAGGACTGGAGAGATGAGTCAGTGGTTAAGGTGCTTGCTTGCATAGCCTAAGGACCCAGAGTTTGATTCCCTAGTACCCACTTAAAGCCAGCTGCACAAAAAGGTGCATGCATCAGGAGATTGCAGCGACTGGAGGCCCTGACGTACCCATTCTCTCTGTCTCTTTTCTTTCTATCTCTCTCTGCTTGCAAATAACTAAATGAAAATATTTTAGGGGCTAGAGAGATGACTTAGCAGTTATGGCACTTGCTAGCAAAGCCAAAGGATCCAGGTTCAATTCCACAGTACACATGCAAAGCCAGATTCTCAAGGTGGTGTGCTTGCATTTGTCTGGAGTTCCTTTTGCAGTAGCTAAAGGCCCTGATGTGCCCATTCTCTCTCTTTTTGCCTCAGATGGCTCAGCAGTTAAAGGCACATATTGCAGAGCCTGAAGGCCTGGGTTTAGTTCCCCAGTACACATAAAGCCATATGCCAAAAGTGGCACATGCATCTGGAGTATATTTGCACTGGCAGGAGGCCCTGTCACGCCCATACTAACTCTCTCTCTCTCTTTCAAATAAAATTTATGTATATATATTGGCAGCCAGGCATGGTGGTGCATACCTTTAATCCAGAACTCGGGAGACAGAAGGAGGATCCCCAAGAGTTCCAGACTACATACTGAATTCCAAGTCAGCCTGAGCTAGAGTGAGACTCTACCTGGGAAAACCAAAAAAAAAGAAAAAGAAAAAGAAAAAAAGAAAAGAAAAAAAAATACACATCTATAATTCCAGCATTTAGGAAACACACTTAGTGCCAGATCAGCCATAACTATATAAGACTCTGAATCAAATAAATAAAAAGGGCCGGGCGTGGTGGCGCATGCCTTTAATCCCAACATTTGGGAGGCAGAGGTAGGAGGATCGCCAAGAGTTCGAGGCCACCCTGAGACTACATAGTGAATTCCAAGTCAGCCTGAGCCAGAGTGAGACCCTACCTCGAAAATCCAAAATAAATAAATGAATAAATAAATAAAAAGAAGTAAAATTGCCAGTCATGGTGGTGCAAGCCTTTTTAATCCCAGCACTCAGAAGGCAGAAGTAGGAGGATCCTGTGAGCTCAAGGCCACCCTGAAAATGCATAGTGAATTCCAGATCACCCCGGACTCTATCTCTGGAAAATAACAACAATAATAATAATAATAATAGAGCCAGGTGTGGTTGCACTGGCCTTTAATCCTAGCCCTTGGGAGGCAGAGGTAGGAGGATTGCTTTGAATTCAAGGCCACCCTGAGAATACAGAGGGAATTCCAGCTCAGCTTGAGCTAGAGCAAAACTCTACCTCTGCCAGGCGTGGTGGCGCACGCCTTTAATCCCAGCACTCGGGAAGCAGAGGTAGGAGGATCGCCGAGAGTTCGAGGCCACCCTGAGACTACATAGTTAATTCCAGGTCAGCCTGGACCAGAGTGAGACCCACTGCAAAACAAAAAAAAAAAAAAAAAAAAAAGAAAGAAAAAAAAAAAGACTCTACCTCTGAAAAAATAAATAAATAAAAGTGAAAAAACATAGCTGGGCATAGTGGCACACGCCTTTAATCCCAGAACTTGGGAAGCAGAGGTAGGAAGATTGCTGTGAGTTCAAGGCCACCTGAGACTATATAGAGAGTTCCAGGACACCCTGGACTTGAGTGAGACCCTAGCTCAAAACAAAAATAGCCGGGCATGGTGGCGCACGCCTTTAAACCCAGCACTCTGGAGGCAGAGGTAGGAGAATCTCAGTGAGTTTGAGGCCAGCCTGAGACTACATAGTGAATTCCAAGTCAGTCTGGGCTACAGTGAGACTCTACTTGGGAAAAAAAAATATTATAAAGCCAGGCATGGTGGCACATGCCTTTAATCCCAGTACTCACGAGGTAGAGGTAAGAGGATTGCCATGAGTTCAAGGCCACTCTGAGACAACAGAGTGAATTTCCAGGCCAGCCTGAGCTAGAGTGAAACCCTACCTCGAAAAATAAAAAATAAAAAATAATACTGTTATTGTTATTTGTATGTCAGATTTTTTTTGGCCTTTTTTTTTCTTTTTGTCTTTTTAACAAAATTTTATTTATTTGTGAACAGAGAGGAAAGAAAGAAAGAAAGAGAGACTATGGATGCACCAGAGCCTCTTGCTGTTAACAAATGAACTCAGACATATGCACCACTTTGTGCATAGGTTTTACATAGGTAATAGGAAATTAAAATTGGGCTGTCAGGCTTTTGCAAGCCAAGTGCCTTTAATTGCCAAGCCATCTCCCCAGCCCTGTACCTCATTTTTTTTTTTTTTTTTTTTTTTTTGGTTTTTGAGGTAGAGTCTCACTAGCTCAGGCTGACCTGGAATTCACTCTGTATTCTCAGGGTGGCCTTGAACTCACGGCGATCCTACTACCTCTGCCTCCCGAAAGTGCTGGGATTAAAGGCGTGCGCCACCACGCCTGGCTACATACTTTAATGTGCTCAGAAATTGTGAGGATAGCCGGGCATGGTGCCACATGTCTTTAATGCCAGCACTAAGAGGCAGAGGTAGGAGGATTGCTATGAGTTCAAGGCCAGCCTGAGACTACATAGTCAATTACAGGTCAGGTTGAGCTAGAGTGAGACCCTACCTCGAAAACCAAAAAAAGAAAAAAAAAAAAAAAAGAAAGAAAAAGAAATTGCCAGGATATTGTCCAAATGTAGATCCTGGGGATTGAGAGGATACAGTGGTAGAGCACATAAGGTCCTAGTCTTGATCCCCAGCACAGTGGAAAAGAAAGATCTAAATCGTGGAGTAGCACATGTCCTAAGTCTGACAGTCTGTATGCCTGTGTGGCTCAACCACCCAGGGCCTTGTTAGTTTGTTTAGTTTGTTGTGGTTGTTTTGGTTTTTGTGAGGTAGGAGTTTCTCACTAGCCCAGGGTGACCTGGAATTCACTATGTAATCTCAGGGTGACCTTGAACTGTGGAAACCTCCTACCTCTGCCTCCAGAGTGCTGGTATTAAAGGCATGCGCCACCACACCTCCTAGTTTGTGTATTTTGTTTGTGAGAGAGGGAAAGAGAAAAGAGAGAAAGTGTGGGCATCAGGGCTTTTGCCACTACAAAATTCTTCAGACAGACATGCTACTTTGTGCTTCTGGCTTTGTATAGGCACTGGGGAATCAAACCCAGGATGGCAAGCTTTGCAAGCAAGTTCCTTTAACCATTCTCAGTCCCACCCAATGTCTGCAAGTTTGCCTGACAGCAATGGTCAGTGTTGGTTGAATGAAGGCAGGAATAAAATGACTGCAAGGACTGGGTAACACAAGCCTATAGCCCCAGTAGTTGGGACACTGAGGAAAGAGAATCAAGAGTTTGAGGCCAGGCTAGGCAAGGTGGCTTTTATTCTCAGCACTTGGGAAGCTGAGGGTAGGAGGATCGCCAGATTTTGAGGGCAGCCTGAGACTACAGGGTGAATTCTAGGTCAATCTGAGCCAGAGCAAGACCCTACTTCAGAAAAAAAAAAAGAAAGGAAAAGAAAAGAAAAGTCTAGTGTGAGGTTGGTGGTGCTGGCCTATAATCCGAGCACTCTGGGGCAGAGTTATGAGGAACAAATTCGGGCTAGACTGGGCTATATAGCAAGACCCTGTTGAGAGAGAGGGAGGTAGGAAGGAATGAGGGGAAAGACACTAAATGATAGGTTTAATCTTTGGCCAGATACATGTCTGTAAGATTTTTTTTTTTTTTTTTGGTTTTGCGAGGTAGGGTCTCACTCTGACCCAGGCTGACCTGGAATTAACTATGTATCTCAGGGTGGCCTTGAACTCACGGCAATCCTCCTACCTCTGCCTCCCGAGTGCTGGGATTAAAGCGTGTGCCACCATGCCCGGCCAGATTTTTTTAAAATATTTATTTATTTAAGAGAGAGACAGTGGATATGCCAGAGACTCTAGCCAGTGCAAACACACTCCAGACACACATGCACCACCATGTGCATCACAAACACATGGGTACTGGGAATCGAACCTAGGTCTTTTTTGGCTTCACAGGCAAGTACCTTTAACTGCTAATCTATCTTTCCAGCCCATAATTTTTTTCCCAAAGTAGAGAGATTCACTCTATTTCAGGCTAACCTGGCACTTACTCTGTAGTCCCATGCTATCCTCCAACCTCTGCCTCCCAAGTGCTTGGATTAAAGACATGTGCCACCACGCCAGGCTTCATGTTTTTAATTTTCACCCTTGTGCATCTGGTTTATGTGGGGCCTGAGAATCAACCAGGATCCTTTGGCTTTGCAGGCAAATGCCTTAACTGTTAAGCCATCTCTCCAGTCCCGGAAAAGGGTTTTTTTGCTGTTGTTGTTTTTAATATTTTGGTGGTTTTGTTTGGTTTTGTTTTTTTCCACATAGGGTCTCCCTTTAGCCCAGGCTCACATGGAATTCACTATGTAATCTCAGGGTAACCTTGAACTCATGATCCTTCCTTCTACCTCTGCCTCCTGAGTGCTGGGATTAAAGGTGTGCGCTACCATACCTTTTATTTTTGAAGCAGGGTCCCACTCTAATCCAGGCCGTCCTAGAACTCTCGCTGTATTCCCAGGCTGGTCTGGAACTCACAGTGATCCTCCTACCTCAGCCTCTTGAGTGCTGGGATTAAAGGTGTGCACCACTATATTGTTTTAAAGTTTTATTTTATTGACAGTTCTTTTGAGGAGGGCTGGGTTCGAGGTAGGGTCTCTAGCCCAGACTTACCTGGAATTCACTATGTAGTTTCAGGGTGGCCTCGAACTCAGTGACCCTCCTACCTCTGCCTCCCTAGTACTGGGTTTAAGGCATGAGACACCACACCGCCATTTATTTCTTTATGTAGCAAATGATAAAAGTTTATAAGTTAGGACTGGAGAGATGAGTCAGTGGTTAAGGTGCTTGCTTGCATAGCCTAAGGACCCAGAGTTTGATTCCCTAGTACCCACTTAAAGCCAGCTGCACAAAAAGGTGCATGCATCAGGAGATTGCAGCGACTGGAGGCCCTGACGTACCCATTCTCTCTGTCTCTTTTCTTTCTATCTCTCTCTGCTTGCAAATAACTAAATGAAAATATTTTAGGGGCTAGAGAGATGACTTAGCAGTTATGGCGCTTGCTAGCAAAGCCAAAGGATCCAGGTTCAATTCCACAGTACACATGCAAAGCCAGATTCTCAAGGTGGTGTGCTTGCATTTGTCTGGAGTTCCTTTTGCAGTAGCTAAAGGCCCTGATGTGCCCATTCTCTCTTTTTTTGCCTCAGATGGCTCAGCAGTTAAAGGCACATATTGCAGAGCCTGAAGGCCTGGGTTTAGTTCCCCAGTACACATAAAGCCATATGCCAAAAGTGGCACATGCATCTGGAGTATATTTGCACTGGCAGGAGGCCCTGTCACGCCCATACTAACTCTCTCTCTCTCTTTCAAATAAAATTTATGTATATATATTGGCAGCCAGGCATGGTGGCGCACACCTTTAATCCAGAACTCGGGAGACAGAAGGAGGATCCCCAAGAGTTCCAGACTACATACTGAATTCCAAGTCAGCCTGAGCTAGAGTGAGACTCTACCTGGGAAAACCAAAAAAAAAAGAAAAAGAAAAAGAAAAAAAGAAAAGAAAAAAAAATACACATCTATAATTCCAGCATTTAGGAAACACACTTAGTGCCAGATCAGCCATAACTATATAAGACTCTGAATCAAATAAATAAAAAGGGCCGGGCGTGGTGGCGCATGCCTTTAATCCCAACATTTGGGAGGCAGAGGTAGGAGGATCGCCAAGAGTTCGAGGCCACCCTGAGACTACATAGTGAATTCCAAGTCAGCCTGAGCCAGAGTGAGACCCTACCTCGAAAATCCAAAATAAATAAATGAATAAATAAATAAAAAGAAGTAAAATTGCCAGTCATGGTGGTGCAAGCCTTTTTAATCCCAGCACTCAGAAGGCAGAAGTAGGAGGATCCTGTGAGCTCAAGGCCACCCTGAAACTGCATAGTGAATTCCAGATCACCCTGGACTCTATCTCTGGAAAATAGCAACAATAATAATAATAATAATAATAATAGAGCCAGGTGTGGTTGCACTGGCCTTTAATCCTAGCCCTTGGGAGGCAGAGGTAGGAGGATTGCTTTGAATTCAAGGCCACCCTGAGAATACAGAGGGAATTCCAGCTCAGCTTGAGCTAGAGCAAGACTCTACCTCTGCCGGGCGTGGTGGCGCACGCCTTTAATCCCAGCACTCGGGAAGCAGAGGTAGGAGGATCGCCGAGAGTTCGAGGCCACCCTGAGACTACATAGTTAATTCCAGGTCAGCCTGGACCAGAGTGAGACCCTACCTTGCAAAAAAAAAAAAAAAAAAAAAAAAAAGAAAGAAAAAAAAAAAAAGACTCTACCTCTGAAAAAATAAATAAATAAAAGTGAAAAAACATAGCTGGGCATAGTGGCACACGCCTTTAATCCCAGAACTTGGGAAGCAGAGGTAGGAAGATTGCTGTGAGTTCAAGGCCACCCTGAGACTATATAGAGAGAGTTCCAGGACACCCTGGACTTGAGTGAGACCCTAGCTCAAAAACAAAAAATAGCCGGGCATGGTGGCGCACGCCTTTAAACCCAGCACTCTGGAGGCAGAGGTAGGAGAATCTCAGTGAGTTTGAGGCCAGCCTGAGACTACATAGTGAATTCCAAGTCAGTCTGGGCTACAGTGAGACTCTACTTGGGAAAAAAAAATATTATAAAGCCAGGCATGGTGGCACATGCCTTTAATCCCAGTACTCACGAGGTAGAGGTAAGAGGATTGCCATGAGTTCAAGGCCACTCTGAGACTACAGAGTGAATTCCAGGCCAGCCTGAGCTAGAGTGAAACCCTACCTCGAAAAATAAAAAAATAAAAAATAATACTGTTATTGTTATTTGTATGTCAGATTTTTTTGGCCTTTTTTTTTTTCTTTTTTGTCTTTTAACAAAATTTTATTTATTTGTGAACAGAGAGGAAAAGAAAGAAAGAAAGAGAGACTATGGATGCACCAGAGCCTCTTGCTGTAACAAATGAACTCCAGACATATGCACCACTTTGTGCATAGGTTTTACATAGGTAATAGGAAATTAAAATTGGGCTGTCAGGCTTTGCAAGCAAGTGCCTTTAATTGCCAAGCCATCTCCCCAGCCCTGTACCTCATTCTTTTTTTTTGTTTTTTCTTTTTTTTGGTTTTTCGAGGTAGGGTCTCACTCTAGCTCAGGCTGACCTGGAATTCACTCTGTATTCTCAGGGTGGCCTTGAACTCACGGCGATCCTACTACCTCTGCCTCCCGAGTGCTGGGATTAAAGGCGTGCGCCACCACGCCTGGCTACATACTTTAATGTGCTCAGAAATTGTGAGGATAGCCGGGCATGGTGCCACATGTCTTTAATGCCAGCACTCAAGAGGCAGAGGTAGGAGGATTGCTATGAGTTCAAGGCCAGCCTGAGACTACATAGTCAATTCCAGGTCAGCCGGAGCTAGAGTGAGACCCTACCTAAAAAAAACAAAAAAAAGAAAAAACAAAAAAAAAGAAAGAAAAAAAGAAATTGCCAGGATATTGTCCAAATGTAGATCCTGGGGGATTGAGAGGATACAGTGGTAGAGCACATAAGGTCCTAGTCTTGATCCCCAGCACAGTGGAAAAGAAAGATCTAAATCGTGAGTAGCACATGTCCTAAGTCTGACAGTCTGTATGCCTGTGTGGCTCAACCACCCAGGGCCTTTGTTAGTTTGTTTATTTTGTTGTGGTTGTTTTGGTTTTGTGAGGTAGGGTTTCTCACTAGCCCAGGGTGACCTGGAATTCACTATGTAATCTCAGGGTGACCTTGAACTCGTGGCGAACCTCCTACCTCTGCCTCCAGAGTGCTGGTATTAAAGGCATGCGCCACCACACCTCCCTAGTTTGTGTATTTGTTTGTGAGAGAGGGAAAGAGAAAGAGAGAAAGTGTGGGCACATCAGGGCTTTTGCCACTACAAAATTCTTCAGACAGACATGCTACTTTGTGCTTCTGGCTTTGTATAGGCACTGGGGAATCAAACCCAGGATGGCAAGCTTTGCAAGCAAGTTCCTTTAACCATTCTCCAGTCCCACCCAATGTCTGCAAGTTTGCCTGACAGCAATGGTCAGTGTTGGTTGAATGAAGGCAGGAAGAAAATGACTGCAAGGACTGGGTAACACAAGCCTATAGCCCCAGTAGTTGGGACACTGAGGAAAGAGAATCAAGAGTTTGAGGCCAGGCTAGGCAAGGTGGCTTTTATTCTCAGCACTTGGGAAGCTGAGGTAGAAGGATCGCTGTGATTTTGAGGGCAGCCTGAGACTACAGGGTGAATTCTAGGTCAATCTGAGCTAGAGCAAGACCCTACTTCAGAAAAAAAAAAAGAAAGGAAAAGAAAAGAAAAAGTCTAGTGTGAGGTTGGTGGTGCTGGCCTATAATCCGAGCACTCTGGGGGCAGAGTTATGAGGAACAAATTCCGGGCTAGACTGGGCTATATAGCAAGACCCTGTTGAGAGAGAGGGAGGTAGGAAGGGAATGAGGGGGAAAGACACTAAATGATGGGTTTAATCTTTGGCCAGATACATGTCTGTAAGATTTTTTTTTTTTTTTTTTTTGGTTTTCGAGGTAGGGTCTCACTCTGGCCCAGGCTGACCTGGAATTAACTATGTAGTCTCAGGGTGGCCTTGAACTCACGGCAATCCTCCTACCTCTGCCTCCCGAGTGCTGGGATTAAAGGCGTGTGCCACCATGCCCGGCTAGATTTTTTAAATATTTATTTATTTAAGAGAGAGACAGTGGATATGCCAGAGACTCTAGCCAGTGCAAACACACTCCAGAGACACATGCACCACCATGTGCATCTGGCTTACATGGGTACTCGGGAATCTAACCTAGGTCTTTTGGCTTCACAGGCAAGTACCTTAACTGCTAATCCATCTTTCCAGCCCATAATTTTTTTTTCCCAAAGTAGAGAGATTCACTCTAGCCCAGGCTAACCTGGCACTTACTCTGTAGTCCCATGCTATCCTCCAACCTCTGCCTCCCAAGTGCTTGGATTAAAGACATGTGCCACCACGCTCAGGCTTCATGTTTTTAATTTTCTTATTCCCGGAGATAGGGTCTGGCTCTAGCTCAGTCTGACCTGGAATTCACTATATAGTCTCAGGGTGGCCTTAAACTCACAGTGATCCTCCTACCTCTGCCTCCAGAGTGTTGGAATTAAAGGTATATGTCACCATGCCCAGCTAATTTTTTTTTTCCCAGCTAATTTTTTAAAATATATTTTATTTATTTGAGAAAGAGAAAGAGAAAATGGGTGCACCAGGGCCTCCAGCCACTGCAAATGAACTCCAGATTTATGCACCAACTTGTGCATCTGGTTTACCTGGGTCCTGGGGAATCGAACCTCAGTCCTTTGGTTTTGCAGGCAAATGCCTTAACTGCTGAGTCATCTCTCCAGCCCTAATTTTTTAAATTATATATATATATATATATATATATATATATATATTTTTTTTTTTTTTTTCCAGGTAGGGTCTCACTCTGGTCCAGAGTGACCTGGAATTAACTATGTAGTCTCAGGGTGGCCTTGAACTCTCAGTGATCCTCCTACCTCTGCCTCCCAAGTGCTGGGATTAAAGGCGTGCGTCACCACATCTGGCATTATTTATTTATTTGAGAGTGACAGACAGAGAGAGAGAGAAGGAGGTAGAGAGAAAATGGCTGTGCCAGGGCCTCCAGCCATTGCAAACAAACTCCAGATGCATGTGCCATCTTGTGCATCTGGCTTATGTGGGTATTGGGGAATTGGGCCTCAAACTGGGGTCCTTAGGCTTCACAGGCAAGTGCTTAACCACTAAGCCATCTCTCCAGCCCCAGCCCTAATTAAAAAAAAAAAAAAAAAAAACATTTATTTATTTGAGAGAGAGAGAATGGACATGCCAGGGCCTCTTGCCACTATAAACGAACTCCAGATGCTTGCACTGTTTTGTGCATCTGACTTTATGTCAGTACTGGAGAATCAAACCTGGGCCTTCAGGCTTTGCGAGCAAGTTGCCTTAACCACTCAGCCATCTCTTCAGCCCTGTTCATGTTTCTAAAGGGAATTTCATAGGGCATGGTGGCACATGCCTTTAATTCCAGCACTTAGGAGGCAAAAATAGGAGGGTCACTGTGAGCTTGAGGCCATCCTGAGCGTAGAGGGAGACCCTACCAACGAAAAAACCAAAATAATAAATGAATAAATAAATGGAATTTTCAGGGAAGAGTGGAGGGGAAAGCCTGTCCCAGAATATCAACCAACCCTACCACTAAGTTTCTAGGTAGTCATGGCCCCTCAAGCTAGAGTGTAGCCCTTGGGGTCACACCCTGGAATATAGGGAGCATACCTCCATTTTGTTTCCCTCTGTCCAGTGAGGATGAGATAGCACTCACCCAGGTATAGGAGGGATCTCTGGGAAGAGAGAACCTGGGCTTGGGCTTGAACCTTTCTGCCGTGCTGGTCTTGCACATGCTGGGCAACCACTCTTCCATTGAACTTTATCCCAGCCCCATCACCAGACTTAAAGAGTTGAGCCTTGGGCTGGAGAGATGACTCAGCACTTGAGGTGCTTGCCTGCAAAGCCTAAGGATCCAGGTTTGAGTCCCCAGTACCTACATAAAGCCATATGCACAGTGATGAATGCATTTGGAGTTCTTTTACAGAAGCTGAAGGCCCTGGCACACACACTCTCTCTCTCCCTCTCTTTCTTTCTATTTCTGCTTGCAAATAAATAAAGAAAAATTTAAAAATATATTTTTTTATTTGAGAGAGAGAGAAAGAGGCAGAGAGAGAGAGAAAAAAAAAGAAAGAAAGAATGGGCATGCCAGGGTCTCAACCACTGCAAAAGAACTCCAGATGCATGTGCCACCTTGTATATCTGGCTTATGTGGGTACAGGGGAATCAAGCCTGGGTCCATTGGCTTTGCAGGCAAGTGCCTTAACTGCTAAGCCATCTCTCTAGTGTTCCTTTTTAAAAATATATTTTATGTATTTATTTGAGAGAGAAAGAAAGAGGTAGAAGAGAGAGAGACAAATTTTTTTTAAAAAAGAGCTAAGGGTTCGAGAGATGACTTAGCGGTTAAAGCAACATGCCTGCCAAGCCTAAGGAACCATGTTCAACTCTCCAGTTACCACATAAGGGAAATGCAAGGTGACACAAATGCACAAGGTCTGACATGTGCACCAGGTAGCACACACTTCTAGAGTTCGATTATAGTGGGCAGAGGCCCTAGAGCACCAATTCTCTCTCCCTTCACATTCTTTATATTTTAATTAATTAATTAATTTATTTATTTATTCATTTATTTTTGGGGCAGGGTCTCATGCTTCTTACTGAGGTTTTGGGTTTTTTGGTTGTTGTTGGTTGGTTGGTTGGTTGGTTGGCTGGTTGGGTTTTTTTTTTTCCCCCGAGGTAAGGTCTCACTCTGGTTCAGGAATTAACTATGTAACCTCAGGGTGGCCTCAAACTCATGGTGATCCTCCTACGTCTGCCTCCCGAGTGCTGGGATTAAAGGTGTGTGCCACTACGCCCCGTGGCTGGTTGGTTTTTTGAGGTAGGGTCTCACTCTAGCTCAGGCTGACCTGGAATTCACTCTGTAGTCTCAGGGTGGCCTTGAACTCACAGCGATCCTACTGCCTCTTCCTCCCCAGTGCTGGGATTAAAGGCATGAATCACCACACCCGGCTTTTTAAAATTTTTTTAGGCGGAGGGAAGGAAATAACATGGGATATTGTCTACAATTAAAGTTGTCAAAAGCCGGGTATGGTGGCGCAGGCCTTTAATCCCAGCACTCGGGAGGCAGAGGTAGGAGGATTGCCGTGAGTTCAAGGTCATCCTGAGACTACATAGTTAATTCCAAGTCAGCCTGGGCCAGAGTGAGACCCTACCTTGAAAAAAAAAAAAAAAAAAAAAAAAAGTTGTCAATAAAAAATATAAAAATATAAATATTTTGAGAGATAAAAAAATTAAAAATATATTTTTTATTATTTTTTAAATAAAATATTAAATATTATTTATTTATTTGAGAGAGAGATACAGAAATAGGCAGGGAGAGAGAGAGAGAGAATTGGGTGTGCCAGGGCCTCCAGCCACTGCAAACGAACTCCAGATGCATGTACCCCCTTGTGCATCTGGCATACGTGGGACCTGGAGAATCAAGCTTCAAACCGGGTCCTTAGGCTTCATAGGCAAGAGTTTAACCACTAAGCCATCTCTCCAGCCCCCCCCCCAAAAAAATAATTTTTTTAGGGCTAGATGGATGGCTCATTGGTTGGGGCATTTGCCTGCAAAGCCAAGGACCCAGGTTTGATTCCCCAGGACCCATGTTGGCCAGATGCACGGGGGGGGGGGCACAAGCATCTGGAGTTTGTTTGCAGTGGCTGGAGGCCCTGGCGTGCCCATACTCCCCCCCCCCGTCTTTCTTTGTCAAATAAATAAATAAATAATTTAATTTTTTTTTTTTTTTGGTTTTTCGAGGTAGGGTTTCACTCTAGCTCAGGCTGACCTGGAATTCACTATGTAGTCTCAGGGTGGCCTCGAACTCTCAGTGATCCTCCTACCTCTGCCTCCCGAGTGCTGGGATTAAAGGCGTGCGCCACCATGCCCGGCCTTTTTAAAATTTTTATTGACAACTTCTATACTTACAGATAATAAACCATGATATTTCCCTCCCCTACACCATTTTCCCCTTCACAACTCCATTCTCCATCATATCCCCTCTCTCTCTCCATTAGTCTTTGTTTTTTTCTTTCTTTCTTTCTTTCTTTCTTTCTTTCTTTATTTATTTATTTATTTATTTTTTTTTATTGAAGTAGGGTCTCACTCTAGCCCAGGCTGACCTGGAATTCACTATAGTCTCTCTATTAATTTGATGTCATCAACTTTTTCTCCTATTATGAGGGTCTTGTGAAGGTATTGTTAGGCACTGCAAGGTCATGGATGTCGAGGCCAATTTCTGTCTGGACAGTTGCATTGTAAGAAGTGGATATCCTTCCTTTGGCTCTTACATTCTTTCTGCCACCTCTTCCGCAACAGACCTTGAGCCTTGGAGGGTGCGATAGAGATGCTTCAGCACTGGACACTCCTCGGTGACTTCTTCTCAGCACTATGTTGCCTTTTGGATCATCCCAGTGGTCATCGCCATCTGAAAAGAGAAGCTTCTCTAACCAAAAGTAAGAGTAGCATTAATATATGAATATGAACATTAAGTGTAGTGCTTTCAGGGCAGTTTAGTGAGAATAATATATACATTTTAGCCAGATAAGAGCAGACTTTATACCCCTAAGGCTCATGACTTCCCCTGCCAAAGGTTTTTGATTAGGCTTTCAGTACCAGCCACGTATCCCCTCTCTTAGAGCAGGACTCCAGTCCAATTGTAGATTAATTGGTTTCTCCCATACCAGACATGCCACTATTGCACTGGTTAGGTCATCTGGCCTCTCTGGCCAAACTTGAGGCTTCCAGTGTTTGCTGTTTTTCACTGCTGATGACTTCTGCACACAGTACAGCTTTTCCCAGCTTACAGTTGGCTGGTCTACATGGAGAAGATTTTCAGCTCAGCGCCAGCTTGATTTTTCAGTGATCTTGCTGCCTGCACATGTGAAGTCTTCAGCAAAAGGGTCTTACCATCTGTTACTTGTGGGAAACCAAGGGCCTTGGCAAAAGCCTGTAATGTTTTGGAGGCAATAGGGACTTCCCTGTTGGATAACTTTTTTTTTAATGTCTTATTTATTTATATATTTGAGAGAGAGAAATATTTTATTATTTATTTATTTATTTATTTATTTATTTGAGAGAGAGAGATACAGAAATAGGCAGGTAGAGAGAGAGAATAGGCGCGCCAGGGCCTCCAGCCACTGCAAACGTACTACAGATGGGTGCGCCCCTGGTGCATCTGGCTTATGTGGGTCCTGGAAAATCGAACCCAGTACCGGGGTCCTTGGGCTTCACAGGCAAGCTATCTCTCCAGCCCCGAACCAATATTCTTTAGCTTTGTAGGCAAGTGCCTTAACCACTAATTAACCACTAAGCCATCTCTCCAGCCCAGGATATTTTATTCATTCATTAATTAGTTTGTTTGTTTATTTATTTATTTGTTTGGAAGGATGAATATATACAGAAGTAACCACCTTAGTAGTAGCCACCTGTCTTTATACCGGACAGTGAAACAGGCTCAGCGAGGTCAAGTGGTCTACCCTGGATCACTCAGCCAGAGAGTCTTGGCTGGCAATCAGCGGGACTGCCCAGAGCCTTGCACCGGCCGGGAGGTGTGTGGCTGCACATGGGCCATCTCTACGGGCGGCGGCGGCGGCCGTGGCGAAAGTGCGGCTGCGGAAGCGGCGCGGCGTGGCGCGGGGCGGGCCGGGCCGGCGGGAGCAGGAAGCCGAGCGCGGCGGCGGCGGGGCTGTGCGGAGCCATGGGCCGCCTGCACTGCACCCAGGACCCGGTGCCCGAGGCCGTGGGCGGTGACATGCAGCAGCTGAACCAGCTGAGCGCGCAGGTGGGCGCGGGACGCTGCCGTTGGGAGGACGAGGGCCGGGCGCGGGGATCCATAGACCCCGAGATGGGCGCCGGAGAGGATGCCCGGGGCGGTGCGGGCCCAGGAGTGGACGCCTGGAGGCCAGGGTGTGCCTGTCAGTGATGGTCAGACCGGACTAGGGCCCTGGGCCTCAGACAGAAGGTGACCACACCCATCAAGGAACTGCGGAACCCCCCCCCCTCTTTCGTGTAGAGCCCTCTGGGCCTCCTTCTGTTTGGACTTACAGGTGCCAGCCAAGTCGGGGTACTTGGGGACATCCTGTCTGCTCCTGGCAGCTGAAAGAAATGGATTAAAATTATGTCCTTCTTGCCGGTCGTGGTGGTGGCCCATGCTTTTAGTCCCAGCACTGGGGTAAGCCCAGGTAGGGATATTGCCATGAGTTCGAGGCCACCTTGAGACTATATAGTGAATTTCAAGTCAGCTTGGGCTACAGCAATACCCTATCTCCAAAAACTAAAAAAATAGGACTGGAGAGATGGCTTAGCGGTTAAAAGGTGCTTGCCTGCAAAGCCAAAGGACCTTTGTTCCGATTCCCCAGGACACTCGTAAGCCAGATGCACAAGGTGGCGCATGCGTGTGGAATTCGTTTTCAGTGGCTATAGGCCCTGGCCCATTCTCTCTCTCTCTTAAATAAATAGATAAATAAGTAAAATATTTTTTTAAAAAAAGAAACATAAAAAAAATAAAATGATGAAATGAAATGATATAATGAAATGAAATAAAGTCTTTGTCAATCTCAGCAGTTGGGAGGTGGAGGCAAGAGGATCAGGAATTCATAGCAGACTTCCTCAACTGATAAAGTTCAGGACCAATCTGGACATCATGAGACCAGTTCTCCAAAAATGTAATGGAACTGAACAAAAGCCTCCTGAGTGAGATTTTTTTTTTCCTGACTGATACCTAACTTTGTTCCTTTACTTACCTACTAGGCCTGTTTGATGAATAAAAGCTATTTTCTCATAAAGAAATGGTAACCCTGGCAAGGCATGGTGCTCATGCCTTTAATCCCAGTACTTGGGAGACTGAGATAGGATTGCAGTGAGTTCTAGGCCAGCCTGGACTAGAACCCAGCTCCATGTCAGCCTGGAAGCTTGATGTAGTGGTTCATGCCTTGTCACAGCACTGGGGAAGCTGAGTTAAGCAGATTGTTGTGAGTTCAAGGCAAGCCTGGGCTACAGAGTTTAAAAACAGAAAGAAAGAAATGGTAATCCTGGTTCCCTGGTTATAATACCAAATGTCTGTCTGTCTCTCTTGTTTTGTTTTGAGACAAGGTCTCACTCTGCTGGCCAGCATGCCTACAATGCTGGCTAACCCCTGCCTTAGCCTCCCTCATGTTGGGATTATGGGTGTGAGCCACTATACCCAACACAAGCCACATTTCTAATTTTACCTTTTCTTACTTTTTTTTTCTTTTTTCCTTTTTTTAAAAATTATTTTTATTGCCGGGCGTGGTGGCGCACGCCTTTAATCCCAGCACTCGGGAGGCAGAGGTAGGAGGATTGCTGTGGGTCCAAGGCCACCCTGAGACTACATAGTGAATTCCAGGTCAGCCTGAGCTAGAGTGAGACCCTACCTCGAAAAACAAACAAACAAAAAAAAACAAAAAAAAATTATTTATTTTATTAGAGAGAGAGAGAGAGAGAGACAGATGAGAGAAAATGGACACACCAGAGCCTCCAGCCCCTTGCAAACGAACTCCAGATACATGTGCCCCCTTGTGCAATGTGAACTAATGAATGAGTGAATAAAGCTAGGTGGTGGTGCATGTCTGTAATCCCAGCACCTGGAAGGCTGCGGCAGAAGGATTGCAAATATGTAGCCAGAAAGTGGTGGAATCAGGAATTCAGAACGGGATGTCTGCCGACCTTGGTGGCGCACGCCTTTAATCCCAGCACTTGGGAGGCAGAGGTAGGAGGATCGCCATGAGTTCGAGGCCACCCTGAGACTGCATAGTGAATTCCAGGTCAGCCTGAGCTAGAGTGAGAACAACGGGATGTCTTACTTTAAAGCTAGGAATGTAGCTTAGCTTATACTTGGCACACTGTTCTCTGGAAAACTCCAGTTTGGAGAGAGAGATTTTACTGCTAAAAAAGTAAGATTTAGGGCTGCAGAGATGGCTTAGCAGTTAAGGTACTGGCCTGTGATGCCCAAGGATCCAGGTTCTATTCCCCAGAACCCACATAAGCCAAGATGCATATGGTGACCATGATTCTGGAGTTCCTTTGCAGTGGCTAAAAGCCCTGTTGCACCCATTCTTTCTCAAATAAATAAATAAATAAAGATTTTTTTGAGGTAGAGTTTCACTCTAGCCCAAGCTGACCTGGAATTCACTATGTAGTCTCAGGTGACCTTGAAGTCACAGTGATCCTCCTGCCTCTTTGCAGGGATTAGAGTGTGTGCCACCACGCCTGGCAAGGATTTTATTTTTGAGAGAGAGGGAGGGAGGGAGGGAGAGAGAGAGAGAGAATGGTTGTGCCAGGGCCTCCAGCCACTGCCAACAAACTCCAGACACATGCGCCACCTTGTGCATCTTGGCTTATGTGGGGCCTGAGGAATAGAACCTGGGTCCTTTGGCTTTGTAGGTAAGTGCCTTAACTGCTAAGCTATCTCTCCAGTCCCAAGATTTTTTAAATTTTATTTTAGAAGCTGGGCGTGGTGGTACACATCTTTAATCCCAGAACTTGGGAGGCAGAGGTAGGAGGATCAATGTAAATTCAAGGCCACCATGAGACTACATAGAGAATTCCAGGTCAGCCTTGGCTAGAGTGAGACCCTACCTCAAAAAATAAAAAAAATAAAAAATTTTATTTTAGAGAGAGTGAGCGAATAAGAAAGAGAGAATTTGGGCACCAGGACCTCAGCCACTAGACTCCAACTCCATATGCTTCTGCCACCTAGTGGGCATGTGCAACCTTGTGCATGCCTCACCTTTGTGCATCTGGTTTATGTTGGATCTGGAAAGTCAAACATGGGTCCTTAGACTTCGCAGGCAAGTGCCTTAAGTGCTAAGTCATCTCTCCAGCCTAAGATTTTTTTTCTTTGAAACAGGGTTCCCTTGTGTAGCCCTGGCTGGCCTTGAACTCAAGATCTTCCTCAGTCTCCCAAGAGCTATGATTGCTGAGGTATCCCAGTGCTGAAATATATATTAATAGATGTTTAAATCATGTTGTATTTTTTTGTTTTGTTTGGGACATGGATTTACTATGTAGCACTGTCTGGTCTGGAACTCATGGTGGTCCTCCTGCCTCTGCCTCCCAAGTGCTGAGCTTTCAAGGAGCAGCTTTCTGTAATCATGTAGGAATATATAAGAGGGCATACTTCTCACAGTGGAATTACTAGGTCAAGGACTATGATCATTTACAAATGAGATGGGAAGGAGCTGGGGCTGTTGCTCAGCTGGTCGAGTGCTTGGCTAGCATGCATGAGTCCCTGGTCTTATTCCCAGCACCACAAATCTTGGCATGATGTCTCAGCACTCTGGAACAGGAGGATTAGGTAGTTCAAGGCCAGCCTGGGCCACATTGGTCTGCCGCGTGCGCCTGTGCATGCACACTCAAATCTGTATTATGAGCTTGTCCTGTAGGAAAGTTGCCCAGTACTCTGGAGCCATCAACATGAGCCCCTAGCCCTGGAGTCCTCCAAACTTTTAGGCTTGCAAGTCAGATAAATGAAAATGGCATCTCTATCCTAGAGTGACCTTGTGCATCTCTTCAGATAGTCATCAGTGATAGCAGGGACAGTCATCAGTGGTGAGCATTCCTGGGCAAGGCAATTATGTGGGTAGATTGAGTCAACAAACACCTACTGTGCACTGACAATATTTAAGATGCCCCGACAACACTGAGCCCAGACTGAGAAATGCTGCAGATGCTTGTGTTCCTTATCAGGGTCAGAAGTTCTAGTTGCCCTAGGTAAGATTGCAAGAGGGAGCTCCAGAAATCCAAAATCTGAGCCAAGCAAGGTGTGGTGATGCATACCTGTAATCCCAGCATTCCAGAAGTGGAAACTAGAGGGTCAGGAGTTAAAGGACAGCCTTGGCTTCTATAGCCATTTCAAGTCCAGTCTGGGCTACGTGAGACCTTGTCTCAAAAACAGAAAGAACCCGGTGGGGTGACGCATGCCTTTAATACCAGGGTGAGAGAGAGATAATGGGCACGCCAGGGCATCCAGTCATTGCAAACAAACTCCAGATTCGTGAGCTACCTGGTGGCATCGGGGCTTACATGGGTCCTGAGGAATCGAACCTGGATCCTTGGGCTTTGCAGACAAGTGCCTTAACCACAAAGCCCTCTTTCCAGCCCCGTTGTGTGTGTGTGTGTGTTTTTAAGATTTATAAAAATATATATTTAGCCGGGTGTGGTGGTACATGCCTTTAATCCCAGTTTTTTTTTAAAGATTAAAAAATATATATATTTAGAAAAAAATATATTTAGCCGGGTGTGGTGGCACAGCTGTAGTACCTCTGCCTCCAGAGTGCTGAGATTAAAAGTATGCACCATGACGTCCGGTTTATGCGCCACTTTTTTTTTTTTTTTTTTTGGGGGTTTTGCAAGGTAGGGTCTTACTCTGGTCCAGGCTGACCTGGAATTAACTATGTAGTCTCAGGGTGGCCTCGAACTCTCGGCAACCCTCCTACCTCTGCCTCCTGAGTGCTGGGATTAAAGGCATGCGCCACCACGCCTGGCTTGTTTTTTTTTTTTTTTTTGTTTGTTTTAATAGTTTAGTTTTACTTATTTATTTGAGTGAGAGAGAAAGAGGCAGATGTTGGGGGGAGAGTGAGAGAGGAAGAGAATGGGTGCACCAGGCCTTCCAGCTGCTGCAAATGAACTCCAGACACATGCACCACCTTGTGCATCTGGTTTATGTGGATCCTAGGGAATCTAACCTGGGTCCTTTGGCTTTGCAGGCAAGCATCTTAAGTGCTGAGCCATCCCTCCATCCCTTTTTTTGTTTGTTTGTTTGTTTTTCAAGATAGGGTCTCACTTTAGCTCAGGCTGACCTGGAATTCACTATGTAGTCTCAGGGTGGCCTGGAACTCAGGGTGATCCTCCTACCTCAGCCCCCCAAGTGCTGGGATTAAAAGCATGCACCACCACGCCCAGCTGTTTTAGTTTTTGTTTTCCAGGTGGGGTCTCACTCTAGCTCAGGGTGACCCGGAATTCACTGTGTAGTCTCAGGCTGGCCTCAAACTCACAGCATTCTTCCTACAGAGTGCTGGGATTAAAGATGTACGCCACCATGCGCGGTTCTATGAGCCACTTTTTGTGTTCAGCTTTACGTGGGTGCTTGGGACTTAAACCTGGGCCAGCAGGATTTTATGTAAACAAGCACTAACCACTCTAAGCATTCCCTAGTCACTGTCTATCTATCCATATATATGTGTGTGTTTCTTTTCTTTTATTGGTTTTTCAAGGTAGGGTCTTGCTGTAGCCCAGGCTGACCTGGAATTCCCTCTGTAGTGTCAGTGGGGCCTTGAACTCACGGCAATCCTACCTCTGCCTCCCCAGTGTTGGGATTAAAGGCGTGGCTAGTCCATTAAAAAAATATTACTTATTTATTTATTTATTTATTTATTTATTTTAGAGAGAGAATGGGTGCACCAGGGCCTCTTGCCATTGCAAACAAACTCCAGATGAATGCATCACTTTGTGCCTCTGACTTTGTGTGGGTACTGGGGAACTGAACTTTGACCAGCAGGCTTTGCAAACAAGTGCCTTTAACCATTGACCCATCACCCCTATTCATTTATTTTAAATGGCTTGCTTTCTTAGGAGTGAGTGTCTTTTTTGTATTTTAGATATTAACTCCTTATCAGATGTATGGTCTAAATATCTCTTTATAGTATCTCCATGATTGTGTCCTTTAGAAGTTGGGAGTGTCCTGGAAGGGAGGTTTATTTTGGTTTTTTGTTTTGTTTTTTTCCTGAGGTAGGGTTTTACTGTAGTCCTGGCTGACCTGGAATTCACTCTGTACTCTCAGGGTGGCCTCGAATTCACAGTGATCCTCCTACCTCTATCTCCTGGGTGCTGGGATTAAAGGCATGTGCCACCACACCTAGCTTTGGGTACATTTTAATAACTCATCTTGCTTGGTGGCGCACGCCTTTAATTCCAGCACTCGGGAGGCAGAGGTAGGAGGATCGCCGTGAGTTCGAGGCCACCCTGAGACTACATAGTGAATTCCAGGTCAGCCTGGGCCAGAGTGAAACCCTACCTCGAAAAAAAAAAAAAAAAAAAAAACTCATCTTAAGGCATTCTTGTACATCTTACAAACAAACATTTGAGGGCTGGAGAGATGGCTTAGTGGTTATGGCACATGCCTGTGAAACCTAAGGACCCCCAGGTTCAATTCTCCAGGTCTCACATAAGCCAGATGCAAATGGTAGCACATGCATCTGGAGTTCGTTTACAATGGCTAGAAGCCCTGGTGTGCCCATTCTCACTCTCTTTCTCTCTCTCATTCCCTTTCTCTGTCTGAAATAAATAAATAAATAAATAAATAAATAAATAAATAAATAAATAAATAAAACAAAGAAACATTTGAGACAATATTCATTACGAATTTTAAAAAATATTTTAATATATATTTTATTAATTATTTATTTATTTGAGAGAGAAAAAGAGGCAGACAGAGAGCAAGAGAGAGAATGGGTGCACCAGGGCCTCCAGCCACTGCAAACAAACTCCAGATGCATGCATCCACTCGTGCATCTGGCTTATGTGGGTCCTGGAGAATCGGACTGGGATCCTTTGGCTTTGCAGGCAAACACCTTAACTGCTAAGCCATCTCTCCAGCCCCTCATTACAAATTTTTTTTTTCTAATAACTTCAACAAAACAAAACCCACTGACACAAATGTTTGTTACCAAGCCACTAAATTTTGCCAGATTTGTATAATCAAATGCCTCCCAGTTGTGAAAACTGTATAAGGCCCAATTTGTCATTAAAAGAATATAGAGAGCTGCTGGGCGTGGTGGTGCATGCCTTTAATTCCAGCACTCTGGAGGCAGAGGTAGGAGGATTCCCATGAGTTCCAGGCCTCCTTGAGACTACATAGTGAATTACAGGTGAGCCTGGGCTAGACCCTACTTTGAAAAATACAAAAAGAAAAATGAAAATGAAAATAGAGAGCTGGGGCTGAAGAGATGGCTTAGCAGTTAAGGCGCATGCCTGCAAGTCCTAAGGACCCCGGTTCAATTCTCCAGGTCCCACGTAAGCCATATACACATGTGGTGCATGCTTTTGGAGGTCATCTGCAGTGGCTAGAGGCCCTGGCACGCCCATTCTCACTCTCTCTCTAATAAATAAATAAAAATAAAATCTTTTTTTAAAATTCATTTATTAGAGACACAGAAAGGGGGCCAGAGAGAGAGAGAGGAGTGAGAATTGGCACGCTAGAGCCTCTAGCCACTGCAAACGAACTCCAGATACATGTGCCACTATGGGCATCTGGCTTACGTGGGACCTGGAGAATCAAACCTGGGTCCTTAGGCTTATACAGGCATGTGCCTTAACTGCTAAGCCATCTCTCCAGCCCAAAAATAAAATCTTTAAAAAAAGAAAACACTCAGGAGGCAGAGGTAGGAGGAGGATCACTGTGAGTTCGAGGCCACCCTGAGACTACATAGTGAATTCTAGGTCAGCCTGAGCTACAGTGAAACCCTACCTCAAAAAGCAAAACACAAAAACAAACAAACAAAAAAAAAAAACAAAAAAGAAAAGAAAAAGAAAAAAAGAAAACAAAAGAAAAGTGAGAGCTGGAGAGATGGGTTAGTGGTTAAGGTGCTTGCCTGCAAAGCCTAAGGGCCCAGATTCAATCCTCCAGTGCCCATGTAAGCCAGATGCACAATATCACACATGTGTTTGTAGTTTGTTTGCAGTGGCTAGAAGACCTAGTTGTGCCCATCCTTTCTCTATAGCTGCCTTTTTCTTTTTTTCTCTCTCTTTCACATAAATAAATAAATAAAACAATTTTTGGGGTATTCTTTTTCCGAGGTAGGGTTTCACTGCAGTTCAGGCTAACCTGGAATTCACTATGTAGTCTATGAGTGGCCTTGAACTCATGACGATCCTCCTACCTCTGCTTCCCAAATGCTGGGGTTAAAGTCATGTGCCACCACTCCTGGCAATAAAACATTTATTTTTATTTTTATTTTTAAAAAAACTTTTTATTTTATCTTATTTTTTTGGAGAGAGACACAGAGAGAGAGAGAGACGGAGAGAGACACACAGAGAGAGAGAGAGAGAGAGAGAGTGAGTGTGTTTGGGAGGAAGACAGAGATGGGCGCGCGAGCAGTGTCTCAGCTGCTGCGAACGAAATCCAAATGTGCGCGCCCCCTTGTGGCCGAGTGCAGCATTGCGCCCTTGCGTCACTTTGCATCTGGCTAAACGTGGGACCTGGAGATTGGAACCGCTGGAGATTGGAACCAGTGTTCTTAGGGTTAGGAGGCAGGCGCCTTAACCCCCTAAGCCATCTCTCCAGCCCTATTTTTATTTTTATTTTATTATTATTATTATTTTGGTTTTTCGAGGTAGGGTTTCACTCTAGTCTAGGCTGACCTGGAATTCACTCAGGGTGGCCTTGAACTCATGGCGATCCTCCTACCTCTGCCTCCCAAGTGCTAGGATTAAAGGCATTTTTTTTTTTTTTATTTATTTATTTTGGCGATCGATCATTTTAGTTCTACTTCAGTGATGAGGTCTTGGGAGCCTCTGTGTCTTTGCATATCTGGCTTAGTAGGAAAAAATAATTTTTTTTTCTAAAGCTGGATGTGGTGACACACACCTTTATTCCCAGGACTTGGGAGGCAGAGGTAGGAAAATACCCATGAGTTTGAGGCCACTCTGAGACTACAGAGTGAATACCAGGTCAGCTTGGGCTAGACTGAAACTCTACCTCGAAAACCAAAAAAATTCTAATAAGTTATAGAAATTATATATATTAGACTGGGATTTTTGTTTTGTTTTGTTTTGTCTTGAGATAGACTCTCACATTGTATCCCAGGCTGGCCTGAAATTCACTATTCGGCCTCTTGAATGCTCAGATTATAGGCATGAGACACCATGCCTGGTTTAGATGTTTTTCTTTTTTTTTTTTGTTGTTGTTGTTGTTTTTTAAACTAATCTTTCACTAATGATGGGTTGGGCAGCTGTTAGGATAAATAGGAAAAGAAACAAGAGAGAAGACCCAGCTCAACAACAGAGTCCAAAGATGAAGTCTTTCCACTTCTACCAATACCAAGCTCCATTTCTGGCTTCAAGAAACATATGTGAAGCCGGGCGTGGTGGCACACGCCTTTAATCCCAGCACTCAGGAGGCAGAGGTAGGAGGAGTGCCATGAGGCCACCCTGAGACTACATAGTGAATTCCAGGTCAGCCTGAGCTAGAGTCAGGCCCTACCTCAAAAAACCAAAAAAAAAAAAAAAAAAAAGAAAGAAAGAATAAGAAAGAAAGAAAGAAAGAAAGAAAGAAAGAAAGAAAGAAAGAAAGAAATGTGATATAGATATAAAAACACAACCCTGCCCTGCCCCTTATTGGGAATTTCTTTTCTCCCTCTCCTTCTTCCTTCCCTTTCTCCTTTCCCTTATCCTGTCTTCTCTCTTTCCCCTCTTCCTCTTTTTCTCCCTCCCCTTTCCCTTTCTTTTAACCCCTACCTTTCTCCTCCTCCTCCCCTCTTCCCAGGCTAGCCTCAAATTCTTGGGCTCAAGTGATCCTTTCACCCCAGGTTCTCAAGTAACTGGGACTACCATGCATGCCACCATGTCTGGCTTTGAGGGCCACTTGAACACATTTTTTTTTGGAGGTAGGGTTTCATTGTAGCTCAGGCAGACCTGGAATTCAGTACATAGTCTCAGGGTGGCCTCAAACTCACGGTGATCCTCCTACCTCTGCCTCCTGAGTGTTGGGATTAAAGGTGTGCGCCACTACGCCCGGCTTAAAGATTTTATTTTTATTTATTTATTTATTAGAAACGGGGGTGGGGGTGGGGGAGAGAAAATGGGCATTCCAGGGCCTCTAGCCACTGCAAACGAACTCCAGATGCATGTGCCACCATGTGCATCTGGCTTACGTGGGACCTGGAGAATTGAACCTGCATCCTTAGGCTTCGCAGGCATGTGCCTTAACGGCTGAGCCATCTCTCCAGCCCACTTGAAAACATTTCTAAATAATATTTGGGTTAAAAAGAAACTGAAAGAAAATTATAAAATATTTAGAACTTTACAGTGACAAAACAGACTCTATTAAAGCCTGTATGATAAAGCTAGAGATATCTGAAAGGAAATTTAAAATTTTAATGCATATATTATAGAAGAAAAAATATTTATAGTCCATTAATCTAATTGTGCAAAAAGAAGATAAAAAGGTAAGGCTTGAAACTTTTTTTTTTTTTTTGGTTTTGCGAGGTAGGGTCTCACTCTGGTCCAGGCTGACCTGGAATTAACTATGTAGTCTCAGGGTGGCTCAGAAGTGACATCCTCCCAGCCTCTGTCTAGTGCTGGGATACAAAGCATGTGCACCACCACGCCTGGCAAGCTTGAAACTTTTTATCAATAAGACCCCAAAATACAGATGCGTAGCAAGATATAACTGTTTCCTTTCCATAAAACAACCCCATGGTGGAGAAAGGGCCACAGTTTTCAAGACTTCCACCCAACTTGAGTTCTTACCTACATGTTCCAAGCAGCACTATCAGGTTTTCATCCTGTTGCAGCCAGCAGCATTAAGATGATTGATAAAATCCTAAAAAGGGCAGGCACAGTTGTGGTTTAAAATGCAAGGCCCTGACTTGGGAGGCACATAAAGGAGGATCACTGTGAGTTCAAGGCCACCCTGAGTAACATAGTGAATTCCAGGTTTGAGCTAGAGTGAGATTCACTTGAAAAAGGCCAAACAAACAAACAAACAAAAAATCAGGCTAGAGAGATGGTGTTAGTGGTTGCAGTGCTCACCTGTGGCCTAAGGATCCCAGTTCAATTCTCCAGGTCCCAGGTAAGCCAGATGCACATGGTGGTGCATGCGTCTGGAGTTCGTTTACAGTGGCTGGAGGCCCTGGCCGCACCCATTCTCACTCTCTCTCCCTTTCTCTGTCTTAAATAAATAAATAATAAAAACAATTGATATATACTAAGCACTTCCCACGTGCTCACCTCCATTCTCAGTAGCTGGAAGACCCCTCCTCACTAACACCATCATCACCATGAGCAACAGCATCCCCACTTTACAGATCCAAGGCACAGGGCAATGACAAGTTTGCCTGAGGTCACCAAGTGTAGATTCAGACAGGCTTCCAGCCCCACAGCCCCCTCCCCACTGCTCAGCCCCAGGGCTTCTAGTCCTTGGAGAAGTTTACAGGGTCACTCGACTTAGGGCTCTGTTCACCTGGGTTTGTCTGTAACCAGCTATCTGTATGACCTTGACCTTTCCCAGGCTTCCACTCTCAGAGCCACTGTCTTCCTTATCAAGCGAGGCTCACCCGTGACAGCACCACCCTGAGGGCTGTCTTGAAGTCACACAGGGAGGTATTTAAGATCCTACCTGGGAGCCACATCTGGTGGCTGAGGTCCGTAACTCATAGCTACTCTTGAGACAAAAGCAGGAGGATCTCAAGTTTAAAACCCACTTGGGTTGTGGAGTGAGTTCCAGGCCAGCTTGAGTAACCTGGCAAGACCCTGCCTCAAAATGAGAAAAAATTATGGCATGTAGCTTAGTGGCAGGGCACCTGCATAGTGTGTGCAAGGTCCTGGGTTCAATCCCCAGTGCTTCACAACAGCATGCAAGTCCTCCCAGGACTTCTTCAGGGTGATCACCACCATTTTATTTATTTACTTATTCATTTATTTATTTACTTATGAGAGAGAGAGAAAGGCAGATAGAGAATGGGTACACCAGGGCCTTTAGCCACTGCAAACGAACTCTAAATGCACCACCCTGTGCATCTGGCTTATGTGGGTCCTGGGGATTCAAACCTGGGTCCTCTCCAGCCCACCACCAGTTTTTATATGTGCGCACAAGTAGTGCACTTGCATGCATGCATACCCATATCCAGGAGAGCATACATGTGTGTGCAGGTACACGTGTGTGCGCCTGAGGTTGACACCAGGTGTCTTCCCCAATCATTCTCCACCTTGTTTGTTTGTTTGTTTGTTTGTTTGTTTGTTTGTTTGTTTGTTTGTTTGTTTTGAGAGAGAGAGAATTGGCACGCCAGGGCCTCAGACACTGCATTGAACTCCACATGCTTACACCACCTAGTGGGCATGTGAGACCTTGCGCCTGACTCACCTTTATGTGACTGGCTTATGTGGGATCTGGAGAGTCGAACATGAGTCCTTAGGCTTCCCAGGCAAGTGCCTTAACCACTCAGCTATCTCTCCAGCCCCACCTTAGTTTTTTATTTTATTTTTTAATATTTTTATTTTTTGTTTTTTTTCAAGGTAGGATCTTACTCTAGCCCAAGTTGACCAGGAACTCTGTAGTTCCAGACTGGCCTTGAACTCATGGAAATCTGCCTACCTCTGCTTTTTGAATACCCAGAATTCCATCCTTTAAAAAAAAATGTTCATTTTTACTTATTAGTAACAGACAGAGAGAGAAAGAGGCAGAGAGAGAGAATGGGCACACCAGGGCCTCCAGCCACTGCAAACAAACTCTAGATGCATGCACCACCTTGTGTAGCTGGCTTACGTGGGTACTGGGGAATCAAGCCTTGAACCGGGGTCCTTAGGCTTCATAGGCAAGCACCTAACCACTAAGCCATCTCTCCAGTCCCCATCTTTTTATTATTATTTGTCCAGGTTTTGTTTTTTGGGATCCTCCTACTCTCTGATGCAGGGTCTCACTCTAGTTCAGGCTGACCTGGAACCTCAGGGTGGCCTCAAATCACAGCAAATCAATCCTTCTATTCCAGCACATTTATTTTTATCTGGCTTTATTTTCCCACTGAACCCAAAAGGTAAAATCTTTTTATTTGGTCTGAGGGCCTTTTTAAAAATGCAGCACATTTGTACCATCCCCTTCTGTAGGTGGAGAGTTATTTGCCTGCCAATCAGCTTTCTTGACATGGGTCTGGGGTGAGTTGCCTATTAGCAGGCCTGCAGTGCTTTGCAAGCAAGCATGCCTTTAACAGCACATGTAAGGAGTGGAGTGCTGGGGTTATGCACGTGAGCTGCCAGGCCTAGCTTTGTTTTGTTTGGCTTGGTTTTTTGAGGTAGGGTCTTAATCTAGCCCAGGCTGACCTGGAATTCATTATGTAGTCTCAGGCTGGCCTTGTACTCACAGCAATCCTCCTACCTGTGCCTCCCAAGTACTGGGATTAAAGACATGCACCACCACACCCAGTCAGCCCACAGGATCTTATTGTTTGTTTGTTTGTTTGTTTGTTTGTTTGTTTGTTTTGTTTTGTTTTCTGAGGCAGGGTCTCACTCTAGTTCAGGCTGACCTGGAATTCTCAGGGTGGCCTCAAACTCACATTAGTTCCAAGCTGGAATTTTTTTGGGGCTTTATTTTTTAATTATTTAGTTTTGTGTGTAGGTGAAAGGAGTTATCTTTGTCCCACCTTCTTTGAGAAAGGGTCTGTTGCTACTGCAAGAGTCTGGCCTGCCAATAGCTTTAACATGGGTACTGGGGAATTGAACGCTGCAGGCTTTGCAAGCAAGCACCTTTAACCACAGAGCAATCTCCCCAGCCCTAGTTTTTTATTTTTGTTATGTTGTTTTCCAGGTAGGGTTTCACTCTAGCCTAGGCTGACATGGAACTCACAGTGTAGTTCCAGGTGAGTCTTAAATTTACAGCAATCTTCCTACCTCTATTAACTGAATGCTGGGATTAAAGGTTTACACCATCACACTTTGCTTAGCTTTGTATTTTTTTGTTTTGTTTTGTTTTGTTTTCAAGGTAGGGTCTCAAACTCGCCCAGACTGACCTGGAATTCACTGTGCAGGTTCAGTGTGGCCTCGAACTCATAGCGATCCTCCTACCTCTCTCTGCCTCCCAAGTGCAGTGATTAAAGGTGGTTTTTTTTTGAGGCAAGCCCAGGTGACAGGCCTTTTATTTATGTGGGTGAGAGAGAGCGTGAGTGAGATAATTGACGCACCAGGGACTCTAGCCACTGTAATCGAACTCCAGATGTGTGTGTCACCGTGTGTGCTTGTGTCACCAAGGGCGTCTAGTTTCTATGGGATCGTGATCTGAAGAGTTGAACATGGGTCCTTAGGCTTCACAGGTCAGTAAGTGCCTTAACCACTAAGTCATCTCTCCAGCCCTCTTTTTTTTTCCCCCGAGGTAGGGTCTCACACTAGCTCAGGCTGACCTGGAATTCACTATGTAGTTTCAGTGCAGCCTTGAACTCACAGTGATCCTCCTACCTCTGCTTCCTGAATGCTGGGATAAAAGGCCTGCACCACCACACCCAGTTTTTTGGTGTTTTTTTTTTTTTTTTTTTTTAGTTTTTTTGAGGTTGGGTCTCACTGTAGCTCAGGCTGACCTGGAATTTACTATGTAGTCTCAGGATGGCCTCGAACTCACAGCAATCCTCCTACCTCTGCCTCCCAAATGCTGGGATTAAAGGCATGCGCTACCACGCCCAGCTTTGTTGTTGTTTTAATTGATTTATTTTACTTGAGAGAGAGAAAATAGCAGAGAGAAAAGAGAGACCGAGGGAGAGAATGCAAACAAACTCCAGATACATGTACCACCTTGTGCATCTGGCTTATGTGGGTCCTGCAGAATCAAACCTGGGTCTTTTGGCTTTAAACCTCCAGCCCTGTTTGTTTTTGTTGTTTCAGGTAGGGTCTCATTCTAGTTCAGGCATATCTGGAATTCATTATGTAGTATCAGGATGGCCTTGAACTCCCAGTGATCCTCTTACCTTTGCCTCCCAAGCGCTGGGATTAAAGACATGTGCTACCATACCTGGCTTGTGTTTTTTTTTTTTTAAGTATTTTTATTTATTTATTTGCAAGCAGAGAGAGATAGAAAGAAGAGAGTCAGGGGGCTGGAGAGATGGCTTTGCTGATAAGGTGCTTGTTTGCGAAGCCAAAGAACCCAGGTTTGATTTCCCAGTACCCAGGTAAGACAGATGCACAAGGGGGGTGCATGCGTCTGGAGTTTGTTTGCAGTGGCTAGAGGCCCTGGCACACACATTCTCTCTGTCTGACTCCACTCTCTCTCTTTCTGCTTGCAAATAAATAAATAAATAAATAAATAAATAAAATTTTAAACGAAAAGAAAGAGGGCTGGAGAGATGGCTTAGTAGTTAAGGCATTTGCCTGCGAAGCCTAAGGATCCAGGTTCGATTCTCCAGGTCCCATGTAAGCCAGATGCACAAGGTGGTGCATGCGTCTGGAACTTGTTTGCAGTGGCTAGGAGGCCCTGGAGCACCATTCCTTCCCTCCCTCTCTCGCTCTCTCTCTCTCTCTCTCTCTCTGTCTCTAATAAACAAAAAAATAAATCAAAAAAAGAAACAGAGCAAGAAAAAGAAAGAAGAGAGACAGAATGGGCATGCTTGGGCCTCCAGCCGTTGCAAATGAACTCTAAATACATATGCTACTTTGTGCATTTGGCTTTATGTGGGTACTGGGAAATCAAACTCTGGTCATTAGGCTTTGCAGGCAAGTACTTTAACTGCTAAGTCATCTCTCCAGCCTCAGTTTTGTGTGTTTGTGTGTTTTAAGATATTTTTACTTATTTGAGAGAGAGAAAGAGGCAGAGAGAAAGAGCGAATGGGCATGTGAGGTCCTACAGCCACTGCAAACGAACTAAGCCATTTCCCCAGCCCCAGTTGTGTGTGGTTTTTTTTTTTTTTTTTTTTTTTAATGTATTTTTTTGGGCTGGAGAGGTGGCTTAGCAGTTAAGGACCCTGGTTCAATTCTCCAGGACCAAGCGGGGCGTGGTGGTACACGCCTTTAATCCCAGCACTCGGGAGGCAGAGGTAGGAAGATTGCCATGAGTTTGAGGTCACCCTGAGACTACATAGTGAATTCCAGGTTAGCCTGGACTAGAGTGAGAGCCTACCTTGAAAAACAAGACAAAAACAAACAAACAAAAAAACCCCAATTCTCCAGAACCCATGTAAGCCAGATGCACAGGGGCATGTGTCTAGAGTTCATTTGCAGTGGCTGGAAGCTCTACCATGCCCATTTTTTCTCTCTTCCTCTGTCTCTAAAAAATAAATAAAAATAAAAAACATTTTTAGCCAGGCTGGTGGCGCATTCTTTTAATCCCAGCACTTGGGAGGCAGAGGTAGGAGGATTGCCGTGAGTTCGAGGCCACCCTGAGACTACATAGTTAATTCCAAGTCAGCCTGGGCCAGAGTGAGACCCTACCTCAAAAAAAAAAAAAAAAACCTAAATAAATAAATACATAAATAAATAAAATAAATTTTAAAAATTAAAAAAAAAAAACATTAGAATCAGGCTATAGCCAAAGTTGTTTCATCTGTATTAACTCCCCCCACCCCGCCCTTCCTGCTTCTCTAAACTAGATTAGTGTCAAGAAAATATCTGGCATATCATTTCACTCTGTAACACTGTAGTAAAAGAAAACCACTGGCCATAAGCAGATCCCAAAGGGAAACATGCAGTCAGTTCACATTTCTTCATTGTGTGCTGCCTTGAGTATGTTTCTGGTCAGTTGCTCCCATCAGAATTCTGATGGGGCCCCAGTTTGCATTTATTTGGTTACTGCGGGGCCCTACTGCACTCCTTGCTTACTCACTGTGGGGGCCTCTGATAACCAACTTCTCCAAGGATAAAATGGGGCTGAAAGGGTTTTTCAGACTCATTGTTAGAAGGATAGAGAAAGATGGGCTTCAGATACTGCTCAGTGGTAGAGCACCTGCCTGATATGCACGAGGCCCTGGGTGAATTCCAGAGGCCAAGAGATGGAGAAAGATAATGGATATAAAGTGCTCACTTCCCTGGTGATAGCTGCCTTCCCTAGGACTGCCATTATCATGTGTTATCTTCTGGAAGGCTTCCAGATAACTTGGCTGTAGGTACTTTTTTTAATATTTATTTATTTTTGGTTTTTCAAGGTAGGGTCTCACTCTAGCCCAGGCTATTCTGGAATTCACTATGTAGTCTCAGAGTGGCCTGGAACTCATAGCAATCCTCCTACCTCTGCCTCCCGAGTGCTGGGATTAAAGGCATGCGCCACCACGCCCGGCTTAGGGACACTTCTTAAGCTTGGTTTTCTTTTAATACTTTACCAAGATAACTGGCCATTGGGAGTGGTCAGTAACAGACTCCTTTTCTATTAAAAGATGGAAATTTCCCAACTGTGTTCTCCAAGGAGGTTCTCTTATAGCTAGTCCAAAAAAAAAAAAAAAAAAACACAGCAGCAAAAAACACAAGAATCAGCACCACACATTAGTCACAAACTTTTTTTTTTTTGGGGGGGGTAGGGTCTCACTCTCTAGCCCAGACTGACCTGGAATTCACTATGAACTCACAGCAATCCTCCTACTCTACAGCTAGAGAGAGAGAGAAAGACAAGGAACACACAAGGGCCTCTAGCCACTGAAAACAAACAGATGCATGCTCCACCTTGTGCATCTGGATTTATGTGAATTCTGAGGCATCAAAGGTCATTAGGCTTTGCAAGCAAGCACCTTTAACCACTGAGCCATCTCTCTAGCCGTTTTTTTAAAAAATATTATTTATTTATTTGGTTTTTTCAGGGAGGGTCTCACTGTAGCCCAGGCTGACCTGGCTTTTCTGTGTGTATGTGTGTGTGTGAAGAGGAACAAGAATGCACAAAATTGGGCTGGAGATATGACTCAGCTGTTAAGGTACTTTCCTCCAGAGCCTAGCAGCCCAGGTTCCATTTCCCAGTACCCATGTAAGCTAGATGCACGAAGTGGTGCATGCATCTGGAGTTTGTTTACAGTGGCTAGAGGCCCTGGTACACCCATACTCATTCACTATCTCTCCGCTTCCAAATAAGTAAATTTTTAAAAAAAGAATGCACAAAGCCTGGCATGGTAGCTCATGCCTTTAATCCCAGCACTTGGGAGGCAGAAGTAGGAGGATCACCATGAGTTCAAGGCCACCCTGAGACTACATAGTGAATTCCAGATCAGTCAGGGTAGAGTGAGACCCTACCTTGAAAAACCATTTTAAAAATGCACAAAATTGGGCTAGAGAGATATGGCTTAGCAGTTAAAGCGCTTGCCTGCAAAGCCAAAGGAACCATGTTCAACTCTCCAGATTCCACATTAGCCAGACACATGAAAGTGAAGCAAGCGCAAGGTCACATATGCCCACTAGGTGGCGCAAGTGTCTGGAGTTTGATTTCAATGGCTGAGGCCCTGGCATGCCAATTTTCTCTCTCTCTCTCTCTCTTTCTCTCTCTCTAAAGAAACAAAAAGTTGGGGCTGGAGAGATGGCTTAGCAGTTAAGGTGTTTGCCTGCAAAGCCAAAGGATCCCAGTTCGATTCTCCAGGACCCACGTAAGCCAGATGCACAAGGGGGCACATGTATCTGGAGTTCATTTGTAGTAGCTAGAGGCCCTAGCGTGCCCATTCTCTCCCTCTCTCTCTCATTCTCTCTGCCTCTTTCTCTCAAATAAATCAATAATATAAAAAAATTTCCTTATTAAAAAAAAGAAAAAGTAAAAAAAAAAAAAAAGAATGTACAAATTGATCTCATGCCTAAGGCATAGGAATATTATGTCACCATAAATGACATTTAATTAACTGTTGAGCCAACCCCTCCTGCTCTGTTACTTTTCTCTTGCATATTTCACCTCCTAAGGTTCTATGTGGTTTACATGTTTGTTACAGTATTATTACAGCCTTTCTTCTCCTTCAGAGGAGGTTGTTGTCCCTTTGGTCCGTTAGGCACATGCAGGTGTCCTGTGACCATAGTGACTTTTCTCCCTGAGCCTCCCAGAGTGCGTGCCTTCAAGGTCAGTAGTTTCTAGACAAGGATCACATCCCCTCCTCTCCCATCTGCTCTCCCCACCAGGAGTTTTCACCAAGGCTGCCCCACACAGGGTTGAAGATACAGGCCTGCTAACTGACAGTTCCTTAGGGCAAAAGTATCATCACAGGAAACGACTAAAACGTAAATCCTGGAGACCAAACAAGGCAATGCCCTATTGTAAGGTCTGGCTCCTGCCTATAGAAGGTATCTTCAGGACGGAGCCTGCTCTTGGGCCCCTAGAGCCTGCCATGCCAGTCCCTGCTGAGGCCTTGCCTGGTCCTCCTTCACCAAGACAGCCCATTAGGATGGCCTGGAGCAGAAGAGCTGCGTTTGGTGACCTGTGGCCTATAAGCCACTTGGGTATTCTTGTTTGCTCTTGTAGCCCTGGGCAGAAAAGTAAGATTTTTTTTTCCCCCTTCAATCCCAGCACTTGGGAGGTGGAGGCAGGAGGGATCAGGAGTTCAAGGCCAGCCATGGCTACATGGCAAGTTCAAAGGCAGCCTGAACATTATCAAAAAGAAAAAACTGGAAGCCAGGTGTGGCGGCGCACACCTTTAATCCCAGCACTCAGGAGGCAGAGGTAGGAGGATCACTGTGAGTTTGAGGCTACCCTGAGATTACGTAGTGAATCCCAGGTCATCCTGGGCTAGAGTGAGACCCTATCTTGAAAAAACCCAAAAAAAAAAAAAAAACAAAAAAACAAACAAAAAACAAAAAAAAACGGGCTGGAGAGATGGTTCAGCGGTTAAGATGCTTGCTTGCGATGCCTGAAGGCCTGGATTGGATTCCCCATTACCCACAAGTGCATGAAGTGGTATGTGCATCTGGTTTTCATTTGCAGTGGCTGGAGGCTCCGGCTTGCCCATTCTCTCTCTCTCCCCCTCTATCTTTCTCTCTGTGTTTACAAATAAATAAATAATTTAAAAACATAACCTATGCCCAGTGGTGCATGCCCTTAATCCTAGCACTCAGGAGGCTAAGGTAGGAGGAGCAGAAAAAAAATAAGGAGGGCTGGAGAGATGGCTCAATGGTTAAGGTGCCTGCCTGCAAAACCTAATGAACTGAGTTTGATTCCTCAGTGTCCACTTAAAACCAGATGCACAAAGTGGCACGTGCATTTGGAGTTTATTTGCAGTGGCTAGAATCCCTGGTACACAATGATGATGGCTTGGAAAGATGGCAGAAAGAGGGGTTTTTTTTTTTGGTTTTTCAAGGTAGGGTCCACTCTAACCCAGGCTGACCAGGAATTCACTATGTAGTCTTAGGGTGGCTTCCAACTCACAGCAATCCTCCTACCTTTGCCTCCCAAGTGCTGGGATTAAAAGCATGTGCCACCATGCCCGGCTTCCTGCATTTTTTAAAAATATTTTTTATTTATGTATTTCAGAGAGAGACAGAAGCACAGAGAGAGGGAGAGAATGGGCACAACAGGGCCTCTAGCCACTGCATATGAACTCCAGACACATGTGCTACCTTGTACATCTGCCTTATGCGGGTACTGGGAATCGAAACTAAGTCCTTTGGCTTCGCCAGCAAGTGCCTTAACTACTAAACCATCTCTCCAGCCCCACACTCAACTTTTAACTAAACTTGAGTGACCACATGCAACAAATTGCTTCATTCAGTGCCAGGCTATTGCCCTGTTCCCAGGCTGCCATCAAACTCCAGGATGCGGTAGCCTCATTTTGGTCCCAAGTCCACAGTCATTCTTGTTGTCTCTACCTCTGTCCCCCATCCCTAGAGTGTAAGTAATTTTGACATTCAATAAACAAGCATGCTGGCCTGCCAGCTGGCTTAAGACCTTCCTGGAGTGTCTCTGTCCTTTGTGTCCTGTAGGCTGTGCCTTGTCAAGTACTTATAGTTGACTGATTCATTGATTTGCCCTTTGCATTTCTCCCCTTCTTCCCAGGTGCTTTGAAGAGGAGCCTCACTACAGAGCAGGTCCGAGCTGATTTCATCACTCTGGGTAGGGTCATTACCCAAGGCTGCTCAGGGCTGGGGCCTCTGGGCTTTTCATTATGTTAATGAGCTCTTCTGTTCTCTTACAGGCCTCAGTGAAGAGAAAGCCACTTATTTTTCTGAAAAGGTATAAATCCTCTTAATCAAGGTTAAGATACTTGGCTTTTATTTTGTGCAAAGAAAAAAAAAAGAAAATGCTAAGCAAGACAAAACCATTGCCTCCTTTCATGGGCCTCACAGGGACAGCAGGCACACCTCCAGCTTCCAGCCAATGCCCGTTACAGCATCACTAATTTTCCCCCTTTGATCTAACCAAAAGCATCCTACTGTTATTTCAGTGTGGATTAAATGCTGGGAGGAAAGAAAATGCTTTAACGGGGTGTGATAGTGTTACCAGTTTTGAGAGCAACAGAGCCTCTCAAACCAGTGGCTCTGAGTTCTTTTCCTGGGACTGTACAAGTGCAGGATTGTGAGGAGGTCAAGTTAAGAAAGATTTAGTATTCAGGAGGCAGAGGTTGGAGGATCACCATGAGTTTGAGGCCACCCTGAGACTACATAGTGAATTCCAGGTCAGCCTGGGCTACAGAGAGACCCTACCTCTAAAAAAAAAAAAAAAAAAAAAAAAAAAAGACTTATTTTAGGGCTCACTGGTTAAGGTACCAGCTTGCAAAGCATTGATGGCCTGGGTTTGGTTCCCCAGTGTCTGGAGTTTGCAGTGACAAGAGACACATCCGTTACCTCTCTCTCATTCCCTTCCTCTCTCTCTTTATCTATTTGCAAATAAATAATTTTTTAAAAAAGAAAGAAAAAAGATTTATTTTAGGAAAGTAAAGAAGAAAAGCTCCTTAAAAAGCCAGCTGTAGCTGGGCGTGGTGGTGCACGCCTTTAATCACAGCACTCGGGAGGCAGAGGTAGGAGGATCGCCTTGAGTTCAGGCCACCCTGAGACTACATAGTTAATTCCAGGTCAGCCTGGGCCAGAGTGAAACCCTACCTCAAAAAAAAAAAAAAAAAAAAAAAAAAAAAAAAAAAACTATGCCAGGCATGGTGGTACACACCTTTAATGCCAGCACTCCAGAGGATCGCTGTGAATTCAAGGCCACCCTGAGACTACATAGTGAATGGCAAGTCAGCCTGGGCTAGAGTGGCACTGAATGAAGCAATTTGTTGCATGTGGTCACTCAAGTTTAGTTAAAAGTTGAGTGTGGGGCTGGAGAGATGGTTTTAGTAGTGCCCAGCACTTAGGAGGCAGAGTTAGGAGGATTGCCTGGGCTAGAGCAAGACTGCACCTTGAAAAACAAAACAAAACAAAAAGAAGAAGAAAAGAAAGAAGAAGAGGAGGAGGAGGAAGAAGGAGAAAAGCTCCTGAGATGGGAGGGATCTAGGTGGATAATCTGCATGGTGACTTGAATCCAGCATTTTTTTAATTTCAGGTAGAGAGGGAGACAGAGAAAATGGGAATGCTGTGGTCTCTTGCCACTGCAAATGAACTCCAGATTGCATGTGCTGCTCTGTGTATCTGGCTTTATGTAGGTACTGGGGAATTGAACTTGAGCTGTCAGGTTTTTGAGAAGAGTCTTACCCACTGAGTCATCTCTCCATCCTCTTCTGATTTTCATACAGCCTTAAAGATGTAGAGTAGACATTTCCAGTTGTGGTGAGTCTTAGTTAAGTTTAAATGTATATTGAGGACTTGGATAGATTGTTGGATAGGGAGAAGATCCCAGACGCAGAATTTTTCTGAGTCAGCCAATAGGTGGAAAAAAGCCTGCAAGAAATCTCTAGAGGGAGTAGCAGCCGGAAGTAAAGCAGAGGGCTGCCCCCATGGCCATCTTGAGTCAGGCTTTCCTCTAGGCTCAGATTCTTTCAGTCTCCCCAAGGCAAGTTGACATGTGTTCTTTTGGGACTGTGTGCCTAGCTAATTACCTGCAAAAGAAGGTTACCTTGCTCCTAAACTTTGTCTGAGGTGCAGGCCTGTAAAACCAAAAGAAAAAAAGGAGAGAAAAAGCCTGGTATGGTCTTTAATCCCAGCACTCAGGAGGCAGAGGTAGGAGGATCCCTGTGAGCTTGAGGCCAGCCTGAGACTACATAGTGAATCCTAGGTCAGCCAGGGCTAGAGTGAGAGCCTACCTCAAATAAACAAACAACAACAACAAAACAAAAACAATAACCCCAGTACTTGGGAGGTCGAGGCAGAAGGAACAGGAAGGAGTTCAAGACCAACCTTGACTACATAGTAAATTCCTGTAATGGTATGTGTACACCCAGCCCTGGGCTCTGTCCACATGGAGAGGAACACTGCTGTGTTTGGGGCAGGAGGCAAAAGGAGGTGGCTCATTCCAGTGACTGCCTTCTTGCTGTTGTTACAGTGGAAGCAGAGTGCACCCTCCCTGGTGAGATGGGCCATGGGCCAGACCCTCATGATTAACCAACTTGTTGATATGGAGTGGAGGTTTGGAGGTAACTAGTTAGAACCAGTCTGGGTCACTCTTTGGCTGTCCTGGGTTTGGGTTGCAGAGGCTTTTGGGGAAGGCTGGGTGGGGGAGACCTGTCCTTGATCTCAAACACCTTCCAGGGCCAGCAGAGCTGTGTGTCCTCAGTCCACTTACAGCCATTGCCATCCCTGCCATACATGGTGTCCTTCCCTTCCAGCCCTCATAGTCACTCCCACCTGGCTCCTGTGGACAGCCTACAAAACTGCATCTTTGAGGGAAGTCCTCAGCCAGTCACTTGTTATCTTTTCTTTTGTGTCGCAGTGACATCTGGAAGCAGTGAATTAGAGAAAGTGGGAAGCATTTTTTTACAGGTAAATCTTCTGATGATTTAAAATAGGGAGGTTTCAATGGTGGTCCATGCCTCTCATCCCAGCCCATGGGAGGCAGTAGGGGGAGCAGAAGTTCAAGGCCATCCTCAGCTACATTGGGTTTAACTATGCTTTTACTTTTTCTTTATTATTTGTTTGTTTGTTTATTTGAGAAAGACAATGAATTAGAGAAAGCATGGGCCTGCCGCAGCTTCCTGTCACTACAAACGCATTCCAGACATGGCTTTATACGGGGGCTGGGGAATCAAACTCAGGCCATCCGGCAAACATCTTTAACCACGGAGACATCTCTCCAGCCCTGACTATGCTTTTAAACAAATGATCCACCGAGGTGTCCTGTGTATCTGAGAGCAGTGTGATTAGCCAGGACATGGTCTCTGATGTACCTGCTTTCAGATTCATAGATTTTACTAGTAGTCATAAAAGCTTGGTTGTTCTTGTAATCAAGGGCATTGTTAGAATTTTGGGGGTTGGGGTCCTGGAGAGATTGCTCAGTGGTTAAAGCACTTGCCTGCAAAACCTAATGACCTAGGTTTGATTCCCCAGTACTCACATAAAGCTGGATGCACAAAGTGGCGCATACATCTGGAGTATGTTTGCAGTGGTTAGAGGCCTTGATGTGCTCATTCTGTGTGTGTGTCTGTCTGTCTGTCTCTCCCTCTCTTTGCTTGCAAATAAATAATTTTTTTTTAAAGAATTTTGGCCAGGCGTGGTGGCACACTCCTTTAATCCCAGCACTGGGGAGGCAGAGGTAGGAGGATCACCTTGAGTTCCAGGCAACCCGGAGACTACCTAGTGAATTCCAGGTCAGCCTGGGCTAGGAGAACCTACCTTGAAAAACAAAAACATAAAAACAAAAAACAGCCAGGCATGGTGGCTCACGCCTTTAATCCCCAGCACTCGGGAGGCAGAGGTAGGATGATCGCCTTGAGTTCGAGGCCACCCTGAGACTACATAGCTAATTCCAGGTGAGCCTGGACCAGAGTGAGACCCTACCTCGAAAAACAACAACAACAACAACAAAAAAAGAATTTTGGAGGCTAGACCATACAGAATATTTTGTTGTTGTTGTTTATCAAGGTAGAGTTTCACTCTAGCTCAGGATGACCTGGAATTCACTATTTAGAGTCAGGGTGGCCTTGAATTCATAGTGATCCTCCTTCCTCTGCTTCCCCAGTGTTGGGATTAAAGGTGTGCGCCACCACGCCTGGCATCACTCCCATTTTTGATAGTTTAGACCCATCAGCCACTCCAGAAAGGTCTCTAGTCCCTTTGTCTTGCCATATTGGCTTTTTGTCAGGGATATAATCTACTGAATGAGGAGCATTGATAGCGCTGCAGGCTGCTAGACAGGGATTTCCTGCAGTGCTGGGTGTGTTGAGCAAGATCTTACTGTTAGCACTTCATCTGCGCATGGATTCACTCTTGTCCCAGCTCTGTCCTCAAGCTTGTCTGGAATTCACTCTCAGGGTGACCTCAAACTCAGGGCGATCCTCTTACCTGTGCCTCCAGAGTGGTAGAATTAAAGGTGTGTACCAACACACTCAGCAAAATAAATTTAAAATATGTATATATATGTGTGTATAGTTTGTCTGTCTGGTTTTTTTTTTTTTTTTTTTTTTTTTTTGGTTTTTTTGAGGTAGGTCTCACTCTATCTCAGGCTGACCTGGAATTCACTATGTAGTCTCAGGGTGGCCTTGATCCTCCTACCTCTACCTCCCTGTTGTTGGGATTAAAGGCGTGTGCCACCATGCCCGGCTAAAATATTTTTTAAAAAGTTTACCAAGTGTGTTGGCCTCAATCTTTAATCACAGCACTTGGGAGGCTGATAGGAGTATTGCTGTGAGTTCAAGGCCAGCCTGGAACAACAGAGTGAGTTCTAGGTCAGCCTGGGCTAGAGTGAAATCCTACCTTGCAGGAAAAAAAGGGATGGGGAGCTGAATACATGACTCAAGTTAAAGGTACTTGGTTGTAATGCCTGAAGGTCAGAGTTCTAGAGTGCTAGGATTAAAGGCGTGAGCCACCACTGCAGGCTTTTCCACATTGCTTTTGTATAACTCAAGTTAGGAGCCAGATGATGGAGTTGGGATATGGCCCGTGGTAGAGTGTGCTTAGCCTCCCTCAAACCCTGGAATGCTTTGGCCTTTAATTGGGTAAAAGGATTTTAGGAATTTCTTTCCCAGTTTTCACCATTTCGTTTGTTTCCCTCTATTTTTTTCTTCCTTTTAGTTGAAGTTGGTGGTTAAGAAAGGAAACCAAACTGAAAATTTGTATATAGGTGAGTCTGTAGCCCAGTTTGAACTTTGCCTTCAGTGTTCTCTTCCTTCTTCTGGGCTGCTGAAGCCACCCCTACCCCCTCACAGGTCACCACCAAGCACTGGAGGAGCCATCCCACTACCTTCCTTCTCATAAAAGATGGTGGTGGGGCAGTCAAAGCTGTCAGCAGGTGGAAACCCCAAGCATAAGAGCCTTCTTGAGAAAGGGAATGGTGGAGGGATGGCTAAAATGGAAACAGATCATAGGCAGAGTGCTCTGGTAGAAGTCACACTAAATATCCAGGTGGGGCTGGAGAGATGGCTTAGTGGTTAAGGTATTTGCCTACAAAGCCAAAGGATTTTGGTTTGATTCTCCAGGACACACATGCATTTGGAGTTCCTTTGCAGTAGCTAGAGGCCCTGGCGTGCCCATTCTCTTTCTCTCTCTCAAATACATAAATAAATAAATAAAATATATTTTTTAAAATAATAAAATAAATAAAATAGCCAGGCATGGTGGCACATGCCTTTAATCCTAGCAGAGGTAGGAGGATCACCGTGAGTTTGAGGCCACCTGGAGACTACATAGTGAATTCCAGGTCAGCCTGGACTAGAGTGAGACCCTTCCTCGAAAAACCAAATAAATTAACTAAATTAAAGCAGTTTAGCTGGGACTGGGGATGTCGACCCTAGCCTGGCATGCTGAAGGCCCTGGGTTTTGAATCTGAGAGAAAAACAAAGACTGGAAGAGGGGAATGGGAGGAAGGGAGAAGGGACTGCTTAGTTGGGGATAGAGTTTAAAGAGTTCTTGCATGCATGGAAGCCCTGGATTTGTTTCACAGAGAGGGGGTGGGGGCTGCTTAGCTGGGGATAGAGCCCTGGGCATGCTCCCCATCATAACAGAAATCCAGGTTGTAATGAATTTTCTTGGGTGATCCTATAGAGAGTTGGAAACACTCACATAAAGCTGAATTTTCTCTCGCCAGAGTTAACCTTGCCTCAGTTCTACAGCTTCCTGCATGAGATGGAGCGAGTCAAATCCAGCATGGAGTGTCTCAGCTGATCCCTGTCCCTTGTCCTCCCCTCAGTCCCCCAATAACTGCTCCTGGAGGCCCCTTCCTCATGCCCTTCGCCTCCAGCAGCCCTGCTGCCTTCTTGGGAGCTTGAGAGCAAAAGGCTCCTGAGGGACAATGGTTAGACACACTGCAGACCCTTGCATCACAGATTGTAGGGAGGTGTTGTCACCTTCATCAAGCAAAGTAAATAAAGGGTGCCACCACTCAGATCACCAGCCTTCCCACCCAAAGCAAGGGTGAGTTTGTGGCTGAGGAAGAGGCAAGCAAATAGAAGCGTTTCCTGAGTGTTCCCATCTGTCTGTTCCTCCACACTCCTATTTTTGGTGGTGGAGTCATGCCAGCCAGTGTTTGCTGAGTCCTTTGGGTAGAAGGAAATGCTTGGTCTTTTCTGAAAAGACTTGAGGTCAGATCCTGTCCCTATGTTAGTTTTGTCCATTCCCTCTCCCCTCACTCCACTTTTTTATATACAAAGCAACAGGTGTTTTGAGGCTATATTCCATTGTTTAGGCTCCAGCTGACCACCTGTTGGTTAGATGATGGATAAAAATAAATTAAATGAATAAATAATGCTAAAGAAAATATCTGAATCCAGTTATTTTCTGCATGAGTTAAAGAAGTAATTTGAGCCTACATGGCCTTAATCCCACCACTCAGGAGGCCAAGGTAGGAAGCTCACCAAAAATTCAAGGCCTGGGGCTGGAGAGATGGCTTTGTGGTTAAGGTGCATGCCTACAAAGCCCAAGGACCCAGGTTCGAATCTCCAGGTCCTACATAAGCCAGATGTACATGGTGGCACATGCGTCTGGAGTTCATTTGCAGTGGCTAGAGGCTCTGGTGCACCCATTCTCACTCTCCCTCTCTCTAATAAATGAATAAATAAAAATTAAAAAAAAATTCAAGGCCTGCCTAGTCTACATCATACATTCCAGACCAGTCAGTACTACATAGAGACAAAAAAAAAAAAAAAGCCGGGCGTGGTGGCACACGCCTTTAATCCCAGCACTCGCCTTTAATCCCAGCACTTGGGAGGCAAAGGTAGGAGGATTGCTGTGAGTTCCAGGCCACCCTGAGACTACATAGTTAATTCCAGGTCAGCCTGGGTCAGAGTGAGACCCCACGAAAAACCAAAAAAAAAAAAAAAAAAAAAAAAAAAAAAGGCCAGGTGTGGTAGCACATGTCTTTAATACCAAACTTTGGGAGGCAGAAGTAGGAGATTGCTCTGAGTTGGAGGCCAGCCTGGGACTACAGAATGAGTTAGACCCATCTCCAAAAACAAACAAAAAAAATGTCGGGCTGAAAGATAAAGTTCATTTGTAGAGTGCCAAGCATTCTTGAAGCTCTGGAATTGGGAAGTAGAGGCAGGAGAACCAGAAAATTATCCCTGGCCACATAATGAATTGGAGGCCTACCTAAGCTTCATGAGAACATCTCCCGAAAACAAACAAGCTAGGCATGGTGGTGCACACCTTTTTTTAAAAATTAATTTATTTTGGTTTTCTGAGATAGGATCTCATTCTAGCCCAGGCCGACCTAGAATTCACTCTGTATTCTCAGGGTGGCCTTGAACTCACTGGCGACTACATAATGAATTCCAGGTCAGCCTCAGCTAGAGTGAGACCCTACCTCAAAAAACCAAAAAAAGAAAAAGAAGAGGGGGGTTATAGTTGTAGTAGTTCAGTTGGTAAGTTGTAGAGTGCCTGCCTAGCATGTGCAAAGTTTGATGTTTGATCCTCAGCACCAGATAAACCTGGCAAGGGTCACACTCATAATCTCTGCACTCAGGAGATGGAGCAGGAGATCAGGAGTCAGTGTCTTATTTATTTATTTATTTTAATTAATTAATTTATTTATTCATTAATTTATTTATTTTGGTTTTCATGAGGTAGGGTCTCACTCTGGTCAGGCTGACCTGGAATTCACTCTGTAGTCTCAGGGTGGCCTCAAACTCTCGGCGATCCTCCTACCTCTGCCTCCCGAGTGCTGGGATTAAAGGCGTGTGCCACCACGCCTGGCAATTTTTTTTAATTGACAGATTCTTTAATTGTAGACAATATCCCATGGTACTCTCCTCCCCCTTTCCCCTTTGAAACTTCACTCTCCATCATATCCCTTCCCCTCTCAATTAGTGTCTCTCTTTCAGTTTGGTGTCATGATCTTTTCCTCCAATTATGATGGTCTTGTGTAGGTAGTGTCAGGCACTGTGAGGTCATGGATATCCAGGCCATTTTGTGTCTGGAGGAGTACGATGTTAGGGAGTCCTACCCTTCCTTTGGCTCTTACATTCTTTCCGCTCCCTCTTCCTCAATGGACCCTGAGCCTTGGAAGGTGGGTTTGAGATGTTTTAGTGCTGAGCACTCCTTTCTCAGCACCATGGTGCCTTCTGAGTCATCCCAAGGTCACCACCACCTGAAAGAGAAGCTTCTCTAACCAAAAGTGAGAGTAGCATTAATATATGGGTATGAATGTTAAGAAAAGTGCTTACTGGGCAGTTTGGTGAGCATAGTATATACATTTGCCAGACACCAGCAGGAAGTCAGCGTCTTTCCTGGCCATATAATGAATTGGAGGCCTACCTAGGCTATATGAGACTATGCCTCAAAATCAAAACAAAAACCCATGTTGGCACACATCTGTAATGCACACATTTAGGAGGTGGAGGCAGGAGGATCAGAAGCTCAAGGCCATCCTCAGCTACAGTGAGTTCATGTCCAGCCTGGGATAGGTGAGACCCAGTTTCAAAAAAACAAGCAGTTGTTGGGTGTGGTGGCACGCCTTTAATCTCAGCACTTAGGAGGCAGAGGTAAGAGGATTGCTGTGAGTTCAAGGCCAGCCTGAGACTACATAGTGAATTCCAGGTCAGCCTGGACTAGAGTGAGACTTTATCTAGAAAAAACACACAAAAGAAAGTGGAAGGAAGCCGGGCGTGGTGGCGCACGCTTTAATCCCAGCACTCGGGAGGCAGAGGTAGGAGGATCGCCAAAGTTCGAGGCCACCCTGAGACTACATAGTTAATTCCAGGTCAGCCTGGACCAGAGTGAGACCCTACCTCGCAAAACAAAAAAAAAAAAAAAAAAAAAAAAAAAAGAAAGTGGAAAGGGTGAAATCTGGAGATGTGCTTGGAAGAGCTCAGTAAACCACCCAGTGCTGGCTTCACTCAGCACGTGCCAGTCCTTCTGGCAGATGCCCTATGCTGCTTTCAGTCATGAGGTCGTCTACCACAGTGTTTCCCTGGACTTTTTGTTGTTGCCTTAAAAAAAAAAAACCCAATATGGCTGGGTGTGGTGGTGCACGCTAATCCCAGCATTTGGGAGGCAGAGGTAGGAGGATCACGGTGAGTTGGAGGCCACCTGAGAATACAGTGATATCCAGGTTGAAGCTCTGGAATTGGGAAGTAGAGGCAGGAGAACCAGAAAATTATCCCTGGCCACATAATGAATTGGAGGCCTACCTAAGCTTCATGAGAACATCTCCAAAAACAAACAAGCTAGGCATGGTGGTGCACACCTTTTTAAAAATTAATTTATTTTGGTTTTCTGAGATAGGATCTCATTCTAGCCCAGGCCGACCTAGAATTCACTCTGTATTCTCAGGGTGGCCTTGAACTCACGGCGACTACATAATGAATTCCAGGTCAGCCTGGACTAGAGTGAGACCCTACCTCAAAACCAAAAAAAAAAAAAAAGAAAAAGAAGAGGGGTTATAGTTGTAGTAGTTCAGTTGGTAAGTTGTAGAGTGCCTGCCTAGCATGTGCAAAGTTTGATGTTTGATCCTCAGCACCAGATAAACCTGGCAAGGGTCACACTCATAATCTCTGCACTCAGGAGATGGAGCAGGAGATCAGGAGTCAGTGTCTTATTTATTTATTTATTTATCTTTTCCTCCAATTATGATGGTCTTATGTAGGTAGTGTCAGGCACTGTAAGGTCATGGATATCAGGCCATTTGTGTCTGGAGGAGCATGTTGTAAGAGTCCTACTCTTCCTTTGGCTCTTACATTTCTTTCTGCCCCTCTTCATAATGGACCCTGAGCTTTGGAAGGTAGGTTTGAGGATGCAAAGCCTAAGCACTCAAGTTCAACTCTCCAATACCCATGTGAACCTTCCAGATGCACAAGGGGCACACATCTGGAGTTTGTTTGCGGCTAGAGGCCCTAGTACACCCATTCTCTCAAACAAATAAAAAAATTTAAAATAAATTGAAATAAAATAAAAAAGAGTTTGAATGAAGGTGTCTTACATGGGTGGATCAAGCTGCTCCTTAGGCTATAGGTTATGAATTGAAAACTTATACCAGGGATGAGATACTCCCAATGAGTTAATTGCTTGTCAGAGACTGCAGAGGCCCTTAAAAACAGAAGATACTACAAAATTCTTGGCTGTCCATCAAAATAAGATGGTGAGCGCTATTGCTGAAGACCTTCATGCTTTGGTACAGGACACTAAGAGGTCGAGCTGAATTGAACTGCAAGCTGCCTTTGTGGTGGCTGGCTGTCCTTTAATCTCAGCACTCGGGAGGCAGAGAGAGGTAGGAGAATTGCCATCCACAGTCTCAGCCAGCCTGTGGCCATAGTGAATCTAAGCAACCAACCTGCCAGGCGTAGATGTGCCATCATGCAGCAGTGTCGTGGGACTGTTATGAGCGGAGAAGGTCATCAACTGCTTCCCCGGAATTGTGCACCCGTGGTGCTATATGTGGTCAGGAAGCCTGTGTCTATGTGGTACTACCGATGCTATGCTAAATGGACAGGTTGTCAAATTGCCTTCGATTAGTGCTGCCTCTCAAAAACAGAAGTGTTTCTGTTTATCTTTTCCGCAATAGGCAGGGGTTAATGCAAAAACACATAGCTGGCAAAAGTGGTAAGTATAGGCTGAGAGATGGTTTAGGAGTTAAGTCATTTGTTTGCAAAGCCGCTGATCCCCATTTGACTCTCCAGGACCTATGTAAGCTAGGATGGCCAAGGGGGCACACATATCTGGAGTTCACAGGTACGGAGGCCCCATGTCCCTCTCTCTCTCCCTCTTTTTCTTAAATAAATAAAATATTTTAAAAATGTTTTTGAAAGCTGGGCGTGGTGGCACACGCCTTAATCCCAGCACTGGGGAGGCAGAGGTAGGAGGATTACCTTGAGTTCAAGGCCACCCTGAGACTACATAGTGAATTCCAGGTCAGCCTGGGTCAGAGTGAGACCCCACTGAAACCAAACAACAAAAAAAGTTTTAAACAACAATGTCTCTATAGCAGCCCAGCTATCGCCTCTCAGTCTTGCATAAGCTTCCTGAGTGCAGGAATTACAGGCACTATGTTCAGCCTTATTGGGCATTTTAACCCAGATTATGGAAAGGTCTAAGGTGAGCTGATCAGGCTAAGCATCACCTTTCAGGCCCATCCTTCAAGACCAGCTGATGACCTTGTTCCATTTCACAGTCATTCTTAGAGTGCCTCCTATTGACAGGGGCTCCTCCGGGACCTGTGAGAATAAGTAACAAACTGTGTACAATGAAAACTGACCATCTGTCTTTTCTGTACAAGAGTAAGTTACAGGGCTGGAGAGATGGCTTAGCTGTTAAGGCACTTGCTTGCAAAGCCAAAGGACTCAGGTTCAACTCCCAGGACCCATGTAAGCCAGATGACATTGGCGCATGTTTGTTTCTGCATTAGCTGGAGGCCCTAATGTGTCCATTCTCTACCTCTTTCTCTCTCCTCCTCTTTCAAATAAATAAAAATACGACTCTTTAGACAAGCCAAGTAAAATAAACCAAACAAATAAATAAATACATAAATAAAAAAATATTGCTTTTGTTTTTTAAGATAGAGGTCTTGCCTAGTCCAAGCTGACCTGGAATTCACTATGTATCTCAGCGTGGCCTTGAACTCATAGCGATCCTCCTACCTCTGCCTCCTTGAAAAGCCAAAAATAAATTTATTAATTAAATTAAATATTCGAAAAAAGTTGCTGAGCATGGTGGCACATGCCTTTAATCCCAATACTACAGAAGCAGAGGTAGGAGGATCACCATGAGTTCAAGGTCACCCTGAGACTACATAGTTAATTCCAGGTCAGCCTGGGCTAGAGAACCTACCTTGAAAAAATAAAAAGATAAAAGAGTAGATTACATCCTCACTCCCATTTTTTTTAAAAGTTTTGTTTGTTTGTTTGTTTGTTTATTTACAAGGAAGAGAATAAATGGACCAGGCCTTCTAGCCTGCAAAATGAACTCAGACATTTTTGATAGTTTAGACCCATCAGCCACTCCAGAAAGGTCTCTAGTCCCTTTGTCTTGCCATATTGGCTTTTTGTCAGGGATATAATCTACTGAATGAGGAGCATTGATAGCGCTGCAGGCTGCTAGACAGGGATTTCCTGCAGTGCTGGGTGTGTTGAGCAAGATCTTACTGTTAGCACTTCATCTGCGCATGGATTCACTCTTGTCCCAGCTCTGTCCTCAAGCTTGTCTGGAATTCACTCTCAGGGTGACCTCAAACTCAGGGCGATCCTCTTACCTGTGCCTCCAGAGTGGTAGAATTAAAGGTGTGTACCAACACACTCAGCAAAATAAATTTAAAATATGTATATATATGTGTGTATAGTTTGTCTGTCTGGTTTTTTTTTTTTTTTTTTTTTTTTTTTTTTCGAGGTAGGGTCTCACTCTATCTCAGGCTGACCTGGAATTCACTATGTAGTCTCAGGGTGGCCTTGATCCTCCTACCTCTACCTCCCTGTTGTTGGGATTAAAGGCGTGTGCCACCATGCCCGGCTAAAATATTTTTTAAAAAGTTTACCAAGTGTGTTGGCCTCAATCTTTAATCACAGCACTTGGGAGGCTGATAGGAGTATTGCTGTGAGTTCAAGGCCAGCCTGGAACAACAGAGTGAGTTCTAGGTCAGCCTGGGCTAGAGTGAAATCCTACCTTGCAGGAAAAAAAAGGGGATGGGGGGAGCTGAATACATGACTCAGAAGTTAAAGGTACTTGGTTGTAATGCCTGAAGGTCAGAGTTCTAGAGTGCTAGGATTAAAGGCGTGAGCCACCACTGCAGGCTTTTCCACATTGCTTTTGTATAACTCAAGTTAGGAGCCAGATGATGGAGTTGGGATATGGCCCGTGGTAGAGTGTGCTTAGCCTCCCTCAAACCCTGGAATGCTTTGGCCTTTAATTGGGTAAAAGGATTTTTAGGAATTTCTTTCCCCAGTTTTCACCATTTCTTTTGTTTCCCTCTATTTTTTTCTTCCTTTTAGTTGAAGTTGGTGGTTAAGAAAGGAAACCAAACTGAAAATTTGTATATAGGTGAGTCTGTAGCCCAGTTTGAACTTTGCCTTCAGTGTTCTCTTCCTTCTTCTGGGCTGCTGAAGCCACCCCCTACCCCTCACAGGTCACCACCAAGCACTGGAGGAGCCATCCCACTACCTTCCTTCTCATAAAAGATGGTGGTGGGGCAGTCAAAGCTGTCAGCAGGTGGAAACCCCAAGCATAAGAGCCTTCTTGAGAAAGGGAATGGTGGAGGGATGGCTAAAATGGAAACAGATCATAGGCAGAGTGCTCTGGTAGAAGTCACACTAAATATCCAGGTGGGGCTGGAGAGATGGCTTAGTGGTTAAGGTATTTGCCTACAAAGCCAAAGGATTTTGGTTTGATTCTCCAGGACACACATGCATTTGGAGTTCCTTTGCAGTAGCTAGAGGCCCTGGCGTGCCCATTCTCTTTCTCTCTCTCAAATACATAAATAAATAAATAAAATATATTTTTTAAAATAATAAAATAAATAAAATAGCCAGGCATGGTGGCACATGCCTTTAATCCTAGCAGAGGTAGGAGGATCACCGTGAGTTTGAGGCCACCTGGAGACTACATAGTGAATTCCAGGTCAGCCTGGACTAGAGTGAGACCCTTCCTCGAAAAACCAAATAAATTAACTAAATTAAAGCAGTTTAGCTGGGACTGGGGATGTCGACCCTAGCCTGGCATGCTGAAGGCCCTGGGTTTTGAATCTGAGAGAAAAACAAAGACTGGAAGAGGGGAATGGGAGGAAGGGAGAAGGGACTGCTTAGTTGGGGATAGAGTTTAAAGAGTTCTTGCATGCATGGAAGCCCTGGATTTGTTTCACAGAGAGGGGGTGGGGGCTGCTTAGCTGGGGATAGAGCCCTGGGCATGCTCCCCATCATAACAGAAATCCAGGTTGTAATGAATTTTCTTGGGTGATCCTATAGAGTTGGAAACACTCACATAAAGCTGAATTTTCTCTCGCCAGAGTTAACCTTGCCTCAGTTCTACAGCTTCCTGCATGAGATGGAGCGAGTCAAATCCAGCATGGAGTGTCTCAGCTGATCCCTGTCCCTTGTCCTCCCCTCAGTCCCCCAATAACTGCTCCTGGAGGCCCCTTCCTCATGCCCTTCGCCTCCAGCAGCCCTGCTGCCTTCTTGGGAGCTTGAGAGCAAAAGGCTCCTGAGGGACAATGGTTAGACACACTGCAGACCCTTGCATCACAGATTGTAGGGAGGTGTTGTCACCTTCATCAAGCAAAGTAAATAAAGGGTGCCACCACTCAGATCACCAGCCTTCCCACCCAAAGCAAGGGTGAGTTTGTGGCTGAGGAAGAGGCAAGCAAATAGAAGCGTTTCCTGAGTGTTCCCATCTGTCTGTTCCTCCACACTCCTATTTTTGGTGGTGGAGTCATGCCAGCCAGTGTTTGCTGAGTCCTTTGGGTAGAAGGAAATGCTTGGTCTTTTCTGAAAAGACTTGAGGTCAGATCCTGTCCCTATGTTAGTTTTGTCCATTCCCTCTCCCCTCACTCCACTTTTTTATATACAAAGCAACAGGTGTTTTGAGGCTATATTCCATTGTTTAGGCTCCAGCTGACCACCTGTTGGTTAGATGATGGATAAAAATAAATTAAATGAATAAATAATGCTAAAGAAAATATCTGAATCCAGTTATTTTCTGCATGAGTTAAAGAAGTAATTTGAGCCTACATGGCCTTAATCCCACCACTCAGGAGGCCAAGGTAGGAAGCTCACCAAAAATTCAAGGCCTGGGGCTGGAGAGATGGCTTTGTGGTTAAGGTGCATGCCTACAAAGCCCAAGGACCCAGGTTCGAATCTCCAGGTCCTACATAAGCCAGATGTACATGGTGGCACATGTCTGAGTTCATTTGCAGTGGCTAGAGGCTCTGGTGCACCCATTCTCACTCTCCCTCTCTCTAATAAATGAATAAATAAAAATTAAAAAAATTCAAGGCCTGCCTAGTCTACATCATACATTCCAGACCAGTCAGTACATAGAGACAAAGAGACAAAAAAAAAAAAAGCCGGGCGTGGTGGCACACGCCTTTAATCCCAGCACTCGCCTTTAATCCCAGCACTTGGGAGGCAAAGGTAGGAGGATTGCTGTGAGTTCCAGGCCACCCTGAGACTACATAGTTAATTCCAGGTCAGCCTGGGTCAGAGTGAGACCCTACCTCGAAAAACCAAAAAAAAAAAAAAAAAAAAAAAAGGCCAGGTGTGGTAGCACATGTCTTTAATACCAAACTTTGGGAGGCAGAAGTAGGAGATTGCTCTGAGTTGGAGGCCAGCCTGGGACTACAGAATGAGTTAGACCCATCTCCAAAAACAAACAAAAAAAATGTCGGGCTGAAAGATAAAGTTCATTTGTAGAGTGCCAAGCATTCTTGAAGCTCTGGAATTGGGGAAGTAGAGGCAGGAGAACCAGAAAATTATCCCTGGCCACATAATGAATTGGAGGCCTACCTAAGCTTCATGAGAACATCTCCCGAAAACAAACAAGCTAGGCATGGTGGTGCACACCTTTTTTTAAAAATTAATTTATTTTGGTTTTCTGAGATAGGATCTCATTCTAGCCCAGGCCGACCTAGAATTCACTCTGTATTCTCAGGGTGGCCTTGAACTCACGGCGACTACATAATGAATTCCAGGTCAGCCTCAGCTAGAGTGAGACCCTACCTCAAAAAACCAAAAAAAGAAAAAGAAGAGGGGGGTTATAGTTGTAGTAGTTCAGTTGGTAAGTTGTAGAGTGCCTGCCTAGCATGTGCAAAGTTTGATGTTTGATCCTCAGCACCAGATAAACCTGGCAAGGGTCACACTCATAATCTCTGCACTCAGGAGATGGAGCAGGAGATCAGGAGTCAGTGTCTTATTTATTTATTTATTTTAATTAATTAATTTATTTATTCATTAATTTATTTATTTTGGTTTTGCGAGGTAGGGTCTCACTCTGGTCCAGGCTGACCTGGAATTCACTCTGTAGTCTCAGGGTGGCCTCAAACTCTCGGCGATCCTCCTACCTCTGCCTCCCGAGTGCTGGGATTAAAGGCGTGTGCCACCACGCCTGGCAATTTTTTTTAATTGACAGATTCTTTAATTGTAGACAATATCCCATGGTACTCTCCTCCCCCCCTTTCCCCTTTGAAACTTCACTCTCCATCATATCCCTTCCCCCTCTCAATTAGTGTCTCTTTTCAGTTTGGTGTCATGATCTTTTCCTCCAATTATGATGGTCTTGTGTAGGTAGTGTCAGGCACTGTGAGGTCATGGATATCCAGGCCATTTTGTGTCTGGAGGAGTACGATGTTAGGAGTCCTACCCTTCCTTTGGCTCTTACATTCTTTCCGCTCCCTCTTCCGCAATGGACCCTGAGCCTTGGAAGGTGGGTTTGAGATGTTTTAGTGCTGAGCACTCCTTTCTCAGCACCATGGTGCCTTCTGAGTCATCCCAAGGTCACCACCACCTGAAAAGAGAAGCTTCTCTAACCAAAAGTGAGAGTAGCATTAATATATGGGTATGAATGTTAAGAAAAGTGCTTACTGGGCAGTTTGGTGAGCATAGTATATACATTTAGCCAGACACCAGCAGGAAGTCAGCGTCTTTCCTGGCCATATAATGAATTGGAGGCCTACCTAGGCTATATGAGACTATGCCTCAAAATCAAAACAAAAACCCATGTTGGCACACATCTGTAATGCACACATTTAGGAGGTGGAGGCAGGAGGATCAGAAGCTCAAGGCCATCCTCAGCTACAGTGAGTTCATGTCCAGCCTGGGATAGGTGAGACCCAGTTTCAAAAAAAAACAAGCAGTTGTTGGGTGTGGTGGCACACGCCTTTAATCTCAGCACTTAGGAGGCAGAGGTAAGAGGATTGCTGTGAGTTCAAGGCCAGCCTGAGACTACATAGTGAATTCCAGGTCAGCCTGGACTAGAGTGAGACTTTATCTAGAAAACACACACAAAAGAAAGTGGAAGGAAGCCGGGCGTGGTGGCGCACGCCTTTAATCCCAGCACTCGGGAGGCAGAGGTAGGAGGATCGCTGCGAGTTCGAGGCCACCCTGAGACTACATAGTTAATTCCAGGTCAGCCTGGACCAGAGTGAGACCCTACCTCGCAAAAACCAAAAAAAAAAAAAAAAAAAAAAAAAAAGAAAGTGGAAAGAGTGAAATCTGGAGATGTGCTTGGAAGAGCTCAGTAAACCACCCAGTGCTGGCTTCACTCAGCACGTGCCAGTCCTTCTGGCAGATGCCCTATGCTGCTTTCCAGTCATGAGGTCGTCTACCTACAGTGTTTCCCTGGACTTTTTGTTGTTGCCTTAAAAAAAAAAACCCAATATGGCTGGGTGTGGTGGTGCACGCCTTTAATCCCAGCATTTGGGAGGCAGAGGTAGGAGGATCACGGTGAGTTGGAGGCCACCCTGAGAATACAGTGATATCCAGGTCAGCCTGGGCTAGAGTGAGACCCTACCTCGAAAAACCTAAAAAAAAGTTTTTAAAATTAAAAATGGGAGCTAGAGAGATGGCTCAGCAGTTAAGGCCCTTACCTACAAAGCCTAAGGACCAGGTTCAATTCTCCACATAAACCAGATGCACAAGATGGCACATGCTTCTGGAGTTCATTTGCAGTGGCTAAGGTCCTGGCATGTTCATTCTCCCTCTATCTGCCTCTTTTTCTCTCTCAAATAAATAAATAATTTTTGTTTGTTTGTTTGTTTTTCAAGGTAGGGTCTCAGTCTAGCCCAGGCTGACCTGGAATTCACTCTGTATTCTCAAACTGGCCTCAAACTCACATCGATCCTCCTACCTCTGTCTCCCAAGTGCTGGGATTAAAGGCATGCACCACCACACCTAGCTTGCCTGACTTTAGAACAATGAATCTAGGAAGATGGATTATATGTTTCTCTCTCTCTCTGTTTTGTTTAATGTCAACAATGTCTCTATGTAGCCCAAGCTATCCTTGCACTCTCAGTCTTGCATAAGCTTCCTGAGTGCAGGAATTACAGGCACTATGTTCAGCCTTATTGGGCATTTTAACCCAGATTATGGAAAGGTCTAAAGGTGAGCTGATCAGGCTAAGCATCACCTTTCAGGCCCATCCTTCAAGACCAGCTGATGACCTTGTTCCATTTCCACAGTCATTCTTAGAGTGCCTCCTATTGACAGGGGCTCCTCCGGGACCTGTGAGAATAAGTAACAAACTGTGTACAATGAAAACTGACCATCTGTCTTTTCTGTACAAGAGTAAGTTACAGGGCTGGAGAGATGGCTTAGCTGTTAAGGCACTTGCTTGCAAAGCCAAAGGACTCAGGTTCAACTCCCCAGGACCCATGTAAGCCAGATGACATTGGCGCATGTTTGTTTGCAGTAGCTGGAGGCCCTAATGTGTCCATTCTCTACCTCTTTCTCTCTCCCTCCCTCTTTCAAATAAATAAAAATAAAATATTTGAACCAAGCCAAGTAAAAATAAACCAAACAAATAAATAAATACATAAATAAAAAAATATTGCTTTTGTTTTTCAAGATAGGGTCTTGCCTAGTCCAAGCTGACCTGGAATTCACTATGTATCTCAGCGTGGCCTTGAACTCATAGCGATCCTCCTACCTCTGCCTCCTTGAAAAGCCAAAAAAATAAATTTATTAATTAAATTAAATATTCGGAAAAAAAAGTTGCTGAGCATGGTGGCACATGCCTTTAATCCCAATACTACAGAAGCAGAGGTAGGAGGATCACCATGAGTTCAAGGCCACCCTGAGACTACATTGTGAATTCTAGGTCAGCCTGAGCTAGAGTGAGACCCTACCTTGAAAAAAAAATAAAAAAGATAAAAAGAGTAGATTACATCCTCACTCCCATTTTTTAAAAGTTTTGTTTGTTTGTTTATTTACAAGGAAAGAGAATAAATGGACCAGGCCTTCTAGCCACTGCAAATGAACTCCAGACATAGGTGCCACTTTGTGCATCTGGCTTTATGTGGGTACTGGAGAATCGAACCCAGGTCCATTAGCTTTGCAGGCAAGTGCCTTAACAGTTGAGCCATCTCTCCAGCCCTTAAAGTTTTTTTTTTTTTTTTATGTGTATTTATTTATTTGACAGAGAAGGGGAAAGGAGAGAGAGAAAGAGAAGGGGAAAGGAGAGAGAGAAAGAGAAGGGGTACACCCGGGCCTCCTGCTGTTGCAAACGACTTCAAGACACATGCACCACTTAACGCATCTGGCTTTTATGTGGTTACTAAGGAATTGAAGTTGAACTTGGGTCATCAGGCTTTGTAAGCCTTTAACTACTAAGCATCTTTCCAGCACCTCACTCCCCCCCCCCTTTTTTTTTTTTTTTTTTTTTTTGGTTTTTCGAAGTAGGGTTTCACTCTAGGGCAGGCTGACCTGGAATTCACCATGTAGTCTCAGGATGACCGCAAACTCATGGTGATCTTCCTACCTCTGCCTCCCAAGTGCTGGGATTAAAGGTGTACGCCACCACGCCTGGCATCACTCCCATTTTTGATAGTTTAGACCCATCAGCCTCTCCAGAAAGGTCTCTAGTCCCTTTGTCTTGCCATATTGGCTTTTTGTCAGGGATATAATCTACTGAATGGAGAACATTGATCAGCCGTGCAGGCTGCTAGACAGGGATTTCCTGCAGTGCTGGGTGTGTTGAGCAAGATCTTACTGTTAGCACTTCATCTGCGCATGGATTCACTCTTGTCCCAGCTCTGTCCTCAAGCTTCTCTGGAATTCACTCTGTATTCTCAGGGTGACCTCAAACTCAGGGCGATCCTCCTACTTCTGCCTCCAGAGTGCTGGGATTAAAGGCATGTGCTACCATGCCCAGCAAAATAATATATATATATATATACATTTTTTGTTGTTTTTTGGTTTTCTGAGGTAGGGTCCCATTCTAGCTCAGGCTGACCTGGAATTCACTATGTAGTCTCAGGGTGGCCTTGAACTCACGGTGGTCTTCCTACCTCTGCCTCTCAAATGCTGGGATTAAAGGCGTACACCACTACGCCCGGCAATAAAATTATTATTTTTTAAAAAATTATTTTTATTTATTTATTTGAGAGGGACAGAGAGAGAGAGAGAGGAAGAGAGAGAGAGGCAGATAAAGAGAGAGAGAGAGAGAATGGGTGCAGCAGGGACTCCAGCCACTGCAAACGAACTCCAGATGCATGTGCCACTTTGTGCATCTGGCTTACGTGGGTCCTGGGGAATCAAGCCTCGAACCAGAGTCCTTAGGCTTCACAGGCAGGCGCTTAACCACCAAGCCATCTCTCCAGGCCTAAAATTATTTTTTTAAAAAAGCCAAAAAACAAAAAAAAAACAAACAAATAGAAAGAGGGTGTGGTGGTGCATGCCTTTAATCCTAGCACTCAGGAGGTTAAGGAACAAGGATCCAGGTAAGCCTGGGCTAGAGCATGACTCTACCTCAAAAATAAAAAATATAAAAAGAGAGAGAGAGTGCTGGGCGTGTTGGCGCACGCCTTTAATCCCAGCACTCGGGAGGCAGAGGTAGGAGGATCGCCATGAGTTTGAGGCCACCCTGAGACGACATAGTTAATTCCAGGTCAGCCTGAGCTAGAGTGAGACCCTACCTCAAAAAACCAAAAAAAAAAAAAAAAAGAGAGAGAGAGAGAGACTATATTAGATTAAGAAAGGAAAAAGTAATTCCAGGTCAGCCTGGACCAGAGTGAAACCCTACCTCGAAAAACCAAAAAAAAAAAAAAAAAAAAAGAAAAGAAAGGAAAAAGGAGATAGGATGAAAAGCTCCTGCCCATGAAAAGGCAGGAGGCGATAAAGCCCACTAGAGACCCAAATTAGGGCCATTATAGGTTCTGAATGGGGGCTGAACCATGACACCAAGTTTTGGGGGCTGAGCTAACCAGCCACAATATCAAGATTAGGTTCAATCAAGAAGCCATTCTCCAGGACCCATGTAAGCCAGATGCACAAGGGATACATGCATCTGGAGTTCATTTGCAAGTGGCTGGAGGCCCTGGCGTGCCCATTCTCTCTCTCTCTCTCTCTGTGCCTCTTTCTCACTCTCAAATAAATAAATAAATAATATATATATGTAAAGCCGTGCATGGTGGCACACACTTTTAATCCCAGCACTCTCACTAGGGAGGGGAGGTAGAGGTAGGAGGATCATGGTGAATTCGAGGCCACCCTGAGACTACAGAGTGAATTCCAGGTCAGTCTAGGCTAGAGGGAGACCCTACCTCAAAACAACAACAACAGCAACAACAACAAAAAAATATATATAGAGAGAATGGGCTTGCCAGGACCTTCAGATGCTGCAAAGGAACTCCAGACACATGTGCCAGCTTGTGCATCTGTTTACATAGGTTCTGGGGAATCAAACCTAGGTCTGTTGGCTTGGCAGGTAAGCGCCTTAACAACTAAGCCATCTCTACAGTCTCTTCCTTGAAACCAGAGCTCACTGATTCTGCCAATCTAGCTAGCCATCTTGTCTCCAAGTGCTGGTATTACAGGCAGGCCACCTCACCCATTTAGTATTTATGTAGGTGCTGGGGATCCAAACTCACATCCCATGTTTGCGCAGCAAGTGCTTCATCAACTGAGCCATATCCCCAGCCCCCAATCAAAAAAAAAAAAAAAAAAAAAGCAGCCCTTTGAGCAGTAACCCCATTTTTAAACAGTAGGCCCTTTGACCCTTTGGGGGTCAGCGTACTCATTAGGTGTTTTCCTGTAGGTTTGGAAGCCAACCATGGTCCCTGTAATTATGACTAGGGGATGGTCCTGGGATGCTGGAGTGCAGTTGAATTAGAAGGCCTGCCCTCTCATCTTTGGGGGAACACTCAGGTTTAAGAAACTCCAGCAAACACAAGAATCAGAAAATCCACCAGGCGTGGTGGCCCATGCCTTTAATCCCAGCACTCAAGAGGCAGAGGTAATAAGAGAATCGCTGTGAGTTCGAGGCCACCCTGAGACTACATAGTGAATTCCAGGTCAGCCTGGGCTAGAGTGAGATCCTACCTCGAACACACAAACAGAAACCAGTAAGTCCTTATAGACAGACTATGAATGTTATAGGAGGAGGCTGGGGTTCCAATGCCCAGGGAGGAGAGGCCTTACAGCATGCCTGAGCTCAGTAGCCTTGACAGGTGCAGGAGGGTAGGGGTGGCCTGGAGTGGGGGACTCTTGGGCAGCAGGCAGGCTGCTTTTGAACCACACTTTCCCTTCCCTTGGCCTATGTGAGGGAGCTGCCTCTGGCCTCTCAGAGGAGGCCAGTTACCTACTGTTGACTAAATAAAGGCTTATACAGGCTTATGGTCTAAGGCTGCTTTCACATCAAAGAGCTCTTGCTTGGGGAAGAGTTAAGTGCAAATGAATCAGAAACAGATGGACTCAATTTCCTAGCAAATACCCCTGGGCTTCAACAAGAAGAGTCGAAGTGCTCAGCCAAGAGCACTGTGGGTTTTTCCTGATTGCCTGAAACAGAGCAGAGATGTTGGACGTCCGTCAGACTTCAAGGCTTTGGAAATCGCAGCCAGGGCCCCACTGCTCTCTCAAGGTTCCCTCAGTGTCCTGCAAGGAGTGCCCACCCCACCTCTTTGACTTGGCACCTTTCGCTCTGTGTTTGTAGATCTTGGACAGAAGGTGCCTCTTTCCTGTGTCACTTCTAGATCACGAAATGAAATATAGCCATTATGGCGGGGGGGTATGAGGTTCAGGAGTTCAAGGTTACTCTTGGCTACATAGTAAATTCCAGGCCAGCTTGGGCTAAATAAGACCTTATCTCAAAATAATAATAATAATAATAATAAGGTAGGAATTATTTAATTTAGTTGATCTCTAAATCTCTAAAGACCTTTTCCTCATTGGTGTTCAGGCTGGCCTTGAATTCATTGTGTTGCTGAGGCTGGCACTGAACTCCTGAACCTCTTGCTTCAGCTTTTCCAGAGCTGGCACTATAAATTTGTAGGATAATCATTGGGAGTTTGAGGCACGCTGAGACTACCTAGTGAATTCCAGGTCAGCCTAGGGTAGAACGAGATCCTACCTTGAAAATAAAATAAATAAATCTGTGGCACCATGCATGGCCAAAGTTTTTTTTTGTTGTTGTTGTTGTTGTTTTTTAAAGCAGGGTTTCACTCTAGCTCAGGCTGACCTGTAATTCACTATGTAGTCTCAGGATGGCCTTGAACTCATGGCAATCCTCCTACCTCTGTCTGCTGAGTGCTGGGATTAAAGGCATGTGCCACCAAGCCAGGCTTAATTCTCTTTTATAAAAAGATTGTTTATTTGGAAAAGAGAGAGAATGAGAGTACCAGGGCCTCTTGCCACTGCAAGCAAATTCCAGATGCATTTGCCCCTTTGTGCATCTGGCTTTATGTGGGTTCTGGGGAATTGAACCCAGGCAAGTAGGCTTTACAAGCAAGAGCATTTAACCACTGAGCCATCCTGGTTGCCCAATTTTTTTGTTGTGTTTTGTTTTGTTTTTCAAGGTAGGGTCTCACTCTACCTCAGACTGACCTGGAATTCACTATGTAGTCTCAGAGTGACCTTGAACTCAGAGATGCTCCTACCTCTGCCTTCTGACTGCTGGGATTAAAGGCCTGCGCTACCATACCTGGCTAATTTTTTTTAAAGATTTTATTTATTTTATTTATTTATTAGAGACAGAAAGAGGGAGAGAGAGAGAGTGAGAATGAGCACACCAAGTCCTCTAGCCACTGCAAATGAACTCCAGACGCATGCGCCACCATGTGCATCTGGCATACATGGGACCTGGAGAATCAAACCGGGGTCCTTAGGCTTTGCAAGCATGCGCTTGAACCGCTGAGCCATCTCTCCAGCCCTCATTATTTGAGAGAGAAGGAGAAGGAGGCAAATAGTAAGCAAGAGAGTGAGTGAGGCCGGGCGTGGTGGTGCACGCCTTTAATCCCAGCACTTGGGAGGCAGAGATAGGAGGATCGCCGTGAGTTCGAGGCCACCCTGAGAATACAGAGTGAACTCCAGGTCAGCCTGAACTAGAGTGAGACCCTACCTCGAAAAACAAAAAAAAAAAAAAAAAAAAAGAGAGAGAGTGAGTGAGAGAGAGAATGTGCTCACCAGGGCCTTAAGCCAATGCAAATGAACTCCAGATGCATGCACCACCTTATGCATCTGGCTTATGTGGATACTGGGGAATCAAACCTGGGTCCTTAAGGCTTTGTAGTCAAGTGCCTTAACTTCTAAGCCATCTCTCCAGCCCTCTCTCTCTTTTTTTAAACTCACTTTTATTTTATTTTATGTATTTGAGAGAGAGGGACAGAGAGACAGAATGGGTACACCAGAGCATGCAGCCACTGTAAATGAACTCCAGATGCATGCTGCACCTTGTGCATCTGGCTTATGGGGGTCCTGGGGAATTGAACCTGGGTCCTTTGGCTTTGCAGGTAAGTGCCTTAACCACTAAGTCATCTCTCCAGCCCTAAACTAGGGTCTCTTGCTGTTGCAAATGAACACCTGACTGGCTCTTTTATGTGAATGGCCTGAGAATTGAACCAGAGCCAGCAAGCTTTGCAAGCAACTGCCTTAAATTTACTGAGCCATCTCCTTAGCCCCAATGGGCCAGATTTTTTTTTTTTTTTTTTTGGCGGTTGGGGAGTGGGTTTCAAGATAGAGTCTCACTCTAGCCCAGGCTGACCTGGCACTCACTCCGTAGTCCCAGGCTGGCCCCTGCCTCCTGAATGCTGGGACTAAAAACGTATGCCACCATACCCAGCTCCAATTGCCCAGATTTTTTTTTTTTTTTCAAGGTAAGATTTCATTCTAGCCCAGGCTGACCTGGAATTCACTATGTAGTCTCAGGGTGGCCTTAAACTCACAGTGATCCTCCTACCTTAGCCTCCCAAGGGCTGGAATTAAAAGCGTGCACCACCACACTGTTAGGTCAGGATGGGCTCCCAAGATGGAGTCCTCAAGGACATCAGAATGGCAACAAAGACATAAAGCAGTAGATGATCCACATTCCTCAAGAAACCGCCCAGCCATTATCCCTTCCTTGGTTAACACTGCCCCAGGTCATGGTTTCCTGCCCCCTTTTCTCATAAATCCCCTGGTTGCACCCTGGCTATCTTAGATCTCCCCTAAAGGAACCTTTCTTTTTTTTTCTCCCCCACCCCCAGGTAGGGTTTCACTCTAGCTCAGGCTGACCTGGAATTCACTCTGTAGTCTCAGGGTGACCTCGAACTCAAGGCAATCCTCCTATCTCTGCCTCCCCAGGGCTGGGATTAAAGGCGCGTGCCACTATGTCCGGCCTAAAGGAACCTTTCTTATTCAGCTTTTTCCTTCCTCGCCTTCCAACTGAAAAGCCCTATAAAGCCCACTATCTGCAAACTCAGGTTGGCTGTGCTCCTCTTTGAGAGTCAGCCTGGCAGCTTGTGCTTTTCCCTAATAAAAGCTTTCATCTTTGCCTCAGAATGGTCTGCATGGTCTTGGTCACTCCCAACCCTTACACACACCAGGCTAATTGCCCAGATTTTAACCAAGCCATACAATAGCTCTTCTTAGTTTCTGGCCTGTCAGTTTCTGGATTTCTACTTATACAGCATTCTCTGCCCTTGGCTTGGGATTGATGGTTTCCTGTCAGTCCCACTGGTATCCTTCTACCTCTCTGAAGTTTTCTGTAAGCAAGCGCTCTTAACCACCGAGCCATTTCCTCAGTCCCTCTGTGAAATTTTCCGAACCTAATCAAAGAAACCTTCAGGAGGCAGAGGTAGGAGGATCGCCAGGAGTCCAAGGTCACTCTGAGACTACATAGTGAATTCCAGGTCAGCCTGGGCTACAGTGAGACCCTACCTCAATAAACAAAAACAAACCAACAAAAAAAAAAAAAAAAAAAGACCCCTGAGAGCACACCTTGGCCGTGCTACCCTCTGCTCCCCAGACAGCCCGTGTGTCAGGCTCGGAGTTGGGTGTTGGATCTCACTGTCCAGGAAGTAGACAACCACTCCAGTGCATTGAGGGTGGAACCCACTACAGGAAGTGTATAGGCAAGCGGGAGAGGATGGATGGCTTTGGCTTTGCAGGGAGGTGAGCAGGGGCACGGCGTGGAGGCCTGGAGACCCAGGGTGAATATTGAGCAAGAAGAAAGTCTGGCGTGGTGGCACACACCTTTAATCCCAGCACTCGGGAGGCAGGAGATGGTCAGCGGCAGAGCCTGAGGCAATCCTTAGGAAAAGGTCCTGAAGGAGCCATGGACAGACAAATGTGCAGCAGGAGAGGACCCGGAGCTCGCCCTGCCTCCTGGCTCTGCCTGTCTCTTGGCAGCCTTCAGGCTAGCAGGCAGGGGTGGCTCCAAGAGCAAGGAAGGCATCAGGCACAGCCACACTCAGTCAGGAACCAACGCTACTACTGATGGATCCGCAGGAACTGCCTGCAAACTTTTGAGATTAATTTATTTGCAATTGCAAGGAGAGACGATGGTGGGGGAGGGGGCTGAAAACAAACTCTAGATGCATGTGCCACCCTGTACATCCAGTTTTATGTGGATACTAGGGAATCGAACTGGGGTCAATAGGCTTTTCAGACAAGGGCCATCTCTCCAGTCTTGGCTGCACAATACAGGGAGTATGTGACAAACAGCCCAGCAGTCAGGTTCCCAGCCCAGGCCCTCTAGCGGCAGGAGAGTGCACAGTCATTCCTCAGGGGTTGCTGTGCACTGCCAGGATTTGAATCATTCACTGTACTACCGGCTCGGAGTTGGGTGTTGGATCTCACTGTCCAGGAAGTAGACAACCACTCCAGTGCATTGAGGGTGGAACCCACTACAGGAAGTGTATAGGCAAGCGGGAGAGGATGGATGGCTTTGGCTTTGCAGGGAGGTGAGCAGGGGCACGGCGTGGAGGCCTGGAGACCCAGGGTGAATATTGAGCAAGAAGAAAGTCTGGCGTGGTGGCACACACCTTTAATCCCAGCACTCGGGAGGCAGGAGATGGTCAGCGGCAGAGCCTGAGGCAATCCTTAGGAAAAGGTCCTGAAGGAGCCATGGACAGACAAATGTGCAGCAGGAGAGGACCCGGAGCTCGCCCTGCCTCCTGGCTCTGCCTGTCTCTTGGCAGCCTTCAGGCTAGCAGGCAGGGGTGGCTCCAAGAGCAAGGAAGGCATCAGGCACAGCCACACTCAGTCAGGAACCAACGCTACTACTGATGGATCCGCAGGAACTGCCTGCAAACTTTTGAGATTAATTTATTTGCAATTGCAAGGAGAGACGATGGTGGGGGAGGGGGCTGAAAACAAACTCTAGATGCATGTGCCACCCTGTACATCCAGTTTTATGTGGATACTAGGGAATCGAACTGGGGTCAATAGGCTTTTCAGACAAGGGCCATCTCTCCAGTCTTGGCTGCACAATACAGGGAGTATGTGACAAACAGCCCAGCAGTCAGGTTCCCAGCCCAGGCCCTCTAGCGGCAGGAGAGTGCACAGTCATTCCTCAGGGGTTGCTGTGCACTGCCAGGATTTGAATCATTCACTGTACTACCTCCAGAATGGAGAATGTCAGTGTGCATCAGTCTCTCTGGGAGCTTGCCTTGCCCCACATATAGGAATTGACTGGAATAAAGGTCTTTGTATCTGTCTGTCTGTCTGTCTGTCTGTCTCTACCAGGCACAGAACCCAGTCATGACAAAATGAAGTAGAGGTGTCTGGCGTGGTGGTGCATGCCTTTAATCCCAGCACTCAGGAGGCAGAGGTAGGAGGATTACTGTGAGTTCGAGGCCACCCTGAGACTACATAGTGAATTCCAGCCTGAGCAAGAGTGAGACCTTACCTCGAAAAAACAAAAAAATCCGGGTGTGGTGACGCACACCTTTAATCCCAGCACTCAGGAGGCAGAGGTAGGAGGATTGCCATGAGTTTGAGGTTACTCTGAAACTACATAGTGAATTCCAGGTCAGCCTGGGCTAGAGTGAAACCCTACCTCGAAAAAAAAATGAAGTAGAGGTGTTCTGATCATTTTAGGGGTTAACTAGACATAAGGTCAGAGGATAGAAGGACTTGAGTGCCAGCCTAAGGGGCTCTGGCTGTTTACAATAGGAAATTCTTCAATTACTCAGTTAATAGCACCAAGTGTGTGGCACACCCCTTTAATCCCAGCACTCAGGAGGCAGAGGTAGGAGGATCGCTAGGAGTTCACTACATAGTGAATTCTAGGTCAGCCTGAGCTAGAGTGAGACCCTATCTTGAAAAAACAAAAAGAAAAAGAAACGTCCAATAAATAGTTATCAAGACTCTACTTTGTGCCAGGCAATGTTTCAAGCCCTTGGGACACCATGGTGATATCTCTATCACACCTTCTAAGGCTCAGGGTCCATTGCAGAAGAGGTGGCAGAAAGAATGTAAGAGCCAAAGGAAGGGTAGGACTCCTTACAATGTGCTCCTCCAGACACAAAATGGCCTGGATATCCATGACCTGGCAGTGCCTGACACTACCTACACAAGACCCTCATAATAGGAGGAAAAGATGATGACATCAAAATAAAAGAGACTGATTGACTGATTGAGAGGGGGAGGGGATATGATGGAGAGTGGAGTTTCAAAGGGGAAAGTGGGGGAGGGAGGGAATTACCATGGATTATTGTCTACAATTATGGAAGTTGTGAATAAAAAAATTGAAAAAAAACCTTGAAAAATAAATAAATAAATCCATACAAGCCTGGTGTGATGGTGCACACCTTTGATACCAGCACTAGGGAGGCAGAGGTAGGAGGATTACCATAAATTCGAGGCCACCCTGAGACTACATAGTGAATTCCTGGTGAGCCTGGGCTAGAGCAAGACCCTACCTTGAAAAAAAAAATCCATACAAAATATGTTGATAATAATAGTAATAATAATAAAAGGGCTGGCTGGGCATGGTGGCACATGCCTTTAATCCCAGCACTCAGGAGGCAGAGTAGGAGGATCACCATGAGTTCGAGGCCACCCTGGGAATACAGAGTGAATTCCAGGTCAGCCTGGACTAGAGTGAGACCCTACCTCAAAATACCAAAAAAATTTTAAAAAAAAAAAAAAAAGGGCTGAAGAGATGGCTTAGCAGTTAAGGCACTTGCCTTCGAAGCCTAAGGACCCATGTTTGACTCTCCAAATCCCACATAAGCCAGACACACAAAGTGAGGCAAGTGCAAGGTCACACATGCCCATTAGGTGGTGCAAGCATCAAGTTTGATTTCTTTTTTTTTTTTTTTTAATATTTTATTATTTATTTATTTATTTGAGAGAGATACAGAAATAGGCAGGTAGAGAGACCGACAGAGAATGGGTGCACCAGGGCCTCCAGCCACTGCAAACAAACTCCAGATGCATGCACCCCCTTGTGCATCTGGCTTACGTGGGTCCTGGAGAATCGAGCCTCGAACCGGGGTCCTTAGGCTTTATAGGCAAGCATTTAACTGCTAAGCCATCTCTCCAGCCCTCAAGTTTGATTTCAATGGCTGAGGCCCTGGCGTGCCAATTCTTTCTCTCCAAAATAAAATAAAATAGTAGTAGTAATAATAATAATAATAATAATAATAATAAAAATAAAATAAGCCTGGCCTTGTAAGGAATACAGGACAGAGAACTGAGACCTGCAAAGGCCATGGGTGAGAGCATACTTTGTGTTTGAGAAATAATGGGGCCAGTATGCAGAAAGGAAAAACTAGGGGAAGTGGACTGAGGGTGGAGTTCATCAGGCAGACCCTTGGGACTGAGATTAGCAATGGCATTCTTCAGCAGGAGTGCTGGGTGGGACTCAGCAACCAGGTTCCCGGGATGTTATCTACCACCGGACATCTCATGTGACCTGAGGCGAGGCCCTTCTCCGTGGACCTGCTTTCCATTCGGGTAGGATGGCCCAGTTATGGGTGCCAAGCTGGGTCTAGGCCATGTCCTGAGAGCCTCTAGCTGTTCACACGTCAACTGAATAAAGAAGTGTCCACCACTCCTGCAGCCATGCCCGTGAAAACCTTTGGAAGCTGTCGCTGACATTTCTTCATAATTGAGTGAACTCCTTGTTCTTCACTCTGTTCTTGTCCCCAGGGCAGGTGACCAGCCAACATTGATTCACTGTGCTGAACTGGCCTGATTTCATATTTCACAAGGCTTCATCAGTCTAGTCCCAGGAGGAGGAGGAGGAAGAGGAGAGAGAGAGAGAGAGAGAAGTCTGGTGAAGCAGGAGGCAAGGGCTCAAGCTCTGTGGCTGTGTGACTGGAGACAGGGTGCTCGGGAGGTGTCATGTTATTATGAATGATTTCCTGACAGGTAGAGGGGCAGACTCAGCTACAGCTTCCCCAGGGCTGGTGTGGGCTGAGGCGTTGGCCTCTTCCGGAGCCCAATCTGCCCTGGGCAGCTGGCTCCAGGGAAGGAAGGGCCTGTAGATCAGCAAGATGAGGTGGAGGACAATGGTGTGTCTTTGGCGGTTTTCTCCCTGCCAGCTTTTCTTAGCTGGTGGAAGTGGGCTGTGGAGGAGGGGCAGACCCATTGGGCCTCTCCTCCTCCTCCTCCACTTCTCCCTCCTTCCTTGGAGGCCTGCTGTCAGCAGCTTTCAGCTCCACTGCTTGCCTCATGCCTGCCCCACCTCCAACAGAGGTGTCCGTGGGAGGAGTGAGCCCAGCAGGCCTGGGCAGCCAGGCCTGGAAGCAGAAGGCTCCTGGGGGTGGGAGCAGGGGGAGGAATGCGCTCCTAAGAAAGCAGGGAGGCAAGATCTGGATATTCTGCCTTCTCTACCCATGCAGGCCTGCAGACTCGCCGTCCAGAACATTCTGGTCCTGTCGTGTTCACCTTCTCAGGGTCAGAGAAATTGCTCCTGGAAGATGGTCTGTGCTTTTGACCACCAAGGGGAGGTTTGCAGGCCCATCTCAAAGCCTGGATAGAGCAGGAGATGGTGGTTCTCATATGTAATCTCTTCAATACTGAGGTAGAGGACTCACGCTGAAGGCCAGCCTGATCCACATAGTGAGTTCCAGGCCAGCCAGAGCTTTATTGTCAGACACTGTCTCCCCAAAGCAAAACAAAACAGCCAAGCATGGTGTCACACACCCGACATTCCAGCCAGCACGTGGGAGGTGAAGGCAGGATCGGAGTTAAGGCCAGCCTCAACTACATAGTATGAGGTCAGTCTGGGCTACACGAGACCCTGTCTCAAGGGGAAATGAAAGATAATTAATTAATTAATTTTCAAGGCGAGAAAGAGAGAGAGAGAGAGAGTGGGTATGCCAGGGCCTCTAGCCACTTTGTGCATCTGGCTTTACATGGGTACTGGAACCTGGATCCATAGGCTTTGCTGGCAAGCGCCTTAATCACTGAACCATCTCTCCAGCCCATTCAAGATAATTAAAATGAGATGGGGAGCAAGATCTGGAGATTCTGTCTTCTCCACTCATCCAGGCCCACAACTTGCTGTCCAGAACACTCTGACACTGGAATGTTTAACCATGCCTGACTAAAAAGTAGCTGGGGGAGTCAGGGCTCTAGATGGATATGGGTTTAAGCTGGGCATGTCTGAAGTCTCTGCTACTGTAAAACATTTTCTTCTGCATTAACCTCATCAAGGCCCTGAATTTTTTGGGGGGGGAGGGGAGGGGGTTTCAAGGTACAGTTTCCCTCTAGTCCAGGCTGACCTGAAATGCACTATGTCATCTCAGGCTGACTTTGAACTTATGCGATGCTCCTACCTCTGTCGAGCAAGTGGTGAGTGAATACTGCGGGTGCGCCACCACCCCGGGCTTTCTGTTATCCCTTGTATGATGCTGGGGACTGAGCCCAGGGTCCTGCACACGGCTTTGCTTGTCTCTGCCTCAGGTTCCTACTTGGCACAGCAAGGGGTGCTGTGATCAGTTCAGAAAGCCTGGACACCAGGAGACATGGGAAATACCCAGACTGCCAGGGACAGGAGGCGAGCTGGTTGCAGTCTGCTCACTTCCTCTTCTAGTCACACCTGCTACATCCTGAACTGGTGGTTTCTGACCCTCTGTGAGAGCCTATAAATCAACCCTATGACATCCCACCAATCCTCCCCCTGCTTGGCTTTGTAGAAGGCCCATGATCTAGAGGTGCTTGGCATGTGGTGGCTGGATGTAGTTCATGTGGTTCATGGCACTGATGAGGTGGATGGGAGAGCAGGCGCGGAACAGCGTCAGAATTGCCAAGGCCACTTTTCATGCTGCCCTGCTAGCTTGCACCTTGGCCGGCTGAGCTGGCCCTGCGGCTGGAGCACGTACTGCGAGTCCATCTTTCATCACTGTGTGGACGTTGTGTGTGCATCCTGGGCTCAGGCTCTGGATGCATCAGGCACGCTCAGCACTTCCCAGGCGTGTGTTTGTGCCAAAGTGGTGCTCAGCAAAGAACAGTGAGGATCAGAAAACGCAGCGGGTATGAAGGTGACACTGCCGACCTAACTATCCAGTGTCTTGGAGGACTTCAGCCTGCATGCTAGGGACACCAAGACCCAATGCAGCAGATGCTTGTCAATCACCTTTGCTTACAGGCCTCCCAGGTGGACTGAAGCAGTCCTAACCAGGGTGCACACCTGGCCCGCAGGTCATGATGAAGGATTATTTGGAGGAAGGGCTGGGTGCCTGGAGTGGGAACTTTACCGCAGGACCATCGTGAGAAGCGTGGGGATATGCCGCAGTGGGCATGCGCTTGCCTGGTTGTGTGAGACTGATACCGTCTAGAGGTGTTGGGTTTGTTTTCTCTGCTGATTAAAGAACTAAAAGGCAGGAGAATGTTTAAAAGGATAATGTTTATTTCAAAGTAAGAGGGGGAAAATGCAGACAGAACAGACTCCTCTGCAAGAAGAGGATGCCAGAGCTGGAAAACCTGCCTTCCCAGAGTCCATGATTGGTCAGCTTAAATGAAGGTGAAGGCGCTGGTTGGTCCGTGATGCGTGCAGTGCTGGGCAGATCCCAGAAAGCTCACCAAACCAGCCTGCAGGCAGGAAAATTCATTAGGCCAGAAAGGAGGAGGAAGTGGGATCACCCCTCCGCCATCTTGTGTTAGATTATAGCCACATACCAAGGGCCCTTTGTCCTTATCTGTCTGCCTAGCCAAATTAGTGTTTCAAGACCTTGAGTTCAACCAAACACACACACACACACACACACACACACACACACACACACACACACAGAGTTAAGATACCAGGTTCCATTCCCCAGAACTCACGTAAACCAGATGCATAAGAAGCCTCTGGAGTCCATTTGCACTGGCTAGAGACCTTGCTGCACCCATTCTCTCGCTCTCTCTCTCATAAATAAATAATAAAAAGTCAGGGGCCATGTGTGAGAACCTGCTTCTATGTCAGATATTACTGCACAGTCCAGCCCTGCTTGTTCTCATCGGCTCTCATAGGCTCTCTTTGATTTCTTTCCCCTCTTTTCGCCTCCCAGGTGAACTACTCACTGGTCAGGTCTCAGCTCAGCTCCAGTGTCCTTTGCTGGAAGGCCTTCCCTAGCTACCTGTTTGTCTCCTGGCCCTGCTCCATTATGGCACTAACATCAACTGTAGCATGGATCATCTGCCCTCTACCCTTTTACTATCTTTTTCTCTCCAGCACAGAACTTGGCACTTGAATTTACTGCATAATAGAGGATGACCTGGATTTTATTTATTTATTTATTTATTTATTTATTTATTTATTTATTTATTTATTTTGGTTTTCCAAGGTAGGGTCTCACTCACTCTAGTCTCAGGCTGACCTCTGCCTCCCGAGTGCTGGGATTATAGGAGTGCACCACCACGCCCGGCTGTTTTTGTCATTTAAATCAAGGCAATTTTGCCAGCACTTGGGAAGCAGAGGTAGGAGGATTGCCATGAGTTCGAGGCCACCCTGAAACTACATAGTGAATTTCAGGTCAGCCTGAGCTAGGGTGAGACCCTACCTTGAAAAAAACCAAAAAATAAAAAAATAAAATAAATAAATCAAGGCAATTTTGGCTCACCTGACCAGCCCCTGGGCCAAAAGCACCTCCTTGTGGTTGCTTCTAAAACTCTAAGTATTTTCTTTTTTCTTTTTTTTTTAATTTTTATTTATTTATTTGCAACCAGAGAGAGAGAGAGAAGGGAGGTAGACAGAGAGAGAATGGGCACGCCAAGGCCTCTAGCCACTGCAAACGAACTCCAGATGCATGTGCCCCTTATGCATCTGGCTCATGTGGGTCCTGGATAATTGAACCAGGATCCTTTGGCTTCGCAGGCAAACGCCTTAACTGCTAAGCCATTTCTCCAGCCCTTTTTTGGTTTTTCAATTGAGGTAGGGTCTCACTCTAGCTCAGAGCTGACCTGGAATTCACTCTGTAATCTAAGGGTGGCCTCAAACTCATGGCGATCCTCCTACCTGTGCGTCCCAAGTGCTGGGATTAAAGGTGTGCGCCACCACACCTGGCTTTTTTTGTTTTGTTTTGTTTTTTCGAGGTAGGGTCTCACTCTGGCTGACCTGGAATTCACTATGTAGTCTCAGGTTGGCCTTGAATTCACTGTGATCCTCCTACCTCTGCCTCCCAAGTGCTGGGACTAAAGACGTGAGCCACCACGCCCGGCCTTTTTTTTTTTTGAGGTAGGGTCTCACACTAGCCCAGGCTGACCTGAAATTCACTCTGTATTCTCAGGGTGGCCTTCTTTTTAAAAAAAAAAATTTTTATTTTTATTTATTTATTTGAGAGAGGGAAAGAGGCTGAGAGAGAAGATAGATGGAGAGAGAGAGAGCAAATGGACACATCAGGGATTCCAGCCACTGTAAATGAACTCCAGACGCATGTGCCACCATATGCACCTGGCTTACATGGGACCTGGAGAATTGAACTGGGGTGCTTAGGTTTCGCAGGCATGCGCCTAAGCCATCTCTCCAGCCCTGGTTTACATTTTTTCTTCTCTTGTTAAAACAATGCATTGAATTTTCATCCATGCTGAGTACTGAATGAATACATTCAAGCACAACCAATTGGGATCATTTTCTCTGCAATGTCACTTTTCTGTATACATTGCCATCAGCTTACCTTTCCAGAGTCTTCCAGGTGAGTATGTTTATTTTTTATTTTATTTTATTATTTTTGTTTGTTTGTTTTTCAAGGTAGGGTCTCATTCTAGCCCAGGCTGACCTGGAATTCACTCTGTATTCTCAGGGTGGCCTCGAACTCATGGTGATCCTCCTACCTCTGCCTCCCGAGTGCTGGGATTAAAGGCGGAGTATGTTTACATACCTGACCTGTTTGCTGCTGAGTTGACAAATACTGGGGGAGGCAGCTCTGTGCAGGGTTAGCCAGGCAGAGGGACCTGCCAAGGTCATGATGCCAATGTGTTTCAGCTGGTTTCTCTCAAGACCTTCTGATCCCCAGATCCCTCACTGTCCCACATGCACCCTCCTTCCCAGCTCTTTCATCTTCTTCATCCCCTCTACCAGTACACAGCTCCATGTGCTTGCCAGGGCCTGGCTCTTACTCATGGTGGGACACCACAGAAGGCAAAGGCCAATATGTGCATTTGAGTCTCTTAAACAAACACATCATTGAGACTGGAGCCACATGGCCAGAGGCAGGAGGCATAGATGAACACAGGGAAGAAGAGGCAGCAGTCCCACAGGCTTAGGTCACCAGGGTCTGGAGTTGGAATACTTCTCCCTTCCAAGGCAGTGAAGGATTGAATCTATGGTTTGTTTGTTAGCTAAGTGTTCTGCAACTGAGCTATATCCTCAGTACATTTCTCATTTAAAAACCATTTTTGGAGCTGGGCGTGGTGGTACACGCCTTTAATCCCAGCACTGGGGAGACAGAGGTAAGAGGATCGCCATGAGTTCGAGGCCACCCTGAGACTACAGAGTGAATTCCAGGTCAGCCTGGGCTAGAGCAAGATTCTACCTCGAAAAACCAAAAAAATAAAAATAAAAATAAAAATTGGGGGGTGGGGGGCTGGAGAGATGGCTTAACGGTTAAGGCACTTGCCTGAAAAGCCAAAGAACCCAGGTTCAATTCCCCAGGACCCACATAAGCAAGATGCACAAAGTAGACATGCTTCTGGAGTTTGTTTGCAGCAGCTGAAGGCCCTGGCACACCTATTCTGTCTCTATCTGCCTTTTTTCTCTCTCTCTCAAACAAATAAAATGAAAAGCTTTAATTTTTTTTTTTTTTTGCTGGGTGTGCTGGGGGCACACCTTTAATCCTAGCACTTGGGGGGCAGAGGTAGGAGGATCGGCATGAGTCTGAGGCCAGGCCACCCTGAGACTACATTAAAGTGAATTCTAGGTCAGCCTGAGCTAGAGTGAGACCCTATCTCAAAAAACAAACAAACAAAAACTACCAAAACCCTTTTTTTTTCCCTTCATGTAGAGTCTCACTCTAGCCCAGACTGACCTGGAACTCACAGTGATCCTCCCACTTTAACTTCCTGAGTGCTGGGATTAAAGGCATGCATCACTGTGCCTAGCTTTAATTTCTTTTTTTTTTTTTGCCAGGGGTTGTGGCCCATAGCTTTAATCCCACCACTCTCTATGTCTCTGCTTCCTTGTCTCTCTCTCTCTCTCTCTATTTGCAAATACATACATAAATAAATGAAAAGAAGTTTATGTTTCTTAAAAAGAAAGAATGAGGGCTGGAGAGATGGCTTAGTGGTTAAGGTCCTTGCCTGCGAAGCCTAAGGATCCAGGTTCGATTCTCCAGGTCCCATGTAAGCCAGATGCACAAGGTGGCGCATGTGTCTGGAGTTCATTTGCAGTGGCTAGAGGCCCTGACACACCCATTCTCTCTCTCTCTCTGTCTCAAATAAATAAAAATAATTAAAGAAAGAAAGAAAGAAAGAAAGAAAGAAAGAAAGAAAGAAAGAAAGAAAGAAAGAAAGAAAGAAAGCAGGCAGGCAGGCAGGCAGGCAGGCAAGCAAGCAAGCCAGGTGTGGTGGCGCAAGCCTTTAATCCCAGCACTCGGGAGGCAGAGGTAGGAGGATCGCCATGAGTTCGAGGCCACCCTGAGACTACATAATTAATTCCAGGTCAGCCTGGACCAGAGTGAAACCCTACCT